>CM046046.1:47613205-47943247 GCA_025215565.1 Flaveria ramosissima
AGGACCTGGTATTTGAACGAAATACCTAGTGATTAGCGTGTTAAACCAACTCAATAGTGCGGAATCCTATTTGATTGGCGATCCAATCAGTGAGAACACACGATGAATCAATCAAGAATTGAAATCAACGTCAGAAATCGATTAGGAATCGATCTGATGTGTTCTGTGAACTTGGAGAACGATTTGGGAGGCTTCTGGACGGCTAGGGTACGTCTGGAATCGTAATGGGATGAATGCTTACGTTTTTTCCACGAATTGGGTCTATTTATAGGTTAGTATTGTTCAATCGTGCGACTGGGCCATAAGTATGGTTCAGTCGTGCGATTGAACCATGCGGTTGATTCATCCGCACGACTGAGTGTTCAGTCGTGCGATTGAGTCAATCTTATGTGTCAATCATACGACTGATCCAGTCTCCTGGTTCAGTCGTGCGATTGAGTCAATCGTATGAAGTTATTCATGCGTGTGGTCCATTCGCATGGGCCATTCGCATGAGAACTTCATTAAGTTAAGTTTGAATGTTTTAATTAATATAACATAATGTGCAATCATTCAAACAATCATAAACCCAATCAATTCAATCACGACTCATTAATGAAATATTAAACATCACAAGTAACAACCAATTCATATCATTTCATTAATCGATACTATTACATCATAATCAGACAGACAAGATTTATTACATTACAACTCATGATCTAGGGACATACATGCATCAACAAACTCCCCCTTGGACCTAGATCTATCTAATCTCTTGTCTTCTGCATCACCTCCTTATACTTCTTGTACTTCTCCTCTTTAGTGACTCCTGCGTTATCTCAAACGCAAAGCAAAGTCGTATAACGTTTTGGAACTGGAGGGCTTGTACAATGTCTTGTGTGTCATAGAACAGTGGCCACTTGTATAATGTATAGACATCATTAGCAGACAAGTTGGTTAGCCACATCTGGGTCGAATACCCTGATAGTATCCATTTGGCCCTCTTTATTCAGAACTATGACAGCTTCAGCGGTTCTCCAATCATAGTACCACCACCATTTGAAGTGTGGAGTGAAGTCCTGTGGCATTTCCCTGAGAGGGATTCTCGACATAGTGCGCGGAGGACTCCACTTCAGCACAATCTTGGGCTTGCCAGTAATGGCATCAACCTCAGACCTTCTTATATACCTCGTAGGCTGTTGTGGTCTGAAGTTAACCCATCTGGTGTGGTACTCTCTTCTTCAGGGCAGCCTCAAACCAGCCTGACATCTTTCTTGGGTCAGCATACAGCAGCTTTAGCTTAGCCAGCTGGTTGAGCTCAAAACCAGGTAGAGTCTTCAGATCATGTGGGAACCTGAAGTACTCTATGCCCTGCTCCTCTTAACTGCATACGCGTTAAGGTCATCAAAATAAGCCCATGAGATAATCCTGCCTGACACCTTATGGTGTTTCTTGACTCTGTAGAGCTTGGTGTAGGCATCTTTCTTTGGTGCAGCACGCTGGGCTCTTACTTCTTCAAAACAGGCAGCCCACTCCCACTCAGCCTTGCGAATGTCTAATCATCATTGGAGGCTTGGCTGTTCCTTCAGTCTTTTCAGTTTCCTGCTCCATCTTGTCTAGTACCTCAAACGTATCACTGACTAGGGATTCACCCAGATTGGGGACCACATTACCCTCGGTGTCAGCATACTGAGGGTACTCTTCTGCAGTAATAATCTTCAACCTCAACTTCATCAACGTCATTTAGTTCTTCATCACTGGTTGAATCAACTGTTGGAGCATCCTTGACTATTTCATCAGGATTGAGTCTGAACATCTCTGCCAGTTGCTCATCAGATAGGTCATGAATTATTTCCCCTTCTTCAGGGGTATAACTCACAGACCGTCTCACAATCCCTTGCAGATCAAGAATCATGGTTAATTGAGTCTTGACCATTTGAAGGGAGCAAAGTCAAACTCATCCCTTTGAAAGTTTGGATCTGTTTGATATAAACATTCAACACATAAACCATTAGTAGTAATCAAACAGAATTATATCAACTTAATATATAAACATTCAACACACTTGTTTTCATTACATGATTCAAATACAAAATAAATAAATACATAAGACATCTAATCTGTACTTTTGTCTTGAATCATGGGCGTGTCGCTCGGAGGAGCAGAAGTGGTGGATGACTGGTCCTGTCGATGCTTAGATCTTCGTTCTTGACCAGAAGCAGAGGCCGATGCAGCCGCATCCCCTCCTTCTGCTTCGTCATCATCATCTCTACCTTCTTCGTCCTCTCTCAGTCTCTTTCTCATCCTCATCATCTTCCTCATCATCATCATCATCATCTCTTCATCATCACATCATCATCTCCATCATCCCCGTCACCTCCTTTAGCTTCAGGGGCTCATCCTTCGACCCCTTTAACCCTCAGCATAATCGTCTTGTTGGTCGTCTCCAACTCCTCTATACGTTTGACTGACTGGGCCTGCTGGTCCTGGAGTTGGGACACCTCGACTCTCTGAGCATCGATTAGCTGGTTCTGCTGGTCTATCACCCGAGCCTGCTCTGCCATCTGCTGAGACTGGGCAGCAGTCAGGTCGGTCAGCTGGCGGATCTGCGCCGCCTTCTCCTCATCTGCAGCAAGCAGACGCATCACCATACGGTTAAGCGCTGAGAGCTGCTCCTCTACCCCGATGTGAGGTAGAGTAGATCCATAAGCATGTGAAGGCTGGGCTGAGGGTCCCCATGATGTGTGGTGGTGGTGGCAGTGGCAGTGGTGAATATGGGTCGGTAGGCTGGTGCTGGTGATGTAGGTGTGAATGGTCTGGTGGTGGATGGGAAGGATACAGTGGTGGTAGGTAAGGTGGTGGATGTGGTAGTGGGAGTAGTGGATGTGGTGGCTGTGGTGATGGGTGGTATGTCAGTAGTGTGGTAGTGGTGCTGTGGTGGTGGAAGTAGTGGCAGCAGTGGTAACGAAGGTCAGGCGACGCTTCTTCTTCTTCAAATCCATGGGGTTGAGCCATCCGCTTCCTCCTAGTCCCGGTGGAAGTGGATGCTCCCCCTGCAGCTCTGCCCACTGAACCCGGAACATAGTTCGGGTCAGTCTCTCTCTCTGAGGAGTCCCGAGGGTGTTCACCAACCACCCTAAGCCCGTGGTCTGTGGGAACAACTTTGCTTCCCACAGTCCTAGTGAGGGGCTCCTCATCTGACTCCTCCTCCTCTTGATCACCAGCTACAAACCTGATGGAAACCGGCCATCTCAGCGACCTCTCCGGCAGTGGCTGACCCCGGGGGATAACGTCTGAATCAGTGCCTCTAGGTGGAGCAGGCATATCATCCCCGGCGTCGCCGCTATCATCATCATCTGAGTCAGTATCTGGTATAGCAATATGCTCAACATCCGAATCACTGTCATCGTGGCGCCACTTTCTCTTGGCTGGCGCCACATAATCAGCACGGGGCCAGATGCCCAAACAACCTCCTGACAGGGGGTTTCACCCTGCTTCCCCTCCTGTATACCTTCATCCGGCCAGCGTAGTGTCATCCATGACCTCAAGAACCACAGCATCCTCCTTCTCCTTCGGCAGGGAGGGAAGCTTCTGGTCAATGATCATCTGTATAAATCTGGGGTACATACAGAAGCCTTCCTTCCCTTTCCCCTCGATGTTCTCCACCAGGTAGGTGAATATCATTTTGGAGAAGCTGAACGGGTGGTTCAGCACCAACGCGCATAAGCGTTCTGGATCTGGTCGGAAAATCATCAAAACCTCCCTTCCTCGAAGCTATCACTTCAGCAGCACATGCGCAAGATACTTGAACTGGGGACAGAGGTTACTCTTGTTGAGTACCCCAGCATTGATGTCCCCAGAGTACTTGGCTCTCATAAACATCCTCTGACAGTGAGGGGGTGTAGACGAGTAGGACAATCAGCATCATCCCCTAACTGTAGAACAATCCTCAAATCCTCCTCTGATACGGTGATAGCCTCACCAAAAATCGTACTCCTGATGCAATGAGGCTCAGAGGATCTATCAACAGTCGCGCCTTCCCAGAAGGCCTGCTGCACTGATCTATACGGCGTGCATGGTGTAGAGATAGCATGAGCGATCCTGGATCTCAACAGAAAGTAATGATGCCTGAGAAGTCAGCTGCGTTCCTGGATGTCAAATCCAGATGAGCACATATGTTGTGCTTGGTGCTCATGTTCCATCGACTCGCCATCTGTAACACATAACAATATAAACATTAGTTCCACTGGCTACAGAGTATAATGAAACACTTAGACTTTGAATAGAATATCTTTGTCATGCGATTGAGGTTGTGCGACTGAAGACAGTCGTGCGACTGAACGTGCGATTGAGGTTCAGACGTGCGAATGACCTCATGCGTACGACTGAGTGTGCGACTGGACTCATGCGCATGTACTCTTATGCGGTTACACACAGTCGTGCGACTGAGTCTCATTCGCATGGTTCAGTCGTGCGGTTAAGTAAATCGCCCCCTTCAGTCGTGCGACTGAAGTTCATCCGGACGACCAGTCGCCTGTCTCAGTTGTCAGTCGCCAATCGTTCGAAACTTAACAATTAAGTCTTTAACCCAATTAACCGGTTCATTAGACTCGCATTCTCGTTACTAATAACCTATTTACTTAATTTTAACATTTTGCTTGGTTTTAATAGGTTATTAGGGCTTTCTTGTCTCGTTCAAGTTTCACAGTCGAATAATCCATTAGGGTTCCAATCTTTCTGTTTTTGATGAAAGAAGACTTCAAACTACCTGTATGATGAATGGCGAACGTCAGTGAATCACACAATCAACGGTAAAATTAGGGCAAATAAAATTTTGGCAGAGTAACGGTAGGAGTGCGATTTAGGGGCGATTTGAGGGTGATGAGTCTCTGCGACCGACTCCTCCTCTATTTATACAACCCTAGATCCAATCGTGCGACTGAGTTCATACGCACCTTTCAGTCGTGCGAGTGGGACTCAGTCGTGCGATTGGGTCAGTCGCCCTTCTCCAGTCGTCCGACTGAATTCAGTCGTGCGACTGACTCACTCGTTCGCACTTAAGCCTCCGACTGGACTAATCGTATGGGCCATTCGTTTGATGGTCCATACTCATAGTTCATTCGTGCGAATGGACTTCATTCGTATGGTTAGTCCATACGTATGGTCCATTCGTGCGAATGGGTCATACTTAGTTAATTTTCTGCCATTTGACCAATTTACTTTTAACTCCTTTTAGATTAATTAAATTAACGTTATGAGCCTTTGATCATCTTAGACATGATCATTTTATTTGAAAACATTTTGATCACCTCAGACGTGATCCTTTTAACCACTTTGTCACCTCAGACGTGACCTTTTAAAAACTTTGTCACCTCAGACGTGACTATTTTAACCTTTCAAAGCACATATGGTCATCTCAGACATGACCCTTTTAGTGAGTTGATTCCTTCTGATTTTCCTGATGTAGCCCGACACTTGACTAAAATTAAAATTAAAACAACTAACTAATTTAAGAACTTAAACTAATTACATAAACAGACATATTTTTGGCTTTTTGTGAGAGATAAATCCAGAGATTGATATCTACGGGATTTGGTTCGGGAGTAGATAGCTTCAACTTAGATTGATCATATCTGGACCAATTCAATTTTAGAATCATACAGGCAAGTCAAATCATTTGGGACTAGTTATTAAACTTTTGATGCTCAAATTCTCGGTGTTCATCCAGAGTCGTTAGCAACTTAAGGAAATCATACTGAAACTCTTAGATTTTCACATTGATTTGAACCTTTGAGAATGTAGCCACAATGATTGTCAGTATGTTTGTCCACTTAAATCATACACAGACTTTTGACACAGACTGGTGACTTATTTAGGTTTAATTATTTCAACTAACATTTGTGGATCCCACACTTATATGGTAATCAACATTCCTCAGGAGCTTTTGAGCGGTCTACGGGTATTATTACAAGAAGAGACTATTCTTAGAGCTTTCAAAGAGAAGCCTGTCCTCAGGTCAGTGCCATCGCACAGCAGAGAGGCGGCAAACAACAATGAATTCTAGAATATCTAGGTTATGCTTATCCTCAGGTCAGTGCCATCGCACAGCAGAGAGCACACAACCTATCTCCTTGTTAGAGCAGCTTATTTTATTTTACACAAAATGCACCAACAACATAAGTCATTAGCTTTATTGCATTTGTCTTTCATTTTTTTTTCTTGCTTGCTCTAATTATGGTCATCCGCACACATTTGTGGCGTTTAATTGCTCATTACCCCTTATTGGAAATATTGTTGATTGTGTTAACCAGTGATAAGATGGAAGCCCACAGTCAGTTGAACAACTTAGTTTGATCTTGAGATCACCAATCAGGTCTAATTGTCTATTGTGTTGAATCTACCAACATATCATTTGTGGTCTAGCAGCCTCTAAGTCTACTTTCTTTGTGTCACCTTAGGAGTTGCCAGTTTTCTATCATCTTTCCTTTTTATATTGCTCAGACTACACAGACTTATACTTTGAACTTTTGCATCTTTTCAAAACTTAAATTTTTAAAGTCCCTCTTGATATGTTCCTGTGTACTATCATTTTCCAAAGGTATTGAATCGGTATCACAGACACAATCTACCTTATTTCAGCTAGTTACTCCTTCTCCCTCATTTTTTTTTTAATGTTAACTTGCTGACATATTCTCCCCCTAAAATACTAAAATCATTTCTGGTTTAATTATTTTAGGATTTTAATAAACAGCAAAATAACATGAGTTTAAATAAAACAGACAAGAATAAACAAATAAAATAAATTTAAACTAACTAAACATCGGACTACACATTATCATCATCAGGAATTACCTCACTTTTCTTTTTAACCGCCGTTGACCTCTAGCAAATATTGAAAACGTGGTTTATCAAGGCTTTAGTATAGAGGTCAGCGCGTTGAAATCAGTATTAATTTTAACCACATCAATTAAGTTCTTTTCAAAGCAATCTCTTATGAAATGGTATTTAATACCGATGTGTTTGGTCTTAGGATGTTGAACCGGATTTTTAGTTACTGCAATTGCAGCAGAGTTATCAACAAAAATAGGAGTAGATGAGAATTTTAAACCGTAATCCCGCATTTGCTGTTGAATCCAGATGATTTGTGAACAGCAACTTGCAGCAGCAACATATTCGGCTTCACAGGTTGACAATGCAACCGATGTCTGCTTCTTACACTGCCAGGTAACTAATCTTCTCCCAAAGAATTGACACCCGCTGATGTAGACTTGTAGTTCATCTTGCAGCCCCCGTAATCCGAGTCACTATACGCGGTAAGCTCAAAGTCATCATCATGAGGATACCACAATCCAAGTGTGGGTGTACCCTTCAGATAACGAAAAAATCCTCTTGACCCCGATCAGATGGTTGACCTTTGGTTTAGCCTGATATCTAGAACATAGACATGTAGCATACATAATATCAGGTCTTGAGGCAGTGAGATACATGAGGGATCCAATCATTCCTCGGTACATAGTGGCATCTACTAGATCTCCATTCTCATCAGGTGCTATATCATGATTCGTAGCAAGTGGAGTCCCAGCAGCAGAAGCATTCTCTCCATGTCAAAGCGACTGAGAATGTCTCCTACATACTTGGTCTGATGTAGAAAGATTCCATTAGGTGTTTGATCCACCTGTAACCCGAGAAAGAACTTCATCTCCCCCATAGCACTCATCTCAAACTCTTTCTTCATCACTGCTTCAAACTCTTACATAACTCTTCGTTCTTTGACCCGAAGATTATGTCATCAACATATCTGTACAAGCAGTAGGTCGCCATCCTTTTCTTTAATAAACAGTGTACAGTCAATGACTCCCCTGCGAAAGCCGTGTTTCACAAGATGAGTCGAGAGTTTCTCATACCAAGCTCGAGGAGCTTGATGAAGCCCATATAAAGCTTTGTCGAGCTTGTAAACTCTATCCCGATGATAAGGATCTTCAAATCCCTCGGGTTGACTTACATAGACTGTTTCCCTGATTTCCCCATGAAGGAATGCACTCTTCACATCTAATTGGTAGACTTTATCTTCATGTACGATGCATAGGCAAGGAAGATACGAATAGCTTCCATCCTTGCCACGGGTGCAAACACCTCATTATAGTCAATCCCCTCGACTTGGCGAAAACCTTGAACCACCAGTCGAGCTTTGTTCCTATAATGACTCCTTGGTCATCCTTCTTGCATTTTAGTACCCATTTGGTGCCAATGACTTTAGCACCTTTAGGTCTATCAACCAGAGTCCATACACCTAACTTCTTAAACTGCAGAAGTTCTTCTTGCATGGCACTCACCCACGCCTCATCATTTAGTGCCTCACTGACATATTTTGGCTCAACCTGCGAGACAAAACATCGATAAGCACCATCATGAATGTAACCTTTCTCCATAACCGAGGCGTAATCAGCTGAGTATAGCTGATTTCGGGTTTGTACTCCTGATCTGACATCCCCAATAACATTGTCAAGGGATGATAGACGTTTAGACGTCGTGATCCTGGAGTAGTAGGAACAGCCACCTCAGAACCGAGATTATGAACATTTTGTTCTGCATCTGAGGTAGTTGGAGTTTGAGGTTCCGAAGTCGAAGGAGCATCACTCGTAGATGCTTGTGACTTTCAGGAACTGAACCTGTTCCTCCTGACTGTTTTGGGCATCTGCTTCAGTTTCATCTTCAGAGGAGGAGTCACTGTCGTCGACTACTCCCCCCTGACTGAGTAGATGATTCTCCCTGTGTGCTAGATGGTGTATTCAGATATCCTACATCATCCTAGTAGCTAACTCATCATCCGAGGGGAGAGAGGTATGTAAAAGGACTTGAAGATCCATCATAATCGAAGAAGTATGCAGGTCCTTTGCCTGTAGGTGGTGTGGTATATCTCTGAACGTTGACATTACACACACACAACTTACTCAGACCCGTTGGTTATTGTAAACTCGCTTGTTCGGTATGTTGTATCCTAGAAAAAATTCCTTCATCTGCCTTCTCGCTGAATTTACCTTTCTTGTGTCTTCTTCATAGTGTACACGGCGCGCCAAAAGGTTCAAGAACTCCAAATTTGGTTTGCGTCTTTGTAGTATCTCATAACATTCTTTCCGTGGCGCTTGACTATTAGGACTCGATTCAGTGTATAACATGCGTTTGCCACTGCCTCACTCATTCCAGAATTGGATAGGCAGTTTCGAGTCAGCCAACATAGTCCGTGCAGTCTCTATCAAGCTTCTATTCTTTCTCTCAGCAACAACATTCATCTGAGGCGTGTAGGCAGAAGTGAATTGATGAACAATTCCCTTTCCTTTCCTTGCAGTATGCCTCCATCCATTGATTCTTGAATTCTGTCCCGTTGTCTGAGCGTACTTGTCTAACTTTTAGCTTGTAGAGAGATTCCAGTGTGGTTACTAATTCCTTGAATGACTCAAATGTTTCTGATTTGGATTTCAGAAACATTACCCAAGTGAACCTTGAGTAGTCATCAGTGACCACAAAACAAGTACAAATCGCCTGCAATGCTCCTTGTACTGACTGGACCAAACAGATCCATGTGAAGAAGTTCAAGAGGAAGTTCTATTGAATGAACTTTCTTTTCCTTATGAGACTTCTTTGTCTGTTTGCCTTTCTTGCAAGCTACACAAAAGTCAGGAAGTTGGAAGTTCTTGACATTTACTCCTCTCACTAAATCCTTCTGAATCAAATGATTCATCTTCCTTTGACTAATGTGTCCCATTCTCCTATGCCAGGAGATTGAGTCCTTCTCAGTAGCTTTAGATAGAAAGCACTGAACCTCATGATCCGTTGTAGCAGCTGTTGACAGATCCAAGACATAAAGGTCTTTATATCTTGAAGCAGTCATCAGAACTTGGTCCTCTGGGATCATGTAGTCTTTCTTCAGCACGTAACACTTCTTGTTGTCGAAGATGACTTTAAATCCTTTATCGCAGATTTGGGAAACAAAAGTAAGTTATTCTGAAGTTGTTGAACGTAGTTCACCTTATCAAACTTAACTTTCTGATTTCCCACTTCTCCCTGTGCTGTGATGTATCCTCCCTTGTTTCCTGCAAAGGAAACATGCCCTCCTTTTATTTGTTTGACGTTTGATAAAAGAGCTCTATTTCCTGTCATGTGCCTGGATGCTCCGCTGTCTATAATCCACGTGTTAGTCTCAGCGCTGTATCGAACACCCTGCACATACAAAGTAAATGTATTAGTTTAGGTTAGGAACCCAAGCCTTTACTGTCTTGGGTTTCCCAGAGGCATCACACATCATAAACTCTACCCATTGACCCTTAGAGGATGAGGGTAGCTCAGATTCCTTCTTGTCATCAGTATCAGACACGCAGGATGACTTCTCTTTCCATAAGCCAGATTTGTGCAATGCCTGTTTATGATAAACAGTCGTCTGGCTTACAGGTTGGACTTTAGGTTCACTAGATCTTCTAGGTGGAGTTAGAGAACTCCTCTTAGAAGACCTAGGTCTAGAGTCCTGAAGATCTATCTTCTTCCTAGGTGTCTGATAGAAAGGACAATAGGAAGCAATGTGTCCACATTCTCCACAGTTGTAGCATGACCTGCTATCAACTTTATAAGTAGACTTTCTTTGTGGAGAAGTGCGTGACACTCTAGTAACATCAATCACCAAAGGTTTTGACTCTTGTATGTTTGATGTTTTCTCTGGTTTAACAAAATTAACTGTTTTAACCTGTTTAACATGTTCCACTTTTTGGTTAACTGGTTTTTGACTTGAAGCATGTGAAAAGTTAACGTTTGAAGTCCTTTTAGGTTCTGATTTGACTCTGTTTGACCCTGACTTTAGGTTAACTTTTTCAAATTTATTTTCCAGATTAACACAAGGCAATTTACCCTTTGCCTTTGAAGTGGCCTCCTTTTGTTTCTGTCCAGATTCAGTAGATGAACATGATGTGTCTGGATCAGTAACAAGAGGAGTAGTCACCACATGATCCTTGATGGGGTTGTTGTTTACTGGTTTAGACTTGGTGTTCATCAAGGTCTCAGGTGGAGGTGGAACCACTTTGTAGCCTAATCCCTCCCCGTTATTCCTTTCTCTCACTAAGTGTTGAACTATGTGTGAAGAACTAGTCCAACTGTGCAGTTTCTGTTTTAATGAGTTTACTTCTACTTCTAGAACTGCCTTTTGCTTCTTAGTGTCCTCTAGGGAGTTTAGATAGTACCTAATGTCATTTGCTTGGTTAAAGGCAACTACTTCGGTTTCCCTAAGCTGTTTAGTCAATAGGTCTATCGTTTCTTTATAACTATGCTCATTTTGTTTTAGAACTCTATTAGCCTCAGTGCATAGTTGTAAATCTTTTACTAAGTTATCATTATGATCTAATAACCTAGCAAATTTTTCATCAATGCTATTCCTAAACTTATCACAATCAGAACAAGCATGATTATTAAACATTTGGTCAGTTGTACTTACCTGTGTTGGTTCAGAAGAGTTAGCCATCATCGCAGCATCAGACGTCTCTGGTTCTGGTGATGCTGACTTTTCTGTCTCTGACGTGGAAGTCTCCTCCTTTGGCCTGTAACTGACCTCAGCTGCAGTTGTTTCTTCACTATGTGACATCGCTATCTCAACTGCTAGATCACCTTCACTCGCAGAATCATCATCAATATCTTCTACACTTGCAATGTTTGATTCTCCTGGTGAGACAAACCTAAAACTCCAATCCTGTCCTTCATCATCATGAGCAGTCAAGGCTTTTGGATCCTTGTTTGATGAAGTAGAACTGGAAGCTTGCTTGTCTTGGCGAGTAAAGGATGAGAACGGGTTCCCATTACCCGTCTTCTTTGGCTTGACACATTCTCTCTTGAAGTGCCCCTTCTCTCCACAGTTGAAGCAGGTCACTTTGCTCTTGTCAAAGCCAAATGTGGTATCCTTAGTAGCTATCAAGTTCTGTCCTGTCTTCTTAACAAACTTCTTCGCCCTTCGCCCTTCGGACAGCACTAGCTAAGGCCCACATTATATCCATCCTCTCAAGCTCCATTTCATCCACCTGCTCGTAGTCCTCATCTGCCAGATGGCAGTTTCCAATCTTCCCAGCTACAAGTCCATCATATGAATGAACCACTGCGGCTAGAAGATCCATATGCTCTCGTGCTACTTCTACGGTCACATTACCGAGGTTCTCGGTCTTCAATTTGGTAGCACTTGCTTCTGATCCAATATAGTGGGTACATGATGACCCTGACGTGTCTGATCCGGAAGGAGAAGCATGTGAAGGACCTGACGAGCTAGACACAAATGCTGTCTGGAGAGGTGCTCCAGAGGTCTTAGCTTGAGGCGTGGCATTGTATAAAGCTGGATTTTGTGTATACGAAGACTTCTGAGCTCTATACTTCATCCTTAGTGCTTCTTCTCGCAACTTGAGAATGAAGTCATTTATATCCAGCTTTACAAGCATTCCATTCTGTCTAAGGTTAGACACAAATGAAGCCCACTTATCAGGCAATCCGTCTGCGAAGTTGCTCACTTTCTCTTCCATAGTTGTTTCAACTCCATGTGTATGCAATTCGCTCATCAAGTGGTAGAATCTGTCTATGACTTAGTCTAAACTCTCATTACCAATCTATGAGAAGTTATCGAATTCCTTCTTTAACTCCTTTGCCTTGATTGCCTTCAATGACGCATTCCCATCATATCTCTTCTCTAGCTCATCCCACAGTTTCTTGGACTGCTTGTTCTCTGAATACTGGTGGAATATGTCTTTGGGGATAGACTGAGTGATCAATGCATAAACCCTTTTCTCTGCATTGTACTTTACTTTCTGTGCGTCTGTCATCCCACTTAACGTTAATTTAACTCCATCAGCTCCCACCGGTGTACTATAACCGACCTCAATAGCTTCCCACAGATTAGGATTTACTCCATTGAGGTAGATCTCAAAACGTTGTTTCCAGTGGGTAAACTCATCTAAAGTCAAGATCTTTGGTGGTTTATTGTGATTACCCACCTCACTCTCAAGCAACAGCAGGTTCTGAATCCTCGAGTCCTTCCCAGTAGTAAAGGCTGACATCTGATCTTCCATGGCTAATAAACTTAGAATCTAATCAAACAAAATTACACTGATGCGACTGAAGGATGCGAATGGTCTAATCGTGCGTATGAACTCTGCGATTGGTTCAACCGTGCGACTGAACAGGGCGATTGGTTCAGTCGTGCAAATGAATCTGGTGCGTATGAGTTATGCGAACGAACGGTTCAGTCGGCCGAATGAGGGTGCGACTAGGTCCAATCGTGCGAATGGGCAATGCGAATGGAGTCCAGTCGTGCGAATGGGTCACTCGTGCGACTGAGGCTGCTGTTTTGCGAAAATTTCTAGGTTTGACGGGTTTCAGCCGTAAAAATTCGAAATTTCACAAGTCCTAATCGCCTAGGTCCGTAGAAACTGAACTTCAATGAGCAGGGAACGTCCAAGATCACTTTTGATGCCAAAGATTGCGTTTTTCGTGCAAAAACACAAACTTTTATGCAATCTTGATTGAATCAACACGTAATCAAGAGCCAAAGCTCTGATACCACTTGTTAGGACCTGGTATTTGAACGAAATACCTAGTGATTAGCGTGTTAAACCAACTCAAATAGTGCGGAATCCTATTTGATTGGCGATCCAATCAGTGAGAACACACGATGAATCAATCAAGAATTGAAATCAACGTCAGAAATCGATTAGGAATCGATCTGATGTGTTCTTTGAACTTGGAGAACGATTTGGGAGGCTTCTGGACGGCTAGGGTACGTCTGGAATCGTAATGGGATGGATACTTACGTTTTTCCACGAATTGGGTCTATTTATAGGTTAGTATTGTTCAATCGTGCGACTGGGCCATAAGTATGGTTCAGTCGTGCGATTGAACCATGCGGTTGATTCATTCGCACGACTGAGTGTTCAGTCGTGCGATTGAGTCAATCTTATGTGTCAATCATACGACTGATCCAGTCTCCTGGTTCAGTCGTGCGATTGAGTCAATCGGATGAAGTTATTCATGCGTGTGGTCCATTCGCATGGGCCATTCGCATGAGAACTTCATTAAGTTAAGTTTGAATGTTTTAATTAATATAACATAATGTGCAATCATTCAAACAATCATAAACCCAATCAATTCAATCACGACTCATTAATGAAATATTAAACATCACAAGTAACAACCAATTCATATCATTTCATTAATCGATACTATTACATCATAATCAGACAGACAAGATTTATTACATTACAACTCATGATCTAGGGACATACATGCATCAACAATGAGTATACTCTCCTGAAGGCCAACAGGATTGGAAGAGTATATGCCTTAGATTTATCAAAGAAAATCGATCTTAAAGGCCATCCATGTCTGTTCTCCAAAGCCTCTCCTCAAGAATCTGAACTATGGCATAGAAGGCTTGGTCATGTGAATCTTAAGAACATGAATCAGCTCATTCATCATGGTTTAGTGAGAGGTTTGCCATTGAAGGAGTTCAAGTGTGATGACAACTGTCCAGCTTGCTTAAAAGGAAAGCAACACAAAGTTTCATTCCCTCCTATAGAAGAACCCAAGTCCACTGCCTGCTTGCAATTACTACATATGGATCTCTTTGGTCCTGTTAGAGTAATGAGTATGGCAAAGAAAAAGTACTGTCTGGTAATTGTGGATGATTATTCCAGATATGTATGGACTTTCTTCTTGCATTCCAAGGATGAGGCTGCTCAAATTATCATTTATTTTGTGTTGCATGTGGAAAAGCAGCATTCACTTCTAGTCAAATGTGTGAGAAGTGATAATGGCACAGAGTTTAGGAATCACACTCTTGATGAATTCTATTTCTCTAAGGGAATCAAAAGACAATATAGTATTCAAAGAACTCCTGAGCAAAATGGAGTGGTGGAGAGAAAGAACAGGACCCTTATTGAAGCCGCAAGGACAATGTTGGCTGACTCAGGTTTGCCACTAACCTTTTGGGCTGAAGCTGTCAACACAGCTTGCTATGTACAGAATAGGGTATTAGTGAATCAGGGGTTAATGAAGACTCCTTATGAGTTATTACATCATTTGGACCCTCTAATTTCATTCTTTAGAGCATTTGGGTGTCCCTGTTATATTCTTAACACAAAGAATCCACTTCAGAAGTTTGAATCCAAGGTGGATGCAGGGTATTTTGTTGGGTATTCATCTACTTGCAAGGCATACAGAGTTTTCAATTGCAGAACAAAGATTGTTGAAGAAACTTTGCATGTCAAGTTTAATGAATCTCCAAAAGATAAAATTCCTCAAAACCTTGTTGAGTTGTTTGATATGGACATACTGCAATATGTTGCATATCAGTCTCCACCTGTTATTGCTTCTGAAGTTCCATCCTCTCCATCTGATGGTATAAATACAAGTTGTAGTGATCATCTACCTGTATCTACTACACTTGTTGTTCCTGTAGCTTCAGCAGCTCCATCCACAACAAATGCTGATGAAATCTCTGACTCCTCTACTTCATTTGAACTGCCATCTCAGTCTAGGTTTCAAGAGTCTGAATCAACATCTGTTGCTGCTGAATCTCCTACAAACACTTGCACAGATATTATTAAGTATCAAGAATTGAAGAATCATCCCATGTCCCAGATCATTGGAGACATTAATGCTGGTGTTTCAACAAGAAGTCAATTGTCCAATTTCTGTCTCTATGCTCTCTTCATCAGTCAGCAAGAGCCAAAGAATTATCATGTGGCATTAAGGGACAATGGATGGGTTGAAGCCATGCAGCTTGAGCTTCTTCAATTTCAAAAACAGCAAGTGTGGGAACTGGTTCCTCTACCCCAAGGTAAGTGTGCAATAGGCACTAAATGGGTGTTTAGGAATAAAATTGATGAAAAGGCCAAATTGTCAAGAACAAGGCCAGACTGGTTGTACAGGGGTTTTCACAAGAAGAAGGTATTGATTATGATGAAACCTTTGCCCCTGTAGTCAGACTGGAGGCAATCAGATTGTTTTTAGCTTATGCTGCTTTCCATAACCTTAAAGTTTTTCAAATGGATGTCAAAAGTGCATTTTTATATGGTAAAATAAAAGAAGAGGTTTATGTGTGTCAACCACCAGGTTTTGAAGATCATAAACATCCAGATTGGGTGTATAAGCTTAATAAGGCTCTTTATGGGTTGAAACAAGCACACAGAGCCTGGTATGAAACACTATCTAACTTTCTTCTTCAAAATAATTTCACTAGAGGCTCCATAGATAAAACTTTGTTCATTAAGAAAGTAGGCATGCATAAGCTCCTTGTTCAAATTTATGTTGATGACATTATTTTTGCATCCTCTAATCCACAGTTGTGTGATGCATTACTAAATTGATGCAACAAAAGTTTGAAATGAGTGCCATAGGAGAACTACAGTTCTTTCTGGGTTTGCAAATCAAACAAATGGCTGATGGAACTTTCATTCATCAGTCAAAATACACAAAAGATTTGTTAACCAAGTTTGATTTACAAAACTGTAAACCCTGTTCTACTCCCATGTGCAGCAACACACAGCTGGATGCAGATCAAAAAGGTAAAGCAGTTGATGAAACTCTTTACAGATGTATGATTGGTTCCTTGATGTACCTTACAGCTTCTAGACCAGATATTATGTTTGCAACTTGTGTCTGTGCTAGATTTCAGGCTGCACCTAAAGATTCCCATATGATTGCAGTCAAGAGGATCTTTAGATATTTGCAAGGAACTCAATCTCTAGGACTTTGGTATTCCACTGGGCACTCTTGCAAATTAGTTGCTTTCTCTGATAGTGACTATGCAGGGTGTAAGTTAACCAGAAAATCAACTTCTGGTGGATGCCAATTTCTAGGCAACTGTTTAGTTTCTTGGCAGAGTAAGAAACAAACTTCAGTTGCTACATCCACAGCTGAAGCAGAGTACATTGCAGCTGCAAGCTGTACATCTCAGGTACTCTGGCTTCAAAATCAATTATTGGATTATGACATTACAGAGACTAAGACTCCTTTATTAATGGACAGTGCTTCAGCTCTTTGTATTGTTAAGAATCCTGTCCAACATTCTAGGACCAAACATATTGAGATCAGACATCATTTTATCAGAGATTGTTATGAAAAAGGTCTGATTGATCCAAAGTTTGTGCCTAGTGCTGATGAGCTTGCAGATATATTTACTAAGCCTTTGGACAATGCAACTTTTCATAATCTTGTACTCAGGCTTGGTATGCTGCAACTAGAATAATTTGACAACTACTGATGCTCTTAGTCAATAAATACTGATGAGCATTAGTATAATTCTGTCAAAAATAAGTGCTGATAAGTAATTTTATCTTCAGCAGTTTTTATAACTACTGAAGACTAAATTACTTAAAAGTACTGAAGTACTTCATTTGTTGCAAAGTACTGATGTAGTTCAAACTACTGAAGTCTTTTATAATAAATAAGTACTGATGACCAATGAAACATCTGAAAATCAAATGATCTGATGAGTAAATGTTAAGGTCATTGAAACAGCTGAACTTTGTGAATTGACAACAACAACTACTGTTTCATTTCAAAACAGCTGAAGCCAAAACCAAGTCTTCAGTGGTTTACAACTACTGATGACCAACACCAAGTCTTCAGTTGTTTACAACATCTGAAAGTTAAAACCATGTCTTCAGTTGTTTTCTAACAACTGATGACTCACACCAAAACTTTAAGTTGTTTTCTTTCAGCCGTTTCATAACCTATATATACCTAACCCTAACTTCAAACTTTTCCTAACCCACTTTCCAAACGTTCATCTTCCATTAATGGCGACCATGCAAATCAAACCTCGACACGACTGTGTCGCTTGCCTTACCAAATCACCCTTTTGGAACAAGTTTGATGCTGCTATTGATTTGATGGTTGATTCCCAATATCGCACAGCCTTTCTCTTGAATCCTACCATCTATCCTGATACCCTTTGCCAATTCTGGACAAACGTCACTGTTCATACTGCTGAGAATGATAACTCCATCACTCTCCAGTCGTTTGTCAACCAGAAACAGGTGGTCATCACCTCTGAGATCATTCGTCAAACCCTAGACCTGAATGATGCCACCTATGTCACCAAATACCCCAAAGGCACCATTGATTTATCCTTTGCTAATCATGGTTATGAGGGTGACCTAAGTGCTACTACTATTCTGAAGAAGCACTTCCATGATGCTGAGCGGCTCATTTTCCATATGATCAATGTCTGTCTTGCCCCCAAAACATCTTCATGGGATCAAATATCATCCAGGTGGCAACAGGCATTGTATTCTATCCTTGAACATCAAAGCCTAAATTTTTCTGAAATAATATGTTTGGAATTAAAAGATTTGGCAATGAAACATGTGGCTAATAGATGGATATTATATCCAAGGTTTCTTATGGCCATAATTCTTAATCAATTAAAATCTGATGGCCTTGTTGGCCTTGGAGTCCCTGCTCTGGTAGTTTTGCCAGAAGTATACTCCAGGCACAACTCCAATCCACAACTCAAAGAGGCTGCCAAACTGCTAAAACCCAAGCAGAGGGAACCCACAGCCTCCACCTCCAGATCTAAAGTCCCCTCCAAACCAAAATCCAAGAAAACCAAAAAGGCTACTCAGGGAGTTGAGTCCCCTGATGATGCCCCTGCAGCACAAACGCAGGATGAAACTACAAGTCTTAATCCCCTTGTAGTTTCAATGACTCCACCAGCTGAAACCGCTCAGGTATCCTCTCAACAGGACCCTGATGCAACCAACATTGGGGAAGCCACATTACTGGAATCTCTCTCACTTGAGAAGATTGCCATTGAAGAGCACCATTCACCCCGGGTGCAATCCTTTTCACCTCCATCTCCCACTGAAACCACCCCTACCAGCCCAACTGCAGTCATTGCACAAGTGCTGACTCAACTACATTCCTCTACCCCTCCCCAGAAACCTGTTAACACTGGGAAAACCTCAACAAATGAGGGGGAGGATCATAATGTAGTTGACAACCCACAGCATAGGGATTATAAAGTTCAATCTCCCAGTGTAGATGAGGAGACTAGAACATCTGGTGAGACTACCTCTTCCCCTGTTTCAACACATGAACAGGATGAAGCAGGTATCATCTCTAAGACCTCACCAGAGGCAACTGCCAATGAAGGACTTAATCCTCAGGCAGGAAGTCCCCAGTTCCAAGACAAAGGGGCACATATGATTACTGATCTACACTCAGCACATGTTCATCCTGATTTACTCAAGAGGTCAGCTGATTCAGCTTACACTGATGATGACCTGGGCTTTTTCTTTAAAGTTCTAGCCCAAAACACCATTCTTGTAGCTGAGGTTTGCAGATTACAAGAACTGCTTACCAAAATGTCTCAGGAATCAAGTCCATCTGCCCCAATTAACCCACAGATGGCAGCTTCGGTTGAAGCTCTCCCAAACACTAAGCCACTCTCATCAAATAAACCACCAGCCTTTGTTTCAGGCACCATTTCTCAGGGAGATAACCCCTCTGAGCAAATGGTTGCTGCTTTTAAATCTTCCTTACTTCTCATCACTCCCATCATTACTACTATTGTCCATCAAACCATTGATGAGAGGATTTCCTCAAATCTTCAAACCCTTGTGGATGATGCTGTGTCAAAGAAACTTTCTGACATTCAAACCCCTGAACCCAATGCAACCAAAAAGGGGGAGTCTAAGTCAGTGAAAGATGATAAAAGAAAGAGAGTTGAAGAGGAAGAAGTCAAAGAGAATAAAGGTAAAGAGATCATTACTTACAAGAGAAAGAAAAGTGCTGCTGAACAAACTGAGGATGAGAAGAAGTTGGAGGAGATGATCAAAGAAGCTGATGAGCAACACAGCAGATCCATGGACAGGATTATTGATCAGCTCTTCAGACAAGGCTTTGATACTGCCAAACTTGATTCTGAGATCAGAAGGCTTGAGATTCAGGAGATTGAAAATCGATGGGCAGGCTGCAATGAGAAAGAAAGGGAAAGATTGGAGGCTATGATCAGATTTCTATCAAAACACTTGGGAAGACCTATCATTGAAGTCAAGTCATGGTATAGAGATAGCATTTTGGAGATAACCACCAAAATATGCTCTTCTGAAAGCTTCAACAAAGGTCTGATCATAGAAGCTCTAGATGAAGCTGGTGCTGGGAAAAGATCTGACATGGCTAAGTTATCCAAAGCCACCCTCACAAAGAAAATGATAGAGCAGCCTTTACAATCTCCCTTACCAAAACAACCTTCAAAATCAACCTCACAACCTCCAAAACAATTAACCTCATAATCCTCAAAACAATCAACCTCATAACCCTCTAAACCAATTCCTTTACCTAAGAAACCCACTAAATCTACCACCAGTGATGCACCTAAAAGAAAGAAAAGGGTGTTGAGGATGGAAGAAGAAGAAGAAGATGATGAAGAGGATAGTCTGTGAATCTCTACTATGATCAAAATGAAGAAACCTGAGCCTAGGAGTCAATCAGCAACAATAACTCCTGAAACTCAAAGGCAAATGGTTAAAGTTAAGATTAAAGAAGAAGAACAGCATAAGCAGCATGATGAGCAATTTCTCAAAATGGTTGACAAGGACTTCCCTCAGTCCTCATCCATTCAAGCAATGAAGAAACAAGCTCTGAGGCTGTACACTCTTAGGCATACATTCCAACATCAAAGAGAAAGAGTGAGGATTTGGCCAGACCCCAGGGTAAGTTCCAAAATACACAAGAAAAACATACCAAGTAGATATCATGGCCAAGTGAAAAAGACTTTGAATGCTGCAATTATGTTGGCCATGGTAGTCTCACCCTGGGAGATTATAGAAGAATTCAAGAGAGCACACACCTCAAAATCAACCCCTCAATTTATACTTGAGAACAAAATGATAAAGAAGGGGCTGTTATACAAGAGACTTGAAGATCTTCAAAAGAGTGAACTCCAGTTGTTGCTAGAAGGCTCTCATCCAGATGAATTTGCATAAAGAGAAATCACAACTGTTGAGTTGAAGAATGGGAAGACAGTAAAAGATATCTGTCTGAATATTATGGCCCTAAGTTCTTCTTTGAGGGAGAAGTAGAAGAACTCACCAAGGAGGAACAAATTGTTCTCCTTGAGGCTTATGCAAGAGAGTCTTACAGACTCATCAATGGGAAATAGGTTTCATGATTTGGACAAGACTCTGTGTCCAGTTTCCCCAAGATAGAGTTCCCTTTCACACTTAGCCAATCAAAAGATTAGAAACCTTTTCCCGGGCTGTGCTTATATGATTACCTCTAAAGCTGATCAAGAGAGTGTTTCTGCCAAAGAATAAGTGGGATCATCAATAAACTTAGAGGTTTTGGCTGCATTGGTTCAGGGGGAGTTTGTTGGACCAAAAGAACCAATGAGCCTGATCAGAAAAACCTCTAAGTCCCACAAACATTACAACTGCTGAAGAAGATCACAACAGCTGAAGACATCAGCTGATTACAAGGTCTGAAGACAAAGTCTGAAAGTAAAGAACCGAAGACAAAGTCTGAAAGTGAAGTACTGAAGACAAAGACTGAAGACCAGAGTGATCAGTAGTTGTCACAATAGCTGAAGTTATTAACTTCAGTAGTTGTGATGGTTTTTCCTTATCAGTACTTGTAATTTTATCTTTCAGTAGTTTATAGTTTCAGTAGTTTTAGTTCAGTAGTTTTATGTTCTTGTACCTAGCATTCTCTGAGATATGATCAGTTGTTGAGAACATTCTCAGTAGTTTGCATAGTTTCAGTTGTTTGTATAATTCTGTTAGATGTCACTATCAAGTGACATCAGCAGACGTCACATTCCTTTATAAAAGGAATGTTGACCTAGTTGTTTTGTAACCGAAGCATTAAGCGTGAATGAAAATATTCCTTTAACAGAAAAGTTCTCTCTCTCCCTATAATCGTCATTGTGTGATTGCATATTCATACTTATCTTGCTTGAATTCGATCTTATTTCTGTTATATTCCGCTACAAAATTCAAATCTAATTGATCAAACTAAATTCGATCCTATCAGAGGATAGGTAGTTTAGGTGGTTGAGGTGAAGAGGTTGGTAAGGGTGATGGTGTAGGTTCCGGGGTGTAAGGTTCAGTGGTTGGTTCAGTTTTGATGAGGAATGGAAAAGGAATTGGTTCAGGTTGTGGTTGGGTTTGAGGTTGGGGTTGAGTAGTTGATTTGAAGATCATCCCCTGTCCCCTTCTGTACATCTCCTTCCTCTTCCCCGAGCGAATGTCAGCCTTTATGTCACTAACATGTCGCTGGAGGGTATTTTCAGACATAGGACCCACCTGCCTGCCAGAGAAGCCATGAGCCCGGAGATAGTTTTTCATCCAGGCCTTTTCACCTATCTTCTTGGTAGCAACTAGTCCTGCTTCTTCTTCCTTCTTCCTCTTCAGCATCAGCTTTTCCTTGACAACTTTCTTTCTCTCTTTCTCCATTTGATCTTGCTCTTTGTTGAAGAGCCATAAGATCGTATCATTGTTGTGTGGAGATAGCTCTTCTAGAGAGAAACCCCTGGAAGTTAGGAAAGTTATCCTTTCCCTCCTGAGCTGCTGATCAGCTTCTCTTTCTTTCCTCTCCCTTAATTCCTCTAAGGCCAACCTTGCTGCTTCTTCTTTTTGCTGTTTTTGCAGCAAAGTTGCATTTTCCAACTCAACTAACTCCTCTAGTGGTAGCAGGAGTACATCTTCACTCACAGCTCCTAGATTAACAAGTCTGTCAATGATTTCCACCCTTCTTTTATTGTTGACCGCCTCCTAGTTGGCTGCAGCTGCTTTGCTACTGGCAGCTAGCAGTTTTCCAGTTGGAAGTCTACCTTTTCTTTTGAGATTTTTTAACCTTTCTTCCTCCTGAAGCTCTTCCTTAGTCATCTTTCTCTTTCCTTTGATGTCTTCGGAAGTACTAGACTTTGGGGGTTCTTGGATGGAAGGTTCAGGTTGAGTGGTGGAAATGGGAGCTGGAGTTAATGCTGATGTTTGAGCTAGGGGTTGGGTGAGAAAATCCTCCCTTTAACCTCAGATGCAAGTTCTAGGATTGCATCTGTGACTATTAGATCATCGGATAAGGAGAATAGTCCTTCCGCAGCTGCAATCTCAGCTTCGGAAGATTGAAATTGTTCTTCCGAGGCTTTGACTTGTGCTTCGGAAGTCTGTGAGAATGCACTATCTATCCCAACTGTCTTAGTTTCTGGGCCATCAGTCCTTGTTTCCCATGCGAAATTAATCTCAGGTTCCACTTGGACCTTAGGTTGACCAACTTCCTCAATAGTGGTAGAAGGTGCATTTAACCTCTGAATCTCTTGAGCTCCGAAGTAAATCACAGACAAGTCAGGACTTGGCTGTTCAATGAGAGATTCCAACATGAACTTGTTGAAGAACCTGTTGAGATCTTGGAGCATCCTTTGATCCACATGAATTACAACTGGAGGAGGCTCAGGAAAAACTGAAGCTTGTTGCATAGGGTATCTTGAACTTAAGGAAGTGAGAGCTTGACTTTGTGGTTCCTCTTGTCTTTGGCTTTGTCCCTGAACACTCTCCCCCTTTTTGATAGCATCATCTTGAGAGCTTGATGAGCTGGAGGAAGAGGTCAATGAGACCTGAATTGGTACATGCCTAACAGACCTCTCAATCTGTTTCTCAGCTAGTTTGGCCTTGAGGTTTTCAATCTTAAGTTGCTGAGTGGCAGACCTATCCTCTAAAGTCCTAACCTTAGATTCAAGATTTGAGACTTTAGAAAGTAGGTCTTTAATGGTGAGTTGCAGTCTTCCCTCATCTTCTTTTGAATAATCACGCGGAGATGAGGTAACATACCTAGTATGTTCATCCTCACCACCAGATGTGGTTTCTTGGCGCCCTGGTTTCCCTTGCTCAATGATGCCTCTTTTAGAGTCATCAAAGGGCATGGTTGCCGTAGATTCAGTCTCAGTAATGTTACCACTGTCCTGAGGATCCATTGAGGCTCCTTTAGTAGTGGTAGCTGAATCTACATGAGTCCCCTCCACATCAGTGGGACTCACCTCAAAAAAGGCTTGCTGATGGGGGCTAGAGATAAGAGATCTCTCTGGGCTCTGTTGATCCTTGAAAGGGTGTTGTGGATCAACTTCATTGCCCTGAAGAGACATAATCTCTTCATCAGCTCCTATTAGTAGGTCAGTATAGGATATAGAAGTGAAGCCTAATGACCCGGGACTTTGATCAATGTCTAAAGGCATTGAGCCTATGGTGGGGCTGTCCCTTTTTGGCTGCTCAGGGGAGTATAAAAACTCTCCCTGAGGGTTTTCAGCTTGGGTTTCGGGCTCATGGGTCTAAGACTAAGGAGACTCAAAACCCATATTGAGGTCAATTGTGAAGGATGGTTGGACCTCAGGCTGAGTGGGAGCCCATTGTTCCACTTTAGCCTTTTTGGATAGAACAGGAGGAGCTTGTTCAATCAGAGAAGATTGAATAAGGGTTCGTTTGGGGCGTCTTTGATAAGTGATAGTGATGGGGTGAGAAGGAAGATTTGGCAATGTGAGGGTAGTTGTTGGTGTGGGTTCATCACCTGTGGGGTTAACAGGGATGTCACCAGGAGCCATTGGCTCAGTCATACTTGGAAGAAGTGCTGTATATCTTCCGGTGAAGTTGGTGGACACTCTCTTCAAAGTCTTGAAGATGGTCGGCCTCATTTGAGGAACAATCAGAGCAGCTGCACAGACAAGCTTACTCTGGTCCAGCTCACAATTGGTTATGTGCTGAAGAAACCTGGGATACATGAAGAATGTGTCCCGTTTAAAGTTCCCCATAAGATTGGTCAGCATAAATCTTGAGTAGTTAAAGCGGAGGCTTCTCACCAAACCATGAACTAGGCACCCAAGTTCATATGGGATTTGATCCCATCCCCTAGATTTGTTGGACAAGCAATAAAGAACTACATGCAGCAGGAACTTCTAGTTGTAAGAGAAGTTAAACTTGTAAATGGTTGACCTGCTTACATATCCACCATATCCCATTTGGATATAGGTGTTGTCTAAATTTTCCTTGGAGAACTCTGTAGGAGCGCCCTCATCATGAAGCTCGAGATGCTCCCTGATGAGTTGTTCAGAAATGAGAAACTCCTGGCCATAGATGCTCAATCTTATTACATGAACCCCATTTAGGGTTTCAATCTGGCCATTTGCCCCAAATTCAGACATATGATTTGAGTAAACCGTGGGGTTAACAGTCAGGGCAGTGTAATAAGAGGATTGGGTTAGAAAGGAGATGATATCGGAGAAGTCGGCATCCCTTGAAGAATCAAGAAGTGTGACTTGGTTGTGATGAGGGTTTAGTGCCATTTGAGAAAGTTGCAGGAAGATAGTTCGGAATTGGATGAATTGGGGATGAAGGAAGCTTTTAGGGAAGTAAATTTGGTAAAAAGATGAAAGTGATTAGCTGGACTTATTTAAATGGGTGAAATGGCGATTTAAGGGGTGTGGATAAGATGATGGGATGTTTCAGTGGAGGATGTGACAGGGGCGGTAAGGTTTAGTCCATTTAAAAAATCCGACATCATTAATAAAATCTTTACTTTTTACAGAGTGGGGCCCAAAAGATTTCCGTTACACAGTAAAGTCTTTCTTCCGAGTATGAAGCATTTCCGAAGGTAATGTTCTTCCGAAGGTAATGTTCTTCCGAAGGCAAATTTACTTCCGAAGGTAAAGTTTTTACTTCCGAGAGTATATGTTGCTTTCCAAATGGAGAGTGTTATAAGTTTCGGAAGTAGATCCGATATGAAATCAATCGCTTCTTCCGAGACTTAACAACTCTTCCGAAAAGAAGATTATCCTCGGAGGAATTTGCTTCGGAAGATATGTAAAATATATTTCGAGGGTTAATTCCTCTTCGGAAGAATTTATACTTAGAGAAAATTTCAGAGAAAGACTTTTTGTAACAGGGCTTAGATGGTTTTGACACAAAACTTTACACATTAAAAGGTTTTCAAATGAGATAGACTAATCAAGGTTTATCATCCCAATAGCTGTAATGAGATATTTGAATCTATGTTCATTAAAGGCTTTGATAAACAAGTCAGCATATTTTTCATTTGAATCAACTTTGATTAGCTTGATAAGGTTTTTCTTATTAATATCTCTAATGAAATGATACCTGATATCGATGTGTTTAGTTTTGGAGTGCTTCACTGGATTTTCAGTAATGGAGATAGCACTATTGTTGTCAATGTGGATAGGAGTGCTCATGAAGTTGAATCCGTAGTTTATCATCTTGTTCTGAATCCACAACAGCTGAGCAAAGCAACTAGCAGCAGCAATGTATTCAGCTTTAGCAGTTGATGTAGAGACACAGGATTGTGTTAGGACCTGGTATTTGAACGAAATACCGAGTGATTAGCGTGTAAACCAGATCAAATAGTGCGGAATCCTTTTTGATTGGCGATCCAATCAGTGAGAACACACGAAGAATCAATCAAGAATTGAAACTAACGTT
This sequence comes from Flaveria ramosissima, assembly GCA_025215565.1. Taxonomy (NCBI): domain Eukaryota; kingdom Viridiplantae; phylum Streptophyta; class Magnoliopsida; order Asterales; family Asteraceae; genus Flaveria; species Flaveria ramosissima. The sequence continues at coordinate 47,639,686 of CM046046.1, forward strand.
AGAAATCGATTGAGAATCGATCTAATGTGTTCTGTGAACTTGGAGAACGAATTGGGAGGCTTCTGGACGGCTAGGGTACGTCTGGAGTTGAAATAGAATGAATGCTTCCGTTTTTCCACGAATTGGGTTGTATTTATAGATTAGTATTGTTCATTCGGGCGACTGGACCATAAGTATGGTTCAGTCGTGCGATTGAACCATGCGGTTGATTCATCCGCACGACTGAGTGTTCAGTCGTGCGACTGAGCCAATCTTATGTGTCAATCATACGACTGATCCAGTCTCCTGGTTCAGTCGTGCGACTGAGTCAATCGTATGAAGTTATTCATGCGTGTGGTCCATTCGCATGAGAACTTCATCATGTTAAGTTTGAATGTATTAATTAATATAACATTATGTGTAACTATTCAAACAATCACAAACCTAATTAACCAATTCAATATCGACTCATTAATGAAATATTAGACATTACAAATCACAAACAATCAATATCATTTCATTAATCATTTCAAATTACATCAGAATCAGATAAACAAGATCTATTACATTTCATATCATGATCTAGGGACATACATGTATCAACAAACTCCCCCTTGGACCTAGATCTCTCTAATCTCTTGTTTTCTGCATCACCTCCTCATATTTCTTGTACTTGTCCTCTTTTGTGACTCCCACGTGAATCTCAAACGCGAAGCAGAGTCGTATGACATTCTGGAACTGGAGGGCTTGTACAATATCCTGCGTATCATAGAACAGTGGCCACTTGTATAACGTTTAGACATCATTAGCCGACAAGTTGGTAAGCCACATTGGGTCGAATACCCTGATCGTATCCATTTGGCCCTCTTTGCTTAGGACTATGACCGCTTCTGCTGTTCTCCAATCGTAGTACCACCACTTAAAGTGTGGAGTAAAGTCCTGTGGCATTTCCCTGAGTGGGATTCTTGACATTGTGCGCGGAGGACTCCACTTCAACACTATCTTAGGCTTTCCAGTAATGACATCAACCTCAGACCTTCTGAAATACCTAGTAGGCTGTTGGGGTCTGAAGTTAACCCATCTGGTGTGGTACTCCTTCCTTAGGGCAGCCTCAAACCAGCCTGACATCTTCCTCGGGTCAGCATACAAAAGCTTTAGCTTGGCCAGCTGGTTGAGCTCAAATCCTGGTAGAGTCTTCAGATCATGTGGGAATCTGAAGTACTCTATGCCATTTTCTCTCTTAACTGCATATACGTTAAGATCCTCAAAATACGTCCATGCTATGATCCTACCAGTCACCTTATGATGTTTCTTGACTCTGTAGAGTTTGGTGTAGGCATCCTGTTTTGGTGCAGCTCGTTGGGCTCTAACTTCCTCAAAACATGCAACCCACTCAGCCTTTCGGATATCGACATCATCATTTGAGGCTTGGGCAGTTCCTTCTGCTTTCTCTGTTTCTTGCTCCATCTTGTCTAACACCTCAAAGGTATCGCTGACGAGGGATTCACCCAGATTGGGGACCACATTTCCCTCATTGTCAGCGTACTGAGGGTAGTGCTCGGCAGTGACATCTTCAATCTCGATTTCATCAACATCGTTGAGCTCTTCGTCACTGGTCGAATCACATGTCGGAGCATCCTTCACTATCTCATCTGGATTGAGATTGAAGATCTCTGCTAGTTGCTCGTTTGATAGGTCGTGAATTATTTCCCCTTCTTCAGGGGTATAACTCACCGACCTCCTTACTATCCCTTGCAGATCAAGAATCATTGTTAGCTGAGTCTTGACCTGCTGAAGGGGAGCAACATCAAACTCAATCCTTTGGTAACTTGGATCTGTTTGATTTACACATTCAACATATCAACCATTAGTAATTAATCAAAATAGAAATGCATTAAACTTAATATAAACATTGAATACATCGGTTTAAATACATGATTCAAATACAAAAGTAAATAAATACATAAACATCTAATCTTTACTTTTGTCCTGAATCATCGTCTCGTCACTTGGAGGAGCAGAGGAAGAAGCTGGTTGGTCTTGTCTGTTCTTGGACCTCCTCTCTTGACCTGAAGCAGAGGCCGATGCAGCTACATCCCCTCCTTCTGCATCATCATCATCATCCTTCTCCTCTGTCCTTTCTCCTTCAGTTTCCTCCTCCTCCTCTGTCTCATCCTCATCATCCTCATCAGCATCTTCATCATCATCATCACCATCATCTCCATCCCCCTCCTTAATCTTCAGGGGCTCCTCCTTAGATCCCTTTAACTTTAACATGATCGTCTTCTTCGCCTCCTCCAACTCCTCTATCCTTTTGGTAGATATGACACTATGTGCTTGGAGTTGGGCTATCTCATGGCTTTGAGCAGCCATCTGTTGGGCCTGCTCCTCAATAACTCGAGCCTGCTCTACAATCTGGTGAGACTGTGCAGCAGTCAGGTCAGCAAGCTGGCGGATCTGAGCCGCCTTCTCCTCATCTGCAGCTAATAGGCGCATCACCATCCGGTTGAGCGCAGACAGCTGTTCCTCTACCCCAATTGGAGGTAGAGGTGATCCATAAGTGTGAGAGGGATGGGCTGAGGGTCCAGCTTGGTGGGTAGTGGTGGTGGTGGTGGCTGTAGTGAAGATGAGTCTGTGAAATGGTGGAGGTGATGTGGGAGTGAAAGGTATGGTGGTAGATGGAATCTGTACAGTGGTGGGAGGTATGGTTGTGGAAGTGGTAGTGGTGGTGGTAGCAGTAGAGGCTGTGATAGTAACAAAGGTCAAACGTCGCTTCTTCTTCTTCTGACCATGGGGCTGAGCCATCCTTTTCCTCCTCGTCCCCGTTGAGGTGGATGCTCCCCCTACAACCCTGCTAGCTGACTCCGGTGCATAACTCGGATCAGTAGCTGTCTCTCCTGAGTCTCTCGGGCGTTCACCAACCGCCCTTAGCCCATATTCTGTGGGAACAACTTTGCTTCCCACAGTTCGCGTTAGGGGCTCCTCATCCGACTCCTCCTCCTCCTCCGCACCAGGAACAAAGTCCTGATGGAATCCAGCTGACTCGGCTACGTCTCCAGCTGGGGCAGACACTGGAGGTATAACATCACAAGCTGTGCCTCTCGGTGGAGTAGGCATATCATCCCCAGCGTCTCCACTATCGTCATCATCTGAATCATTCTCTGGGAGCAGTAGCCTCTCATCATCAGAATCACTGTCATCATGACGCCATTTGCGTCTCCCCGGCGCCACATATCTCTCGTTGGCCAAGTGGCCAATCAACCTCTTCACCTGGGGCTTCACCTGCTTGCCCCTATACACTCTCATCCGACCTAAAGTCGTGTCATCCATGATCTCCAAAGCAACTGCATCATGACTCTCCTTGGGTAGAAGTGGCAGCTTCTCGTTGAAGATCAGCTGAAGAAACCGAGGGTACATGCAGAACACCTCCTTCCCCTTAGCCTCCAAGTTCTCCACCAGATAAGAAAAAAATCATACTAGAAAAGCTGAAAGGGTGGTTCAGCACAAGTTCCACGTAGGCATTTTGAATCTGGTCTGATAGGTCATCGAACCCACCCCTCCTCGAAGCAATGCACTTAAGGATCACATGCGCCAAGTACTTGTACTGGGGTCACAGGTTGCTCTTGTTGAGCACACCCGAGTTTATGTCCCCAGCGTACTTGATCCTAAGGAAGCAGCCTCTCACAGTCAGTGGATGTAATCTGGTGGGGTGATTCGTGTCATCCCCAAACTCAAGAACTCTCTGGATGTCTGCAGCAGTAACCTCGATATCATGACCCAGAATAGAGCTCCGAATACTGTAGGGCTCACGAGAACGATCCACGGAGGCATTCTCCCAGAATGCCTGGTGTAATGATCTGTAGGGCGTGCAAGGTGTAGATATAGCCTTATGTATCCGGGAACGTCTAAGGAAAGCTATAATCTCTGTGAACTCGGCCCCGTTCCAAGTAGTATGATCCAAGTGAGCACATATGTTGTGCTTTGGATTAATGGACCATCTATCCGCCATTTTCCTGAAACACAAGACACAGAACCATTAGTACATAATACATCAAAATTCAGTTCTAAGTGTAATGTTTAAATTCACTCTGATTCATTCGTGCGAATGAATCATGCGACTGAAATCAGTCGGTTGTCCTTTCATGCGACTGAGCTCATTCGGGTGAATGAGACATGCGATTGAGTTCAATCTGCTGACTGAGTCTGCGATTGGTTCAGTCGGCCGACTGAGCTCATTCGCATGGTTCATTCGGCCGATTGACCCAATCGCAAGATTCAATCGTGCGATTGGAGTTCATCCGGACGACCAGTCGCCTGTCCCACAGTTCAGTCGCCTGCTGTTCGAATCTTTATCAAAACACGTGATTTAACATGGGTTACCGGTTCATTTAGACTCGCCATCTCATTACTAATAACCTATTAAACTTAATTTTAACATTTTGCATAGTTTAGGTAGGTTATTAGGTCACTTTTCAGTCTGTTTCTTGCGTTCATTCGAACATCACCAAATTAGGGTTCCCTCGTTCCGATTTCGGTGAGATAGATCTTCAAACTACTTGTATAGACACCAGCGAACATCAGAGAATCAATATCAAGATAAAAACTAGGTCTAATGAAATTTTGGCAGAGTAACGGGAAGAAGTGTGATTTGGGAGCGATTGGGAGTGATGAGTAAAATGCGATCGACTGTGCCCCTTTAGATACTGAAGCTGAGTTCAATCGGACGACTGGCCTCATTCGCTCAGTTCATTCGGGCGACTGAGGCTCAATCGTGCGATTGGCCCAGTCAGTCGCATGCTGTTGGCCGACTGAGGTTCAGTCGGTCGACTGACTCATTCGCCCCCTTCCATTCGGTCGAATGGATCATTCTGATAAGCCATTCGGGTGAATGGCTCAATCAAATGTCCAGTCGTGCGAATGGAAGCCATTCGCATGGTTGGTCCATACTCATGGTCCAATCGTGCGAATGGGTCACACTTAGTAAATTTTCTGCCATTTTGAACATTTTACATTTAAAACTCTTTTAACCTTTGAAATTAACATTATGAGCATTCGATCATCTCAGACATGATCATTTTAACTTGAAAACTTTTTGATCACCTCAAACGTGATCCTTTTAAACAATTTAGTCACCTCAGACGTGACTCTTTTAAACACTTTGTCACCTCAAACGTGACTGTTTTAAACTTTTAAAACACATGTGGTCATCTCAGACATGACCTTTTAGTGAGTTGATTCCTTACTGATTTTCATGATGTAATCCGGCAAACAAAACAAACTAAAATGACTAACTAACTTAGAAGATTAAACTAGAGAATCTAAATAAGACTTGTTTTGGACTTTTTGTGAGAGATAAATCCTAAGATGGAAATCTAAGGGATTTGATTCCAGAATAGACAGCTTCAATTTAGATTGACCACACTTGGACCAATTCAATTTTGGAATCATATAGGCAAGTCAAATCATTTGGGACTTGTTATCAAAATCTTTTGATGCTTAATTCTTGGTTTTCATCCAGAGTTGTTAGCAACTTTAGGAAATCATACTGCAACTCTTAGATTACCGCATTGATTTGAACTTTCAAGAATTGCAGCCACAATGATTGTCTATATGTTTGTCCACTTAAATCCATACATAGACTTTTGACACAAACTGGTAATAGTTTTAGGTTTAAATATTTCAACTAACTGTTGGACCAAAAGAACCAATGAGCCGGATCAGAAAAACCTTTAAGTCCTACAGACGTCACAACAACCGCTGAAGTCCACAACAGCTGAAGACAACAACTGATTACAAAGTCTAAAGACAAGTGCTGAAGACAAAGTCTGAAGACACAAGTGCTGAAGACAAAGTCTGAAGACACAAGTGCTGAAGACAAAGTCTGAAGACACAAGTGCTGAAGACAATGTCTGAAGACACAAGTGCTGAAGACCAAGTATCAGACGTTGTCATAACAGCTGAAGAGGACTTCTTCAGTAGTTGTGACGGTTTACTTTCAGTAGTTTTATGTTTTCAGTAGTTTTGTAAAACGACTGAAGAGCTTGTTCTTCCAGTCGTTGTAGTTTCAGTAGTTTAGTTTCAGTAGTTTCATATTTTGTTCTTAGCACTCTGATATGTTCTCAGTAGTTGTGAACATTTCAGTAGTTTGTTAAGTGTTAGTTATTTTTGTAATAGATCTGCCAGTTGTCACTATCCCGTGATAACAGCAGTGATTGCACTCTATATAAGGAGTGTCAACCTTATTGTAATTTGTGAATGATTGAGCAGAAATATTTGTTATAATTGAAACATTCCTTGTCACAGAAATATATTCTCTCGTATTTGTTTTTAATGCATACGAATATCAAATTATTGCTACAATTTGTCTAATTCTTGATCTTATTCCGCTGCGTTACACTCAAAACTATCAAACTTGTGATCACTGATCCTGACAAATGGTATCAGAGGAGGTTAATCATTGATCGATCTAATAATTGATCATTGAAACTGCTATTCAAGATCCAAGTTTGATTGAATTAGCATTTTCGCAAGAAACGGTTATAGAGATTGAATTTTCTGTGTTTTTGGTCATTCATCCTGAGATTTATTCTTGGTTTTCATTGAGTCTGTTGTGGTCTGTGTAAAATCTTTTAAAAGCTTGAATTAAATTGTTTTTTGGACCTAAAATGACTACTCCTTCCAATGATCCTCACAATACTGGTTCCTCAACCAAGCCTCCAATGCTGGTTAGGAATGAGTATAACATATGGCAACGACGTATGCTCCATCACCTGTCTGTTAACAGCTCAGGTTGTTGGACATCAGTGGTACATGGTCCACACAAGCCTATGGTGAATAACCCGAAAACCAATCAAATGGTTCCGAAGAGGAGGGATCAATACTCAGATGAGGATAAGAAATGTTTGAGATTGATGCAAAAGCCCATGGAATTCTGGCCATGGCACTGCCCAATGAAATCTATTCTGGGCTAATGCATTATGAATCTGCCTATGACCTCTGGAATGCCTTGAAAGAACAATTTGGAGGAACAGATGAGGTCTTGGCAAATAATAGAGAGATCCTTGCCCAACAATATGAGACATTCTCTCATAGGAAGGGTGAGACATTGACTCAACAGTTTGAGCGGTTCTCTTGTTTGATCTCTGAATTAAAAATGGTTAAACATGAGTACACCAATATCCAGAGATAACAGATTTCTCAGATCACTGCCTGAGAGATGGGACACATATACTATTGTCCTACGCTCCAGTGCAAATTTGGACAAAACTATCTCTCACCCAACTCCATGGGAAATTGCTCACATTTGAAGGAGAGATAGAGCAGAAACGAAAACTGCTTCATCTGGTAAGCTCACTGAAGACTTTGTACCAGGTAACACTGCCTTGGTTAGTCATGAGTCAGAATATGCTTCATCTGAATGCCAGTATGATGAGCATATTGATTCTCTTCAAACTTTCTGTCTGCATTTGTGAGTGTTGATAGTCAGTTTACTGGGTGTAATAATGACAATCTATGCTTCATCATGGATGATCTCAAGGGGATTGCTGATGATGACTTAGAAGAGATGGATATTTGAGCCAAATGGCCTTGATAAATATCAGATCTCAGAAGTTCTACAAAAGAACTGGAAGAAAGTTCCCAGGGCTCTCTGGCAAAACCAAAGTTGGTTTTGACAAGAGTAAGTTGAGGTGTCACAAATGCCACAGGCTTGGACACTTTGCTAGAGAATGTAGATCATCTGGATCTAATTCTCTGCACCTTTTGTGACTTTCCCTGGCAATTGTAACAAAACAGAGGGCAACATCCTGTCAATTCTAGTCATCATTCTCAACCACAATCTCCTGCATATTTTGTTCCTCAGGGTCAACGCCATATCCTTACTCTTGTTATTACATGCCACAAACCAGTCAAGTTCAAGCTCCTATGGTACCACAACCTCATGTACACTACCAGAACCTCAACCATCTCATCAACCTCCTCAACCTCAACAACACAGCTTCTTCACCCCTGGAGTTGTTGACTGGAGCAGTTTGCCAGATGACATGTCTGGTCATGAACAACTGTTCACAGGTGCTGATCAACATGGTGGTGATAGTCCTTTTGGGAATCTGGCACTTATGGCTCTGGAGTCTACTGAGGTTTCCTGCTCAAATGCATCATCTTCACAGGTAACTCAGGTATCTTCAGAGGCTTAAGCCAAGTTATGTTCTGAATCATGCATAGCTGCTTTGTTACTATTAGAGAGGCAAATGTAACATTAATAAATCAAAACTTGAGTTTGAGAAAACATTTCCAAAAGAAAAGCTGAGTATGAGTCTGCTCTTAATAGTAAAAGTGATGAGATTTATAAGCTTAATGCCAATTAAATGATGAAAAGGCCAAGCTAGAGGTTATTCTGGAAGACCAGAGAAGTCTCAAAGAAAACCTTGCAGTCACCCAAGTAGAGTGTGATCGATGGGTACAATCATGCAAAGGTTTTGAAATGCTTCTTAGTAAGCAATCTGCTTCCAATGTGAAGTTTGGCATTGGTTATAATCACACTGCTCCTCCTACAGATTTTGCTTCAGAGCAGAAGTGAAATCTGATGGAGAAAGTAATAACCAATCCACCTCATCATATGATTCACTTTTTGATAGAGCATCATCAAAAGTAGAAGTCAGCACTAAGCCCTCTCGGAACCATTCAGCTGATGTTGATGGTTCCATTGCTGACACTCACATGATCAAAGAGTTGATCAACTCAGGAGTTATTTCTGGAAGTCCTGAAAGGACTGGAGAGCAAGATTTAACACCTGAAGTTCAAACTCCAACTACGTCAGCACTGAAGAGAAGAAAACTGTCAGTAGAAAGAGTTTGAAGACTACTAAAGAGGAAGTCAAGAAAGCAATAATGCTTCCAAAGTACTGAAGAGCAAGTCTTCAGTAGTTTCATTCTCTTAGTTGATGATCAACATAAGATGAAGAAGAAACATGTGAAGTATGTGGTTTGATTTAATCATCTTACAGATGATTTGTTGGTACAAAAGAAGATCCAAACTTAAACATAAAGAGGAAATTAAAGAGAAAATGGTTAAAATGAAAACTGAGTTTGAAGCCACATTTGTACCAGCAACATCAAATCCTGTAACCCTTAAGTCCAAAAAGAAATCCAAAAAGGAAGGGGTAAAACAGGTAACAGCTGAGATTGCTCAAAAGAAGAAGGTGCAACATAGGAAACATAATCAAACTCCAATGCCAATGGTGTCTGAAGAGCTGAAGCTTTATCACAAAATCAGACACAGCTGGTTATGATGGTTCAACATCTATTAGGAAGAGTTAACCAAGTAGATGTTCCTAGGTTGAAACCACAGAAAAGGAGGTCCAAGCCAAAGGATTCCTCTTCTTCACCATCTTCTTCCTTCAGGCTGTTGTTTCTAACAAACCTGTGTTTACCATCTGTTGATGTGAACAGGCCCAAAACCAAAAAGGTTTGGGTCTCAAAATCTAACTAATTTGTTTTGTTTTGCAGGGTTCTTCACATGCCACAGAGGCATCTGGTATGTAGACAGTGGAGGATCCATGCTGTATGACAGGAAACAGATCACTTCTTAATGACTACTCTCAAGGAAGGAAGGGGTTTGTGTCATTTGGCAATGGGATTAAGGGTTACATCATCGGCAAAGGCTTTGTTTCCAATGGGTCGAAGAAATAAAGTTTGATGATGTTTAACCATGTTGAAAATCTCAAGTACAACCTCTTGAGTGTCAGTCAAATGTGTGACAAAGGCCATGTTGCTCTTTTCACCAGTCAGAACTGTCGGATTCTGTCAGCCAAAGTTCTAAGTTTGATTGATAAGGTGTTGGATGAATACACTCTCCTAAAGGCCAACAGGACAGGAAGAGTGTATGCCTTAGATCTTTCCAAGAAAATAGATCTCAAAGGCCATCCTTGCCTATTTTCCAAGGCTTCCCCTCAAGAATCTACTCTATGGCATAGAAGGCTGGGTCATGTTAATCTCAAAACATAAATCAGCTGATAAACCATGGTTTAGTAGGGGACTGCCTATGAAGGAGTTCAAATGTGAAGATAACTGCACTGCTTGTTTAAAAAGGAAAACACACAAAGCTCATTTCCCTCCATAGAAGAACCTAAGTCCACTGCCTGCTTACAGCTTCTTCACATGGATCTCTTTGGTCCTGTGAGAGTGATGAGTTGGCTAAGAAGAAATACTGTCTGGTAATTGTGGATGATTACTCCAGATTTGTATGGACTTCTTCTTGCATTCAAAGGATGAGGCAGCTCAGAAGATTATCAACTTGTGTTGTATGTTGAGAAGCAGTATTTCCCTCTCAGTCAAGTGTATCAGAAGTGATAATGGAACAGAATTCAGAAACAATACACTTGATGAGTTCTACCTCTCAAAGGGAATCAAGAGGCAGTTTTAGCATTCCACGAACTCCTGAACAAAATGGAGTAGTAGAGAGAAAGAACAGGACCCTTATTGAAGCTGCAAGGTCCATGTTGGCTGATTCTGGACTGCCAATGACTTTTGGGGCTGAAGCTGTCAATACACTTGCTATGTACAGAATAGAGCTCTAGTAAATCAGAGGTTGATGAAGACTCCATAGGAAGTTCTTCATCATTTGGCCCCTCGAATTTCATTCTTCAAAGCCTTTGGGTGTCCTTGTTTCATTCTCAACACACGGGATCAACTCCAAAAATTTGATCCTAAGGTGGATGCAGGGTACTTTGTTGGTTATTCATCACTTGCAAAGCATACAGAGTCTTCAACTGTAGAACAAAGATGGTTGAAGAGACTCTACATGTTAAGTTTAATGAATGTCCAAAGGACAAATTCCACAAAGCCCTGTGGAGATATTGATTTGGACATACTACAATATGTTCCTTATCAAACTCCTGCTGTTGCTCCTGTCAACAGTCACCACCTGGTGGTACTGCTGGTGCTGCTGATGATGATGATAGCAGTACTCACCTATTCAAGTTTAGTGATCAACTGCCTGATTCAGCTAGACCTGATGTTCCTATAGCTCCAGTAGCACAATCCACAACAAATGCTGATGAGATTTCTACAACTTCAACTTCCTTTGAATTACCATCTACTGATTGGTTTCAAGGAAATGCTTCACCATCACCATCTGTTGCTGCTGAGCCTGCTACAAACACTTGCACTGATCTCATTGTGTACCAAGATCTGAAGAATCACCCTATGTCTCAAATCATTGGTGATATCACTGCTGGCGTATCAACAAGAAGTCAATTGTCAAATTTCTGCTTCTATGCTCTCTTCATCAGTCAGCAAGAGCCAAAGAATTATCACATTGCTTTAAAGGACAATGGATGGGTTGATGCCATGCAGCTTGAGCTTCTTCAGTTCAAGAAACAGCAAGTGTGGGAACTGGTTCCTCTACCTCCAGGTAAGTGTGCAATAGGCACTAAATGGGTGTTTAGGAACAAAACTGATGAAAATGGGCTTATTGTTAAGAACAAGGCCAGACTGGTTGTTCAGGGGTTTGCACAAGAAGAAGGTATTGATTATGATGAAACCTTTGCCCCTGTAGCCAGACTGGAAGCAATTCGATTGTTTTTAGCTTATGCTGCTTATCAAAATCTTAAAGTTTTTCAAATGGATGTCAAAAGTGCATTTTTGTATGGGAAAATTAAAGAAGAGGTTTATGTATGTCAACCACCAGGTTTTGAGGACAATAAACATCCTAATTGGGTGTATAAGCTTGATAAGGCTCTTTATGGGTTGAAACAAGCTCCTAGAGCCTGGTATGAGACATTATCAAACTTTCTTCTGGAAAATAATTTCACTAGAGGCTCCATAGATAAGACTTTATTCATTAAGAAAGCTGGGCAGCATAATTTACTTGTTTATTATTTTTGCATCCTCTGATCCACAGTTGTGTGATGCCTTTACAAAGTTGATGCAACAGAAGTTTGAAATGAGTGCCATGGGAGAATTACAGTTCTTTCTGGGTTTGCAAATCAAACAAAAGGCTGATGGAATTTTCATTCATCAGTCCAAATACACAAAAGATCTTTTGGAAAAGTTTGATTTACAAAACTGTAAGCCCTGTTCTACTCCCATGTGCAACACCACACAACTGGATACAGATCAGAAAGGTAAAGTGGTTGATGAAACACTTTACAGATGTATGATTGGGTCCTTGATGTATTTAACAGCTTCTAGACCAGATATTATGTTTGCTACATGTGTTTGTGCTAGATTTCAGGCTGCACCTAAGGAGTCTCATTTGATTGCAGTCAAGAGGATCTTTAGATATCTGCAAGGCACTCCATCTCTAGGTTTATGGTATTCTACTAGACATTCTGGTAAATTAGTTGCTTTTTCTGACAGTGACTATGCAGGGTGTAAGTTGACCAGGAAATCAACTTCTGGTGGATGTCAATTCCTAGGCAACTGTTTGATTTCTTGGCAGAGTAAGAAACAAACCTCAGTTGCTACATCAACTGCTGAAGCCGAGTACATTGCTGCTGCAAGCTGTACATCTCAGGTACTCTGGCTTCAAAACCAATTATTGGATTATGGCATAACAGAGACTAAGACTCCATTGTTAATGGACAGCTCTTCAGCTCTTTGTATTGTCAAGAATCCTGTCCAGCACTCTAGGACTAAACATATTGAAATCAGACACCATTTTATTAGAGATTGTTTTGAAAAAGGTCTGATTGATCCAAAATTTGTTCCTAGTGCTGATGAGCTTGCAGACATTTTTACTAAGCCTTTGGATAGTTCAACTTTCCACAACCTGGTGTTAAGGCTTGGTATGCTGCAGCTAGAATAAGTGACAACTACTGATGATCTCAGTAATAAGTACTGATGATCATTGGTAACCATGTCACATATAAGTACTGATGAGTTCCTTTACCCTCAGTAGTTTTTATAACTACTGAAGGCAACATGCCTCACAAGTACTGAAGTGCTTTATTTGTTAAAACAGCTGATGTAGTTACAACAGCTGATGAAATCACAACAGCTGATGTAGCTACAACTACTGATGTCAGAAATACAGATAAGTACTGATGACCAATGAAACATCTGAAACTCAGATTTAGTCTGATGAGTAAGTGTGGAGGTCAGACTGAAACAGCTGAAAAGCTATGAATTGACGAAAACAGCTGATGAGTAATTTCTCTTCAGTTGTTTCTACAACTGCTGTTTCTAAACAACTGAAGCCAAACCTATGTCTTCAGTAGTTTACAACTACTGAAGACTAACACCAAGTCTTCAGCTGTTTACAACAACTGATGACAAAACCACTGTCTTCAGTAGTTTCACAACTACTGATGACAAACACCATGTCCTCAGTTGTTTCACCACCTGAAGTCAAAACTGTCTTCAATAGTTTTATAACTACTAATGACTAAATTAGAGACTTCAGCTGTTTCAACGTCTGCTGGTTAAAACCAAGTCTTCAGTTGTTTTATAACAACTGCTGATCACACAAATACGGTCAGTCATTTCAAACCTCTGAAAATTAATACCACGTCATCAGTAGTTTCAACAACTGATGACTAACACCAAAACCTTCAGTCGTTTTCTAAACCTACCCTTTAAATACCTTATCCCACCTTCAGAGTTTTTCTCTCCTCTCTTCTCAAACCTAACGTTCAAAAACTCTAACCTCTCTTCATCAATGGCGACCATGTAACTAAAACCACGACACAACTGTGTCGCACATCTCACAAAATCGCCATACTGGACCAAGTTTCACAACGCCATTGATTTAATGGTTCAGTCACCTTACCAAACGGCTTTTCTGTTAAATCCCACCATATATGCCGAATCTCTTAACCAATTCTGGACAAACGTCACTCTTGTCTCTGAGGAGAATGACACAGAGTCTCTTCAATCGTTTGTCCATCGTCAAAAAGTGGTCATTACTCCAGACACTCTTCGCCAAACATCAATCTGGATGATGCCACTTTCCCAACTGGTTATCCAAAGGGCACAACAGATCTATCATTTGCTCACCATGGATACCAAGGTAACCTGAGTGCATCTACCATATTGAAGAAACATTTCCAGGATGCCGAACGTCTCATCTTTCATATGGTAAATGTCTGCCTTGCCCCCAAGACTTCATCATGGGATCAAATGTCCACAAGGTGGCAACAGGTAATGTACTCCATCCTTGAGCAACAACCTTTAAATTTTTCTGAAATACTATTTTTAGAGCTCAGGATATGGCCCAAAAACAACTTGCTAACCGTTGGATATTATATCCTCGGTTCATAATGGCCATAATTGAAAACTTGCTATGGCTGTATTGCCTGAAGTATACTCCCGGCACAACTCTGACCAATCTCTAAAAATGGCTGCCAAGCTGCGCAAACCCACGCAGGTGGAACCCACAGCCACCACCACCAGATCCAGAGTCCCCACCAAACCAAAAACCAAACGCCCCAAAAAGCTATTCAGGGAGATGAGTCCCCTAAAGATGCTCCTGTACCACCAAGGCAGGATATACTTGCTGGTGTAAACCCCCCAGCAGTATCAGAGACTCTAGCAGCCACAGCCGCTCAGGATTCCTCTCAAAAGGAGCCTGCAGCAACCAAAGAAGGGGTACCCACTAATCTGGAATCTTCCGCATTTGAGGAGATTGCCATTGAAGAGCACCATTCTCCCCAGGTGCATAATGCTTTTACCCCATCTCCCCATGCAAATGCCCCCCAAAGTCCAACCATTATAATTGCAAACGTGCTGACACAGCTGCATGCCTCTCCTCCTCCCCACCAAACACCAACAAAGGGGACAACCACAGCCATTGAGGAAGAGGATCAACATGCTTCTGACAACCCACAGCACCGAGGTTTAAATGTTCTGTCTCCTGGTATGGATATGGAGATCAGAATATCTGGTGAGGCTGCCACCTCTTCTGAATCAGCACATGATCAGACTGAGGCTGGTAACATTGCTAAGACCTCACCAGAGGCAACAGCTGATGAAGGACATCGTCCTGAGGCTGGAAGTCCCTAGTTCCACGAAAAAGGGGCACATGCTAAAACTGGTCTACACCTAGTGCATGTAGATCCTGCTACAAGCAGGAGGTCAGGTGATTCAGCATCTGCTGATGATGACCTGGGTTTCTTTTATGATGTTCTGGCCCAGAACACAATTCTTGAGGAAGAAGTCCGTAGACTACAAAGACTACTTGACCATTCTCTCAAGAAGCAAGTCCATCTGCCACCAACATAAACCCACAGATGGCACCTTCACCTGAAGGTCTCCCACACACTCAGCCACTCAAAACTTCCAACCCACAGCCTCTATTTCTGGCACTGCTTCTCAGGGACAAAACCCCTCTGAGCAAACAGCTGCTATCTTTCAGCAATCCCTACCTCTCATCACCCCAATGATCACAGACATTGTGATCAAAACCATGGATGAGAGGCTTCCCTCAATCATACAACCTCTGGTGGAGGAGAATGTGAGCACAAGGCTTTCTGCTACTCAAACCCTTGCAACCAATGCAATCAAAAAGGGGGAGAGTCAGTCAGTGAAAGCAAAGAGGAAGAGCATACTGAAAGAAAAGGAGACTGAGAAGGAAGAGGAGTTTGTGAAGGAGACTGAGAAGGAAGAGGAGTTTGTGAAGGGAGCTGACATTGATCAAGTGGGTGAAAGTCACAAAGAATTTCATATCACATATAAGAAGAGGAAGGTTGAAGGAAAAGAAAAAGAACTCCAACTCGATGAGATGATAATGGCGGATGCTACACATAGTAAATCAATGGACTCCATTATTAATCAACTGTATAGACAGGGGTTCGATACTGCACAGCTTGACTCAGAGATTAGGAGACTTGAAGTTGAAGAAATTAACTCAAGATGGGCAAGTTATGATGCATTAGAAAGAGAAAGACTAGAGATCATGATCAGATTCATTGCAAAGTACCTTGGGAGATCATTGATCGAGATTAAGTCATGGACCAGGGACAATATCTTGGCAATAACCACCAAGATCTGTACGTCTGAAGCATACACTAAGGGATTGGTGATTGAAGCACTAAATGAGGCAGGTGCTGGGAATAGAAAGGAACTAGCAAAACACTCAAAAGCCTCACTCACTACAAGAATGCTAGAACAACCTGCAAAACTTCCCACTTCAAAATCACCACTACCACAAACCACTAAACCAACTCCTTTACCCTCAAAACCAACAGCTGATGATGCACCCAAGAAGAAGAAGAGAAGGATGTTGAGGCTAGAAGAAGAAGAAGAAGAGGATGATGAGGAAGAAGATAGGCTGCCTCTTTCCGCAGTCCTAACTTTGCCTAAAGCCAAACCTATGCCCATCACTCCCACCTCACAGATGGAAACTGTGAGAGTAAAGATAGAAGAAGAACAGCAGCAAAGGCTTCATGATGATGAGATGCTGAAAAGCATAGACAAAACTTATGCTGCTTCTTCATCAATAATCAGTATGAAGAAAGAAGCTCTGAGATTGTACACCCTTGCTAACACATTTCAATATCAAAAGGAAAAGGTGAGAATATGGCCTGATCCTAGGGTGGCTCACAGAATTGTGAAGAAAGACATTCCTGCGAGATACAAGGGCCAAGTAAAAAGGATCGTAGATGAAGAGATCACAGTGGTCCTGGTAGTATCACCCTGGGAAATTGTAGAAGATTTCAAGAAGGCCTATGAGACTAAACAGCCACCCCAAAAGATGTTAGAGAACAGAGTAATTAAAAAGGGGTTAGTCTACAAGAGGCTTGAGAACTTCAAACAAAATGAGCTCAGTCTGTTACTTGAAGGTACTCACCCAGATGAGTTTGCATACAGACAGATTACAACAGTTGAGCTCAAAAATGGCAAACAGGCTAAGTACATTTCAGAGCTGTATGGGCGTGAAGGATTGTTTGATGGTGAAGCTGAAAATCTTACCATGGAAGAGCAAATTATGTTTCTCAGAGCATACACCAGAGAATCCTACAGGCTTATACATGGGAAGTGAGTCTCATGGATGGGGGAACAGCTCAGTGTCCAATTCCCCAATACAGAGCTCCCATCCATACATTGCCAACCAAATCATCAGAGACTCATTCCCAGGCCAGTGCTTATAATGGGTCATCTTCTCAACTGATCAAGAAGGAAAAAGACCAACCATTCTGCCAACAATAAGTGGGACCTCAATAAAGTTAAAGGTTTTGGCTGCATTGGTTCAGGAGGAGTTTGTTGGACCAAAAGAACCAATGAGCCGGATCGGAAAAACCTTTAAGTCCCACAGACGTCACAACAACCGCTGAAGTCCACAACAGCTGAAGACAACAACTGATTACAAAGTCTGAAGACAAGTGCTGAAGACAAAGTCTGAAGACACAAGTGCTGAAGATAAAGTCTGAAGACTCAAGTGCTGAAGACAAAGTCTGAAGACACAAGTGCTGAAGACAAAGTCTGAAGACACAAGTGCTGAAGACCAAGTATCAGACGTTGTCATAACAGCTGAAGAGGACTTCTTCAGTAGTTGTGACGGTTTACTTTCAGTAGTTTTATGTTTTCAGTAGTTTTGTAAAACGACTGAAGAGCTTGTTCTTCAGTCGTTGTGGTTTCAGTAGTTTAGTTTCAGTAGTTTCATATTTTGTACTTAGCACTCTGATATGTTCTCAGTAGTTGTGAACATTTCAGTAGTTTGTTAAGTGTTAGTTATTTTTGTAATAGATCTGCCAGTTGTCACTATCCCGTGATAACAGCAGTGATTGCACTCTATATAAGGAGTGTCAACCTTATTGTAATTTGTGAATGATTGAGCAGAAATATTTGTTATAATTGAAACATTCCTTGTCACAGAAATATATTCTCTCGTATTTGTTTTTAATGCATACGAATATCAAATTCTTGCTACAATTTGTCTAATTCTTGATCTTATTCCGCTGCGTTACACTCAAAACTATCAAACTTGTGATCACTGATCCTGACACTAACATTTGTGGATCCCACACTTATATGGTAATCAACATTCCTCAGGAGCTTTTGAGCGGTCTACGGGTATTTTTACAAGAAGAGACTATTCTTAGAGCTTTCAAAGAGAAGCCAGTCCTCAGGTCAGTGCCATCGCACAGCAGAGAGGCGGCAAACAACAATGAATTCTAGAACATCTAGGTTATGCTTATCCTCAGGTCAGTGCCATCACATAGCAGAGAGGCACACAACCTATCACCTTGTTAGAGCAGCTTAATTTTATTTTGCACAAAATGCACCAACAACATAAGTCATTAGTTTGATGGCATTTGTCTTTCATTTTTTTTTCGTGCTATGCTCTTTTTATGGTCATCCGCACACATTTGTGGCGTTTACATGCTCATTACCCCTTATTGGAATATTGTTGATTGTGTTAACCAGTGATAAGATGGAAGCCCATAGTCAGTTGAACAACTTAGTTTGATCTTGAGATCACCAGTCAGGTCTAATCATCTATTGTGTTGAATCTACCGACATATCATTTGTGGTCTAGCAACCTCTAGGTCTACTCTCTTTGTGTTACCTTAGTAGTTACCAGTTTTTCTATCATCTTCCCTTTTATATTGCTTAGACTACACAGACTTATACTTTGAATTTTTGCATCTTTTCTAAATTAAATTTTAAAGTCCCTCTTGATTTGTTCCTGTGTACTATCATTTTCCAAAGGGTTTGAATCGGTATCACAGATACGATCTACCTTATATCAGCTATCCACTCCTTCTCCCTCAAAATTTTTTTTAATGTTACTTGCTGACTTATTCTCCTCCTAAAATACTAAAATCATAACTGGTTTAATTATTTTAGGATTTTAATAAACAGCAAAATAATATGAGTTTAATTTAAACAGACTAAACTAAATAAAGAAAATAAAAATAAAATAAAATATGCAACTAAAAACACGTCGGACTACACATGATCGTCATCAGGAATAACATCACTTTTCTTTTTAACGCCGTTGACCTCTAGCAAATATTGAAAACGTGGTTTATCAAAGGCTTTAGTATAGAGGTCAGCGCGTTGAAAATCAGTATTAATTTTTACCACATCAATTAAGTTCTTTTCAAAACAATCTCTTATGAAATGGTATTTAATACCGATGTGTTTGGTCTTTGGATGTTGGACCGGATTTTTAGTTACTGCAATTGCAGTAGAGTTATCCACAAAAATAGGAGTAGAAGAAAACTTTAAACCGTAATCCCGCATTTGCTGTTGAATCCAGATGATTTGTGAACAGCAACTTGCAGCAGCAACATATTCGGCTTCACAGGTTGACAATGCAACCGATGTCTGCTTCTTACACTGCCAGGTAACTAATCTTCTCCCAAAGAATTGACACCCTGCTGATGTAGACTTGTAGTTCATCTTGCAGCCCCCGTAATCCGAGTCACTATACGCCGTGAGCTCAAAGTCATCATCATGAGGATACCACAACCCAAGTGTGGGTGTACCCTTCAGATAACAAAAAATCCTCTTGACCCCGATCAGATGGTTGACCTTAGGCTTGGCCTGATATCTAGAACATAAACAAGTAGCATACATGATATCAGGTCTTGAGGCAGTGAGATACATGAGGAATCCAATCATTGCTCGGTACATTGTGGCGTCCACAAGATCTCCATTTTCATCAGGTGCTATATCATGATTCGTAGCAAGTGGAGTCCTAGCAGCAGAGGCATTCTCCATGTCAAAACGAATGAGAATGTCTCCTACATACTTGGTCTGATGTAGAAAGATCCCATTTGGAGTCTGATCCACCTGTAGCCCGAGAAAGAACTTCATCTCCCCCATAGCACTCATCTCAAACTCTTTCTTCATAACTGCTTCAAACTCTTTGCATAACTGTTCGTTCTTTGAACCGAAGATTATGTCATCGACATAGATCTGTACGAGCAGTAGGTCGCCATCTTTTTCTTTGATGAACAGCGTGCTGTCAATGACTCCCCTGCGAAAGCCGTGTTTCACAAGATGAGTCGAGAGTTTCTCATACCAGGCTCTTGGAGCTTGATGAAGCCCGTATAAATCCTTGTCGAGTTTGTAAACTCTATCCCGATGATAAGGATCTTCAAATCCCTCGGGTTGACTGACATAGACTGTTTCTCTGATTTCTCATGAAGGAATGCACTCTTCACATCTAATTGGTAGACTTTAATCTTCATGTATGATGCATAGGCAAGGAAGATATGAATGGCTTCCATCCTTGCCACGGGTGCAAACACCTCATTGTAGTCAATTCCCTCGACTTGGCGAAAACCCTGAACCACCAATCGAGCTTTGTTCCTGATAATGACCCCTTGGTCATCCTTCTTGCATTTCAAGACCCATTTGGTGCCAATGACCTTAGCACCTTTAGGTCTATCAACCAGTGTCCATACACCTAACTTCTTAAACTGAAGAAGTTCTTCTTGCATGGCACTCACCCACGCCTCATCATTTAGTGCATCACTGACGTATTTTGGCTCAAACTGCGAGACAAAACACCGATAAGCACCATCATGAATATAACCCTTCTTGATAACCGAGGCGTAATCAGCTGAGTATAGCTGATTTCGGGTTTGTACTCCTGATCTGACATCCCCAATGACATTGTCTAGGGGATGATAGACGTTTAGTCGTGATCCTGGAGTAGTAGGAACAGCTACCTCAGAGCCAAGATTATGAACATTTGGTTCTGCATCTGAGGTAGTTGGAGTTTGAGGTTCCGAAGTCGAAGGTGCATCACTGGTAGATGCTTGTGGACTTTCAGGAACTGGAACCTATTCCTCCTGACTGTTCTGGTCATCTTCTTCAGCTTCATCTTCAGAGGAGGAGTCACTGTCGTCGACTACTCTCCCTGACTGAGTGGATGATTCTCCCTGTGAGCTAGATGGTGTATTCAAGATATCATACATCATTCTAGTAGCTAACTCGTCATCCGAGGGAGAGAGAGGGATGTTGAAAGACTTGAAGAATCCATCATAGTCGAAAAAGTAGGCGGGTCCTTTGCCAGTAGGTGGTGTGGTATATCTCTGAACGTCAACATTACACCACACTTCTACTAGACCCGTTGAGTTATTGTAAACTCGCTTGTTCGGTATGTTGTATCCTAGAAAGATTCATTCATCCACCTTCTCGCTGAATTTACCTTCTTGTGTTTCTTCAGAAGTGTGCACGGCGTGCCAAATGGTTCGAGATACTCCAAATTCGGTTTGCGTCTTTGTAGTAGCTCGTAACATGTCTTTCCGTGGCGCTTGACAATTAGAACTCGATTCAGTGTATAACATGCATTCGCCACTGCCTCATTCCAGAATTGGATAGGCAGTTTCGAGTCTGCCAGCATAGTTCGTGCTGTTTCTATCAAGCTTCTGTTCTTTCTCTCAGCAACGCCATTCATCTGAGGCATGTAGGCAGAAGTGAATTGATGCACAATTCCCTTTTCCTTGCAGTAAGCCTCCATGCACTGGTTCTTGAATTCTCTCCCGTTGTCTTAGCGTACTTGTCTAACCTTCATCTTGTAGAGAGATTCCAGTGTGGTTACTAACTCCTTGAATGACTCAAATGTTTCTGATTTGGACTTTAGAAAAATTACCCAAGAGAACCTTGAGTAGTCATCAGTAACCACAAAACAGTATAAGTCGCCTGCAATGCTCTTTGTACTGACTGGACCAAACAGATCCATGTGAAGAAGTTCAAGAGGAAGTTCTATTGAATGAACTTTCTTTTCCTTATGATACTTCTTCGTCTGTTTGCCTTTCTTGCAAGCTACACAAAAATCAGGAAGCTGGAAATTCTTGACATTAACTCCTCTCACAAGATCCTTCTGAATCAAGTGATTCATCTTCCTTTGACTAATGTGTCCCATTCTCCTATGCCAGGAGATGGAATCCTTCTCAGTAGCTTTAGATAGAAAGCATTGAACCTCACGATCCGTTGTAGCAGCTGTTGACAGATCCAAAACATAAAGTGTAGGATTCTATGTGCCCAATACACTTAGAATATTGATGTGGTTAGTACGTTATGATCCAAGTCGGGTTATACCCAATAACAATCTTAGCAAACACCAATTAGTATTTAATTGATGATAAGATCATGCAACTAAATATTTACACCAATTTAGAAAATGGGTTTTCTAAATAAGTTGCATATGAGATGGAACAACTTATTAGAATATTTTGTTCAATAATATTATTTGAAGTCTTATTCAAATTAGTTGGATAACACCAAATAATAATGAGAGTATACTACTTATACAATTAAATGGTTAATTGCATAAACTAGTTACAAGACTAGATAATATATATGTGTGTGTTAAATTTTAAAAGAGGGAAACCTCTTTTGAAATTTTCGCCCCCCCCCCCTTATTTGATTGGTTCCTTGGCCTTGAAAATAAACACACATCAATGCTTGTCTTGCTCTCTCTCTTTCTCCCATATCTCAACACATGCAAACAAGAAAAACTCTCTCATTTTCTCTCAAGATTCACGGTTCTAGCAGCAGAATTTTGAGGTTTTCTTGAAGTTTTGGTGGTGATTCTTCCTAACAAGAAGGTGCTTTGCAAGGAGGCTTGGGGTATACAAGCTTGAGGGCTCCTTCCTTGGAGTTTTGGCCGAATTTTCAGCATCCTTTCCTCTTTCTTTGGTCGATTTTAGAGCTGCAGAAAGGTAGATATGGCAGCCCTTTGTGGTTGTCATATTATGTTGTTTTATGTATACATAGCATGCTTATTCACATACAAAAGATCCTTTTTGATTTGGGTTTGTTTCTCCATCTTAAAACATCATTAAGAACATGAAATTTTCAGTTTATAAACATGTTATAATGCTATACTTCCGCTGCGTTTTTGTGTAAGTTTAAATGGTTAAACTACGGTTTTGGTGTTCTAACAAACCCATCAATGGCATCAAGAGCCAGTTATGTGGATAACTTGCTTGTTCTTAGTCTTTAAAATCGGTTTTAAAGAAGTATTATCAACTTATTATAGGCTGATTTTGGGCTGCTATATTTTGTATGAATGATTCCCCAAAATTTCAAGGTCATATCACACATGCTAGTGATTAGACCTTGAAAGATATATATTATGAAATGTTGATTGTTTGGACAATGTTTAAAACCCAAAATTTCAGTTTATGTTGGCTGAAATTTGGTGGTTTTAAGTGGGGTTTCATTATATGTTTGGATGATATGATCATTGGATGTTAGTGTGCATAACCTAGCCTTTGGCCTTTTGATTTGGATGATTGGAATGGTTGGTTTTTATTCATTCAATTGGGTTGTAATTTTTATGTTTATTATTTGGGTTGTAATTATTTGTTTATTTGATTATGTAATTAATAGATTAGGTGCATTTCTTTTATTAGAAAAATGTATTAGGATACAATTTTGTAAAAGGAAGATGC
Source organism: Flaveria ramosissima (assembly GCA_025215565.1). Taxonomy (NCBI): domain Eukaryota; kingdom Viridiplantae; phylum Streptophyta; class Magnoliopsida; order Asterales; family Asteraceae; genus Flaveria; species Flaveria ramosissima. The sequence goes on from CM046046.1 coordinate 47,663,021, forward strand.
ACAAGATCAAGACCCAAAGATGGACATCAAAAACATGGACCTTGAAGTATTTGGATATGGATTCAAGTGGGAGTCCATGGACACATATAATGTGTCATTACAAACCCTTAGGAAAGACCTTATGATGACACTTGTGATGGCAAACAAGTGTTGTCAATTTAGTGGCTGTGGTTATGCACTCATGTTTGTATGTTTATGCTTGTTTGATTGTTTGGTTGATATTTTGTCATACATTACAAACTCATTAACAAAACTTTACAAGCTGAAAATTGGTAGTTCTTAATCATTAAAAGTAATAAAAGGTTATTAAAATGATTTAATGATTTTAAAGATTAAAATTGGTTTTAATCAAAGGACCATAGGGTACCTTGTATTTGAAAGCATGCAAATACAAGTACATAGAGTTTTCTAAAACTTGTATTATGAAATCTCTAAACTTTTGACAAACAAGTTTAACACCGTCCTTTTGCACAACACTTGAGTCATTTGGAAACTCTTAATGGGATAAAAGTCACCTAACCATTTAGAGGGAACTTGTGATTTAAGGTGGGGTTACCACATTGGTGGGATAAAGATAACCTAACCACTTATGTGGGTAAACTCACACGTGTGTGCAAGTAGGGTAACTTGATTTGTAAGCCATGTTAAATGGATCAACTAAATATGGTTTCCAAATGGTGTTGATGGGATTAACATGCCGACTTTACATATGATGTTTAAAGTCGATCCCATGCCTCTAGAAGTTGCAAATGGTTGCAACCGTCAATCGTTGACCACCTTATTAATTTAAATCGTGGGATAAAGGTCACCTAACCACAATTTAAATGTAATGTTGGGTTCTAGATTTTAATATAAAAATAACCTTAAAAGGCATTAATTATTAAAAATAGCAATATCGAAAATACTAAATAGATCTTTGTTAAATTTTGTAGATGGCCACCAATAATGACAATCATGATAACTCATCCGCATCCAACCAATCATTACGAGCGATCCTCCAAAAGGAACGTCTAAATCATAATAATTTCATTGATTGGTATCGAAACTTGAGAATTGTTCTCAAGCAAGAGCGACGATCATATGTTTTAGACGACCCTATCCCCGATCAACCTACTGAGGATGATGAGGAGGCCTTCAACGATTGGCTGAAGTACACTGAGGACTCCGTCCAAGTGTCTTGTCTCATGCTAGCGAGCATGACTCCGGATCTCCAAAAGGAGTATGAACATCACGGAGCTTATGACATGATAACCCAGCTGAAGGAAACGTTCCAACAGCAAGCAAGGGTTGAGCGCTTCGAAACGGTTTGAGCACTCCATGCATGTCGTATGGACGACAACCATTCTGTTTCATCTTATGTACTTAAGATGAAAAGTCATATTGACCTCCTCGAGAGGCTTAATTGTCCCGTCTCGAAGGAATTGGCCACGGATTTGATCCTTAATGGCCTTACCAAAAAGTTCGAGACATTCGTGTTGAACTACAACATGAATGCTTGGGACAAAAGCATTGGTGAACTTCACTCAATGCTCAAAACGACCGAGGCGGCCATGGGTAAAAGGGTTTTACCCGTTCTCACCATCAATGAAGGTGGGAACAAGAAAAGACCTCATCCCGCACCCAAGGCAGAGGTTGCCAAGGGTAAAGGACCTATATGGGGAAAAGGGAAAGGGGTGGTAAGGGTACCACCCAAACCACAGGAGAAGAAGCAAAAGGTTGCTACTAATGACCCATGCTTTAAGTGTGGGGAGATTGGACATTGGGCAAGGAATTGTCCTATCCATCTCCAAGAGTTGAAAGCCAAAAGGGATGTCGGGCAGACCTCAGGTACAATATACATGATTCATATTGATCTTAATGTTACATCTTCTAACACATGGGTATTGGATACCGGATGTGGAACTCATATTTGCAATTTGTTGCAGGGGTTCACAAGAAGTAGGGACTTCAATCAAGGGGATGTTAGTCTCTTCATGGGAAATGGAACCAAAGTCCAAGTTGAAGCTCGTGGGGACTACATCCTAAAACTTCCAAGTGGCTTGGATGTTATTTTGAAGAATGTTTTGTATGCTCCTAGTTTGACTAGGAACATTATTTCTGTATCCCAATTAAGACATTATGATTATGTATTATCTTTTGTTGAAAATGATATTCATGTTTCTTTAAATGATATGTTCTATTTTAAAGCAATTCCCATTAATGGTATTTATGAATTGGTTCATGAAAACGCTTTAAATAGTTCATTGTACCAAACTAACACCAAGAAACTCAAGTTGGACTTGAATGATACCTATCTTTGGCATTGTCGTCTTGGTCATATAAACAAGAAACGTATACAAACACTTCAAAAGAATGGTATTTTAAAAACAAATGAATGTGATTCATTTGATGTATGTGAATCTTGTTTACAAGGTAAAATGACTAAGGCACCCTTTAGTGGAACTAATGAAAGGGCAAAAGATTTATTAGGAATCATACATTCGGATGTATGTGGACCTTTTAAGCCAATGACTAGGAATGGTGATAGATACTTCATTACCTTTACCGACGATTATAGTCGCTATGGGTATGTGTACTTATTAAGGCACAAAGATGAAGCTTTTGAAATGTTCAGAATCTTCAAGAATGAAGTGGAAAATCAACTCAACAAGTCAATTAAAGTTCTCCGTACCGATAGAGGAGGTGAATACCTAAGTGATGCTTTTCAAGATCATCTTAGGAGTTGTGGGATTGTCTCACAACTCACTCCACCTAGAACACCACAACATAATGGTGTGTCTGAAAGGAGAAATCGAACCTTATTGGATATGGTCCGATCTATGATGACTAAAAGCACATTACCTCTATCATTTTGGGGTTTCGCTTTGCTCTCCGCGGCCCGTATTCTAAATATGGCCCCAACCAAAAAGGTGAAAAGGGCACCTTTTGAGATATGGCATGAAAGAGTTCCATCCCTATCATACTTAAGGGTCTGGGGTTGTGAGGCTTATGTTAAGACTCCCACCCCAAACAAATTGGAAGTCCGATCCACCAAGTGTATCTTTATTGGATATCCTAGAGATTCTATGGGATATTATTTCTATGATCCACTGGAACAAATGGTGTTTGTTGCCAGAAAGGGTGAGTTCTTAGAAGCAAAGTTCTTTATGGAAGAAACTAGCAGTAGAACAGTGGATCTTGAGGAGGATCAAGAACCACAACTCGATGCACGTTTGGTTGAAACTAGCACTCAACATGAGGATGTTGAAGATGATCAAATGGTTGATCAATACACACAAAACATTCGCAGAAGTGGTAGAACTAGTAATCCACCTGAAAGATACGGATTTTTCATGGATGGATGCTATGTGGTAGATTCAGATGAACCAACCACATACCATGATGCAGTGTCCAATTCGGATTGTGACAAATGGCTCGAGGCCATGAGCATTGAGATGCAATCCATGCATGACAATCAAGTATGGGACTTGGTTGTACCACCTCTTAACTCCAAATTAGTTGGAAGTAAGTGGGTTTTCAAGAAGAAAACCGATATGCATGGAAACTTGGATACTTATAAAGCTAGACTTGTAGCAAAAGGTTTCACTCAAACTCAAGGGGTTGATTATGATGAAACCTTCTCACCTGTTGCGATGGTAAAGTCTATAAGGATATTGTTTGCCATAGCTGCTCATTATGATTATGAGATTTGGCAAATGGATGTCAAAACGGCTTTCCTAAATGGATATCTTGAGGAAGACGTCTATATGGTTCAGCCTGAAGGTTTTGTCGATCCAAAACATCCTAATAAAGTATGCAAGTTAAAGAAATCAATCTATGGATTGAAACAAGCATCTAGAAGCTGGAATCATCGTTTTGATGAGGAGGTAAAGAAATTTGGCTTCATCAAAAACGCTGATGAGGCTTGTGTGTATAAGAAGGCTAGTGGGAGCATAATAACTTTCCTAGTATTGTATGTTGATGACATACTACTATTTGGAAATGACATTCCAACCTTGGAAGGTGTAAAAACCTGGAATGGAAGTTGTTTTTCCATTAAGGATCTTGGAGAAGCCGCCTATATTCTAGGAATAAAGATCTATAGGGATAGATCAAGGCGGTTGATTGGTTTGAATCAAAGTGCATACATTGATAAGATCTTGAAAAGGTTCAAGATGGAGAACTCTAAGAAAGGTACCGTACCTATTCAAAGAGGAACGATATTGAGTACGACTCAATGTCCTAGCTCAAAGGATGAGCAAGATAAAATGAAGGCAATCCCATACGCATCTGCTATTGGATCCATCATGTATGCAATGATATGCACTCGACCGGACGTGTCATGCGCCTTAAGCATGACAAGTCGTTACCAGCAAAATCCTGTAAACAGTCATTGGATGGCTGTTAAGAACATACTTAAGTACCTAAGGAGGACAAGAGATATGTTCCTAATCTATGGATCTGGTGATGAGGAACTCGTTGTAAAAGGTTACACAGATGCGAGTTTCCAAATCGATCGTGATGATTCTCGGTCACAATCGGGATATATTTTCATTCTGAATGGAGGAGCGGTCTCATGGAAGAGCTCCAAACAGGATGTGGTGGCTCTATCAACTACAAAATCAGAATACGTCGCCGCCTCATTGGCAGCTCAAGAAGCTGCATGGTTGAAGAAATTCATTGCCGATCTGGGGGTTGTCCCTTCCATTCAGGACCCCCTGGAGATCTTTTGTGATAACGAGGGTGCGATTGCTCAAAGCAAGGAACCTCGTGCTCATCAAAAGACTAGGCACATTGAGCGGAGATTCAACTACATACGAGATGAAGTTGAAAAAGGAAAGATATGTATTCGCAAAGTACACACGGATCAGAACATTGCGGATCCTCTCACGAAGCTCCTTGAAAAGGCAAAGCATGAAGGTCATATTTGTGCCATGGGACTTCGATATTCTAGTGATTGGATTTGATCTGTAAATTTTGTATTTGGATATGTGGAACTCTTTATTATTTGAATAAAATTATTTGGTTATAATGTTTCAATTAATGATCCAATTTAGCATGTTTAATCCATGAGTAAATTGTTTACTCTAAATGTCCGTAGTTGTTCATACTTGTGGAAACAAGTGTGAGGGTAAGATTATTATGAACTTGGATTGGTTAATATTCATAAGGATGAATATAAAGCAATGGGTTGCTACTAAGGTTCAAAGATATTTGTGGGATACAAATATTGGACTAACCCGCATCTCAAATTTTACTACATGGAATCTTATTGATTGATCATAAGTAAATTGGAGTAAAGGCGAATATCATTTGGTATCCTCCGACTTGAGATACATATTGGGTTTTGATATTCACCAAGTATTATACCTTGAGCTTATTCTTCACTTTCCTGAAATAGTGGACAGCACATAAGGGTATGTTCAGATATGACACGAGGTGTTTGTGAGAAACGTATGTAGTCAAGATGGAATTTGTTCCTCTTATTCGTTGAGAGCAAGATGTCTAAGGCCTGATTAAGTTGAATCAACAAGGAATGATCACTCTGTGTCCTTGGATTTAACATGACATCTGTAACAAAAGGATAAATGGTTGATTCACCTAAATCATTTCAAGTAGGGTACTTGAAAGGGATGATGTTATTGAATGGCTATAAGTCATGCGTATTAAGGGTAGTAAACCGTTGTTAGGCGGTATTTACTGCCTACATCAATCTTCTATGAATCTTGGGCAAGTGGGACATTGTAGGATTCTATGTGCCCAAGACACTTAGAATATTGATGTGGTTAGTACGTTATTATCCAAGTCGGGTTATACCCAATAACAAGCTTAGCAAACACCAATTAATATTTAATTGATGATATGATCATGCAATTAAATATTTACACCAATTTAGAAAATGGGTTTTCTAAATAAGTTGCATATGAGATGGAACAACTTATTAGAATATTTTGTTCAATAATATTATTTGAAGTCTTATTCAAATTAGTTGGAGAACACCAAATAATAATGAGAATATACTACTTATACAATTAAATGGTTAATTGCATAAACTAGTTACAAGACTAGATAATATATATGTGTATGTTAAATTTTAAAAGAGGGAAACCTCTTTTGAAATTTTCAGCCGCCCCCCCCCCTTATTTGATTGGTTCCTTGGCCTTGAAAATAAACACACATCAATGCTTGTCTTGCTCTCTCTCTTTCTCTCATATCTCAACACATGCAAACAAGAAAAACTCTCTCATTTTCTCTCAAGATTCACGGTTCTAGCAGCAGAATTTTTGAGGTTTTCTTGAAGTTTTGGTGGTGATTCTTCCTAACAAGAAGGTGCTTTGCAAGGAGGCTTGGGGTATACAAGCTTGAGGGCTCCTTCCTTGGAGTTTTGGCCGAATTTTCAGCATCCTTTCCTCTTTCTTTGGTCGATTTTAGAGCTGCAGAAAGGTAGATATGGCAGCCCTTTGTGGTTGTCATATTATGTTGTTTTATGTATACATAGCATGTTTATTCACATACAAAAGATCCCTTTTGATTTGGGTTTGTTTCTCCATCTTAAAACATCATTAAGAACATGAAATTTTCAGTTTATAAACATGTTATAATGCTATACTTCCGCTGCGTTTTTGTGTAAGTTTAAATGGTTAAACTACGGTTTTGGTGTTCTAACAAACCCATCATAAAGGTTTTTATATCTTGAAGCAGTCATCAGAACTTGGTCCTCTGGGATCACGTAGTCTTTCTTAAGCACGTAACACTTCTTGTTGTCGAAGATGACTTTAAATCCCTTATCACAGATTTGGGAAACAGAAAGTAAGTTATTTTGAAGTTGTTGAACGTAGTTCACCTTATCAAATTTAACTTTCTGATTTCCCACTTCTCCCTGAGCTGTGATATAGCCTCCCTTGTTTCCAGCAAACGAAACATGCCCTCCTTTTATTTGCTTGACGTTTGATAAAAGGGCCCTGTTTCCTGTCATGTGCCTGGATGCTCCGCTGTCTACAATCCACGTGTTAGTTTCAGCACTGTAGCGAACACCCTGCACATACAATGTAACAGATTAGTTTAGGTTAGGAACCCAAGCCTTTACTGGCTTGGGTTTCCCAGAGGCATCACAAATCATGAATTCAAGCCATTGACCCTTAGAGGGTGAGGGTAGCTCAGGTTCCTTCTTGTCATCATTATCAGACACAGAGGATGACTTTTCTTTCCATAAGCCAGATTTGTGCAAGGCCTGTTTGTGATAAACAGTCGACTGGCTAATAGGTTGAACTCTAGGTTCACTAGTTCTTCTAGGTGGAGTTAAAAAACTCCTCTTAGAAGACCTAGGTTTTGAGTCCTGAAGTTCAATCTTCTTCCTAGGTGTCTGATAGTAAGGAAAATAGGAAGCAATGTGTCCACATTCTCCACAGTTGTAGCACGACCTGCTATCAACTTTATGATTAAACTTTCTTTGTGGAGATGTGTGTGACACTCTAGTAACATCACTCAATTTAGGTTTTGACTCTGGTTCTTTTGATGTTTTCTCTTGTTTGACAAAGTTAACTGTTTTAAGATGTTTAACATCTTTTTCTTTTTGGTTAACTGGTTTTTGACTTGAAATATGTGAAAGATTAACATTTGAAGTCTTTTTAGGTTCTGATTTGACTCTGTTTGACCCTGACTTTAAGTTAACCTTTTCAAATTCTTTATCCAGATTAACACAAGGCAATTTACTCTTTGCCTTAGAAGTGGCCTCCTTTTGTTTGTTTCCAGATTCAATAGATGAACATGAGGAATCTGGATCACTAACAAGAGGAGTAGACACCACATGATCCTTGATGGGGTTATTATTAATTGGTCTGGTCTTAGTGTTCATCAAGGTCTCAGGTGGTGGTGGAACCACTTTGTAACCCAATCCCTCCCCGTTGTTTCTTTCTCTCACTAAGTGTTGGACTATGTGTGATGAACTTGTCCAACTGTGCAGTTTCTGTTTTAATGAGTTTACTTCTACTTCTAGAACTGCCTTTTGTTTCTTAGTGTCTTCTAGGGAGTTTAGATAGTACCTAATGTCATTAGCTTGGTTAAATGCAACTACTTCGGCTTCCCTAAGCTGTTTAGTCAAAAGGTCTATTTTTTCTTTGTAACTATGCTCATTTTGTTTTAATACTCTATTAGCCTCAGTGCACAGTTGCAAGTCTTTTACTAAGTTATCATTATGATCTAATAACCTAGCAAATTTTTCATCTATGCTATTTCTAAAAGTATCACAATCAGAACAAGCATGATTATTAAACATTTGGTCAGTGGTACTTACCTGAGTTGGTTCAGAAGAGTTAGCCATCAATGCAGCATCAGATGTCTCTGGTTCTGGTGAATCTGTCTTTTCTATCTTTGCTGTGGTAGTCTCCTCTTTAGGCTTGTAGCTGACCTCAGTTGCAGTTGTCTCTTCAATATTTGACATTGCTATCTCAACTGCTAGATCTCCTTCACTCGCGGAATCATCGTCAATGTCTTCTACACTTGCAATGTTTGATTCCCCTGTAGAGACAAACCTAAAGCTCCAATCCTGTCCTTCATCATCATGAGCAGTCAAGGCTTTGGGATCCTTGCTTGATGAAGTAGAACTAGTAGCTTGCTTGTCTTGGCGAGTGAAGGACGAGAATGGGTTCCCATTACCCGTCTTCTTTGGCTTGACACATTCTCTCTTGAAGTGCCCCTTCTCTCCACAGTTGAAGCAGGTCACTTTGCTCTTGTCAAAGCCAAATGTGGTATCCTTAGTAGCTACCAAGTTCTGTCCGGTCTTTTTAACAAACTTCTTCGCCCTCCGGACAACACTAGCTAAGGCCCACATTATGTCCATCCTCTCAAGCTCCATTTCGTCCACCTGCTCGTAGTCCTCGTCTGCCAGATGGCAGTTTCCAATCTTCCCGGCAACAAGTCCATCATAAGAATGAACCACTGCAGCCAAAAGATCCATATGCTCTCGAGCTACTTCCATAGTCACATTACCGAGGTTCTCGGTCTTCAGTCTAGTAGCGTTTGTTCAGATCCAATGTAGTGGGTACTAGAAGACCCCGACATGTCTGATCCTGAAGGAGAAGCCTGTGAAGGACCCGATGAGCTAGACACAAATGCAGTCTGGAGAGGTGCTCCAGATGTCTTAGCTTGAGGTGTGGCATTGTACAAAGCTGGATTTTGAGTGTACGAAGACTTCTGAGCTCTGTACTTCATCCTAAGTGCTTCTTCTTGCAACTTTAGAATGAAGTCATTAATATCCAGCTTTGTCAGCATTCCATTCTGTCTCAGGTTAGACACGAATGAAGCCCACTTTTCAGGCAACCCGTCTGCAAAGTTAGTAACTTTCTCTTCCATGGTAGTAGTCACCCCATGTGTATGCAGTTCACTCATCAGATGGTAGAATCTATCTATAACGTCGTCCAAACTCTCGTTTCCCATCGATGAGAAGTTATCGAATTCATTCTTTAACTCCTTATCCTTGATTGCCTTCAGTGAAGCATTCCCGTCGTACCTCTTTTCCAGCTCATCCCATAGTTTCTTGGACTGCTTATTTTCTGAGTACTGGTGGAAAATGTCTTTAGGGATAGACTGTGTAATCAATGCATAAACTCTCTTCTCTGCATTGTACTTAACCTTCTGCGCGTCTGTCATCCCTCCTAACGTAAGCTTTACTCCATCAGCTCCCACCGGTGTACTATACCTAATCTCGATGGCTTCCCACAGATTCGGATCCACTCCATTGAGGTAGATCTAAAAACGTTGTTTCCAGTGGGGAAACTCATCTAACGTTAAGAGCTTTGGTGGTTTATTATGATTACCCACCTCACTCTCAAGCAACAGCAGGTTCTGGATCCTAGAGTCCTTCCCAGCAGTAAGGGCTGACATTTGATCTTCCATGGCGAATAACTTTAAGTCTAATAAAACAAACTGTCAACTGGTGCGACTGAAGGATGCGATTGGTCTCTCCGTACGAATGAACTATGCGACTGGTTCAATCGTACGACTGAACTAAGCGATTGGTTCAGTCGTGCGAATGAAGCTGATGCGTATGAACACTGCGAACGAATGGTTCAATCGTACGAATGAAGATGCGGCTAGGTCCAATCGTGCGTATGGGCAATGCGAATGGAGTCCAGTCGTGCGAATGGCTCACTCGTGCGACTGAAGCTGCTGTTTTGCGAAAATTTCTAGGTTAAACGTGTTTTAGCCGTAAAACTTCGAAATTTCGCAAGGTCTAATCACCTATGTCCGTAGAAACCAAACTTTGATGAGCAGGGAACGTCCAAGATCACTTTTGACACCAAAGATTGCGTTTTTAGTGCAAAAACACAAACTTTTTATCAATCTTGATTGAATCACACGTAATCAAGAGCCAAAGCTCTCATACCACTTGTTAGGACCTGGTATTTGAACGAAATACCGAGTGATTAGCGTGTAAACCAGATCAAATAGTGCGGAATCCTATTTGATTGGCAATCCAATCAGTGAGAACACACGAAGAATCAATCAAGAATTGAAACTAACGTTAGAAATCGATTGAGAATCGATCTAATGTGTTCTGTGAACTTGGAGAACGAATTGGGAGGCTTCTGGACGGCTAGGGTACGTCTGGAGTCGAAATAGAATGAATGCTTCCGTTTTTCCACGAATTGGGTTGTATTTATAGGTTAGTATTGTTCATTCGGGCGACTGGACCATAAGTATGGTTCAGTCGTGCAATTGAACCATGCGGTTGATTCATCCGCACGACTGAGTGTTCAGTCGTGCGACTGAGCCAATCTTATGTGTCAATCATACGACTGGTCCAGTCTCCTGGTTCAGTCGTGCGACTGAGTCAATCGTATGAAGTTATTCATGCGTGTGGTCCATTCGCATGGGCCATTCGCATGAGAACTTCATTATGTTAAGTTTGAATGTATTAATTAATATAACATTATGTGTAACTATTCAAACAATCACAAACCTAATTAACCAATTCAATATCGACTCATTAATGAAATATTAGACATTACAAATCACAAACAATCAATATCATTTCATTAATCATTTCAAATTACATCAGAATCAGATAAACAAGATCTATTACATTTCATATCATGATCTAGGGACATACATGTATCAACAGATTGCTTCTTGCATTGCCATGAGATGATCCTTCCACCAAGAAATTGACATCCACCGGATGTTGATTTCTTTTTGATATTGCAACCACCATAATCACTGTCAGAGTAACTATAGAGATTGAAATCACTATTCCTTGGATACCAGAGACCTAGTTTAGGTGCTCCTTTGAGGTATCTGAGGATTCTCTTGGCAGCAACTAGTTGAGACACCTTTGGAGCAGCCTGATATCTTGCACAAATACAAGTCGTAAACATGATATCAGGTCTACTTGCTGTGAGATACATCCGAGAACCAATAATTTCTCTGTACTGATGTTGATCAGTATCCTCCCCCTTAGAGTCAGGGCAGAGATTGTGGTTTCTGGTATAGGTGTTTTGGCTGCCTTACAATCTTTCATGCCAAATCTTTCTAAGATGTCATTGACATACTTAGATTGACTGATGAAAAACCCTTCCTTCATTTGCTTCACCTGAATTCCAAGGAAAAAGTCCATTTTTCCTATGGAACTCATCTCAAACTTCTTCTTCATGATGCTCTCAAATTCTTTACACATTGGGCACTTGAGGAATTAAATATGATGTCATCAACATAGACTTGAACGAGCAAGATGTCTTTCCCAGACTTTCTTATGAAAAGAGTCTTATCAATGGTACCTCTAGTGTAACCATTCATTAGGATAAACTGAGACAATGTCTCATACCACAGCCTAGGTGCTTGGTGCAGCCCATATAGAGCTTTATCCAATTTGCACACATAGTTGGGATTGTTGGAGCTGGAAAAGATAGTCTATATTATCAACACAGTGAAAGTCAACAAAAGTCAACGTCACGGTCAAAGTCAACAAAAGTCAAACCGAACACGTTCGAGACGAGGAACCGAGACGAGACGTTAAAGATTTAAATGACTAGGAGTTTTATTGTAATAAATATATTTTGTGTGAACAAAATATATTTTATCTTTATTTTAGTCATTTTTATGCTTAATATGTAAATTTGTATTAATTAGCCTAAGTCTAGGGGGTTAAGTGCAATTAGTGAATATTAGTCTAGACTATAAATAGGTTAATTGTCATTAGTGTTGGTTAATGGTTGAATGACCAATTGATTGGGGTTTCCACTTTGTACAAATCATATGCAATCAATATAGATCAAAGGGGTTTTATTGTGATTATCATTGTTTGATCTTATAAATCTTCATAATATTTGATTCAAGTGTTTATCCTGGAGTTACAATTTGGTATCAGAGCCTTATTGGATCAAATGCATTGAAGAATTGTTGCTGATTTTGAAGATGTTCATCAATTTTTAGAGAGAGAAACTGAGTTTCTAGAGAGAGAAAGTAGATCTGAAAATTCTAATCTCATCCCAATCACAATCAATTCAGCAGATCTACAACAATTTACTACAAATTTGAAGATATACAACTGAAATTCCTAATCTACAACATATTTTATACAAGAAATTGAAAGAAAAATTCAGATCTGAAGACGTTTCTCTCACACACACTAGTGTGTGTGTTCTTGGTGTTCTTGGAGCTTCAATATCTTCATCCAGCGAATTTAGCACATTTCTGAACGAAAGTTCAAAGTTTCCGGCGAAATTACAGTTTCGTGCGAAACTCCGGCGAAATTCCGGCGAAACTGTAATTCCGGCGAAACTATTCCGGCGAAACTACCAGATTCCGGCGAAATTACAATTTTGTCCGGCGAAACTATATATTTTCCGGCGAAACTATAACCTGCAAAATTATAAAAATCAACGAAATTACTTAAAAAACTAATCTGCGAAATTATAAAAAAAAAGAAATAAAACTGCGAAATTAAAAATTAGAATAATATTTTTTTTACTTAAAATCACATTTTTATTGAATAAAGAGGTTTGTAACCGAAGCAACATATATACTTTGTTTCTTTTTCATTCAATTTTCTTTTTGGAAATAATTAACAAAGAGGAATAAAACTTTCTGATAATCTCACCGGAGTTGTCTCCGGGACTTGAACGGAAACTCGTTGGCGGCGACGGAGAAAACTCGAACGGCAAATGAGGCGGGTCGGTCTCACCGGACAACATACCAACAACCTCTCTCATTGTAGGACGTTTCCCCGGAGACCACTGCAGACACAACAGTGCAGTGGTGATACACACCATAGCTTGTTGTTGATCCAGTGAGTGAATATTAGGATCAACAAGATCCAAAAGCTTCCCATTACGTGCAAGCTGCCGAGCCCATGAGATCAGATTAGCCCTTTCAAACTTCGACATCGGAGAAGCTGTAACTTGCAGTGGCCTGCGACCCGAGACCAGAACAAGTAGCAAAACGCCGAAGCTGTAAACATCACTCTTTTCAGAGAGTTGATCACCGTCGCATTTCTCTGGTGCTGTATAACATACCGTCGCATTTCTCTGGCCGCCGGAGGCTCGCCGGAAACAACCCACCGGAAACCTAATTTCATCTGCCTCTTTCTCTCTTCACTCAAGTGTGTGTTGTGTTTGAAATGTTTTGTGTTGTGTTTTGTTGTTAGAGTTAGGGTTAGGGTTTTTAGTTGTGGGAATTTTTTTTTGGGCTTGTTTTTTTCTAGAGTAGTTTTAAAAGAGTGGGCTAATAATTAATGGGCTAAAAATTTGGTATTAAATTGGGTTTGGATCAAAAGTTTTGGGCTAGTAAAAATTAAATAATTGGGCTGAATTTAAAAAAATTATAAGGTGTGGGCTAATACAAAATTAAATAAAATTGACTAGTTGGATTAATTGATTTCAAAATTAAATAAAATTGCTAAGATTGCATAGCGTGACATTTTAAAAAAAAAAATATTATTCCCGGGGAAGAATTATTTTACAATTTTTGGGAAAAATATTTTTGGGACGTTTAATTGTTCAAAATTTTTAATAAAATGTCATCTTCGGAAGATTTTAACTCAGATAATCTCACAATGGCACAAAGCCGGTTTGACTCTTTTGCAGGTACAAAGAAAGAAAAATTGTCAGAATTAATTGATCGATTTTTAAAAGTAGCAAATAATCTAAAGAAGCATGTGCCTGATCTCAGTAATCATGAACAAATTCAAAAGCTTCTCGAGTCTCTTCCATCCGAATGGAATCATCAAGTTAAAATGCTGAAGCAAGAAAGAGGTTATGTCGACACAAAACTTATGGATATGATCAACAGACTAAAATCTCTCGAGCTAGATATCCAAAGAAACGAATTTCAACAAGCCGTATTCCCACATCAAACTAACGCGCTTAATACTGATCTTGTCTCTTCTGTAACAAGCATACTTGATTACAAAACAGAGATGATTGAAAAGTTGAAGTTATTGAGAACTGATTCGGATTTAAATTTTGAATCCAGAGAAACTGTTGAAGAGAACTATGAAGCTCTGAGAGTCGACAATGATACTAAACCGAAGTCTGTGAGAACCGATGATGATAAGATTGGAAAAACTGATAAAAGAAAGAAAGAATTTGAGGTTGAAGAGATGCTGAAGGTCAAAGAAGATGAACAACAAGAAATCACAAGGGTTTGCAACTGTGAAAAGAGCTTAGCTGCAGAACGAACTATCATGGGTCTTCCTTATGAGACTGTTCTGGATATGTGTTCTTCGTCATGCAAAATCCGGTTATTTGGGATTTATAAGGCAAACAGATTGTTATTGGAAAATGAAAAAGAATTAAAAACAATCAATAAAGAATTAAAGAAAAATGAAATTGCTTTTTCAAGAAAACTTAATGAAGCATTGGCTGAAAATGATCATTTAAGAAGAACCATTTTGGAGCGTAACGTTGAAATTAATATTTTGAAAGAAAGGGCTGTTTTAGCTCAATTTGAAACAACTCAGCTTCAAACAAAGCTTGATAAATGGACCCTTTCACACATGAAAAAGGATGAGCTTATTGCTAAACAACAAGGGGTGCGGGTAAAACATGGGATTGGATATAAATCTGATGGTGAAACTGTATTTAATTCAGTTCCACCTCCTTCTACTTTATGTTATTCACCAATTCCCAGACCTCATTCAACAAATGATTTGATTGAAGCTGCAGAAACTAATCGTTTAAATGCAGGTCTAAGCAGTGTTAATCTTAAAGAGGTTAGAGATGTGCAGGATTCTCCTGTAGGTTTGGGATTCCTCAAGCAAGGGTCTGATAAGAAGATTAATGACGATTCCACTTCTGATGCTCAAACACCAATATCAGTTTCTTCTCCAACTTTCTTCAACAAATTCAAATCACGTAACATTCCTTCGTTTGTTCCCGTCAGGTTTGTCAAAGAAGGAACAGTTGTTGAATCATCAGGTAATGAGAATCCTACAAGTGAAGCCAACACGATAGGAGATGTCAATCAAGATCCGTTGGAGAATGATCTGTGTATACAAGACTGGATAAGCTCAGATGATGAATCAATCACAGAGGAGCGTGTTGGTTTCTCACAGATCAAGATATCTCCTGACATTGTCAAGTCACAAAAGCTTCCAAAAGCTGAATCAAGACCAATACGGATCTCTTCTCCAATTGCAAAGCATCCCAGTAAATCAGAAAAGATCTCATTCACTGCTCAGCACGATAAACTACAGAACAAGCAAGAATCTGCTACAAGCTCCAAGCAATCCTCATCACCACCTCCACAACACGGGACTACAAAGAATCAAAAGCTTTTCAAGGCTTGTTTTGAGTG
Source organism: Flaveria ramosissima (assembly GCA_025215565.1). Taxonomy (NCBI): domain Eukaryota; kingdom Viridiplantae; phylum Streptophyta; class Magnoliopsida; order Asterales; family Asteraceae; genus Flaveria; species Flaveria ramosissima. The sequence goes on from CM046046.1 coordinate 47,678,792, forward strand.
TGGAAAAGAAGGGCATGTGGTAAAGAAATGTCCTCAAAGGCTTGCTACGAATGCTAAAGGCAAAACAAATTGCTTCTCCGAATGTATGTATAAAAAGAATGTTCCAGATGGTAAAGGCAACACGGGTTGCTTCTCTGGATCAAGAGGTAAAAAGCACACATCTTTGAATGGTTGGATGAAAAACCCTCCATCCAAACCTTTTCATGTGAAGCCAGTTTCACATGATTCAAAGATTAAAATGACCAAAGGTTTCAAACCAAATTCTTTTCCTTCCGATCTTAAACAAAAAATGATTTCCAAATTTAATTCATTCAAATCCAAGTTAATTGAACCGAAGCAAATTTGGCAAATTAAAAAGAAGGATACAACAATCCCCGATTGTTTAAACGGTTGTGTGCAGAAGCTTGTTACTTATCTTGATGAAAAAGGAACTTCCTGGACTACGAAGGCCTGGGTTTCCCTTTCTAACTAATTTGTTAATGAGTGCAGAAACAATTCAGGAGGACTGTTAGTAATTCGGTTTACTGACAGAGATTGTTCCTAATTCAAATTTGAGGCGGAACAAACATGTTAAGGTCATAGTATTATATCCACAATCTGGATTTTTATCTGCATTATCACAGTTCTCACTTCACAGTCACTGCATATTTCTTGAGAATTCATTTCTTATTTTCATATCAGTGTAGTTTGGAAGACCTTCTTTGATATATTTTTATTTTTGTACTGTTTAAAAAAATTAAAAAAAATAAAAAAATATAAAAAAAATTAAAAAAAAAATTAAAAAAATTAAAAATTAAAAAATAATAAAAAAAATTATAAAAATAATAAAATAAGAAGAAAAAAGTTTGCAAAAATAAAAATTTAGGGGGAGAGTATAAGTAAATAAAAATTAAAAGAGAACTGGGAACTTGATTTGAGATGATTGAGAAATGATTGTATATCTTCTTGAAATGCTTGTTTTTGCATGTTAGCGTTTGAAAAATGAGAAATGATAGTAACTGATGCTGTTATCTGATTTACATCTTATTTTTAAGTGCAAATAATAGAAAAACTGCTTTAATGATATGCTTGGTAGACTCAGCCTGAAGAATAAAGTAGACAGCAGTATGATGATTTAAATTAAAATATATGCTTAAGAATGTCTGGATTTACGCAATCATTTTGGCCTGCACAAAAACAGAGTTCTGACAAAAATTGGATTGAGAATTGATCTTTCTCCCACCATGATACAAATCATATAAGCCATATCTTTGAGCCATGATTGGTGTATTTATGTGTCTTGTGTTTGTGCTAATCTCCTCTGCTGTACGGAAGTACTGACCTGGAGTGATGATCTCCTCTGCTGTACGATAGTACTGACCTGGAGCTCTCATCGGCACATGATTAAATGGTCATCTCCTTTGTTATACGTGAGTATAGACCTGGAGCTCTCACCATTTTGGTCTAAGTAGTGTCAAATCATCTAATTCACAGAATGCTATATTCTGTTGATAATCACTTGCACACTAATGCACACGCCTTGCTCTATAAAGATCGTAACAAAATTCAAGAAATCCTGAGGTTGGGTGAGGGTTTTTTCCAAATGATTGTGGGGTCCTAGCATTCTAAAGTATTTAATCGAACCTTAACGAATCATCTACTGCTTGTTGAAAAAGATAGGGCATGAGTTTAAGTGGACAAACATATCAGCAATCGTTATTGATCTGTTTGAGAATTTCAAAATCATTTAAAGACTGTGATTAGATTTAGTTATCAGTGTGACCTCATTGCTTGTCGATGATTAAATTCATCTTTGTGCTAAAGTATATCTTGAGGATATGATCTCATGATCGATTCAGTTCTCGGTTTAAAAAAAAAACTCAAAAAATTATATAATAGATATAAAATATGTTATAATACATGTATATAATAAAAAATAGAAAAATATAATAAAATTTCTTTTCAAATTTTTTTTTAGGTCTTCCATATTATGCTGTTACAATTTTATCATTTTCATCCATTTCACAGAAATTGCATACAACCGAACACGGGTTCGCTTGTTTTCAAACACAAATAAACACGGGTTTATTTTGTTAAAATGAAATGATCTAATTAGAAATGTCGAAATTGTGTTTGTGAATGTGTTTCAGGTTTTTGCTTTAAGTGATGGCCGATCATCAGTTAAGCAGTGTACCTGATCAGAGAGCCTGTTCCTCAAGTTTGCAGAAGATACCAAGCTAGGAATCCTCCTCCTACATCATCTGAAGCACTCAAGATTAGAGATTTGGGAAACCTGTTCCAATATCCTTGTAAAGCTTGCACTCGTAAAGGGGGAGCATATAAAAAGGGGGAGCTTATAAGATGAAAAATCTTTCTCATCAGATTTAGAAAGATTCAAATTAAAGATCTTTCTATTGTTGACTTCTCGGGGCTGAATTCGTATGAAGAAGTTGATAATGATAGACTAAGGGGGAGTATTGTTGGAGCTGGAAAAGATAGTCTATATTATCAACACAGTGAAAGTCAACAAAAGTCAACGTCACGGTCAAAGTCAACAAAAGTCAAACCGAACACGTTCGAGACGAGGAACCGAGACGAGACGTTAAAGATTTAAATGACTAGGAGTTTTATTGTAATAAATATATTTTGTGTGAACAAAATATATTTTATCTTTATTTTAGTCATTTTTATGCTTAATATGTAATTTTGTATTAATTAGCCTAAGTCTAGGGGGTTAAGTGCAATTAGTGAATATTAGTCTAGACTATAAATAGGTTAATTGTCATTAGTGTTGGTTAATGGTTGAATGACCAATTGATTGGGGTTTCCACTTTGTACAAATCATATGCAATCAATATAGATCAAAGGGGTTTTATTGTGATTATCATTGTTTGATCTTACAAATCTTCATAATATTTGATTCAAGTGTTTATCCTGGAGTTAGAGGGATGCTGTGGGTCTTCAAATCCTGGAGGTTGGAATACATAGACTTCCCTATCTATATCCCCATATAGAAAGACACATTTGACATCAAGCTGGTAGACGGTGAAATTCTTGGATGCAGCATAAGCAAGGAAGATCCTAACTTCCTCAAGTCTTGCAATAGGTGCAAAGACATCAGTATAATCGATTCCTTCCTCTTGAGTGTATCCTTGAACCACCACTCTTGCTTTGTTCTTGATAATCAAGCCACTATCATCTCTTTTGTTTCTGAACACCCATTTAGTGCCTATAGGTACTTGACCAGATGGTAGCAGACATAGGTTCCAAACCTTTTGTCTTTTGTATTGAAGCAGCTCCTCTTGCATTGATTCAAACCACTACTATCTTTCAAGGCATCTTCCACCTTCTTGGGTTCCATTTGGGATAAAAAGCATGAGTACAAGCAGACATTCCCATTGTGAGTTTGTCCACTTGTTCTCACACCTTCAGAGACTTCCCCTATGATGTTCTCAGCTGGATGAGTGTTGTGAATCCTAAGTCTAGGAATTACTTCCAATGATAAAGATAGATCCAAATTGGACATATTTTGCTCAGGAGCTTGAACACTTGGTCCAGCTGCTGTTTTAAACTCATTCAATGAGGACTGATTGAATGAATGAGAAACATCATCATTTGTTTGCTGTGAAGTAGCATTAAAAGTTGCCTGTTCCTTCAAGATGTTACTTCCATCAGCTTGGTGTTATGCAGTGTCACCTGATGAAGTTTGAGGGTCAACAGGTGAATCGCTGGTTGAAGCTCCACTCTATCAGATCTGCCAATAGTGGGAGCTTGATTTGTTGCAGCTCTTGGAGAACTGGGAATAGGTCTGGGTAGCTCAAACAGTTGGTCATCATCAGAATCACTTTGAGCACCTGTTCCAGCCGAAACATTCTCACAAGATGGTTTAGAATAGTTTGGAAATAATTCTAAATCAAAGATATGATCAGGGCCATTCCCCTAACACAAGGAGTGTGCTCATTAACTACAATGTTAAAAGATTCCTCAAATTGTTGATTTTTAATGTTATAAACTCTATAAGCTTTAGAGTTAGAGGAATATCCAACAAAGATAGCATCATCCGACTTTTCAACAAATTTTGCCAAATTGTCTTTTGTGTTAAGTATGGTACACCTGCTGCCAAAGGACCTTAGAAAGCCAATGAATGGTGGCCTCTTGTTCCATAGCTCATAAGGGGTTTTTCCATGTGGCTTAACTACTAGAACCATGTTCTGCATATAGCATGTAGTGCCAACTGTCTCTGCCCAGAATGTTAGAAGCAGCTTTGAATCAGCTAACATAGTTCGAGCAGCCTCAATAAGTATCCTGTTTCTCCTTTCAGCAACACCATTTTGTTGAGGAGTTCTAGGAGCACTATGGCAATCCCTTTTGAGTTACAGAATGAGTCAAGACCGTGGTTCTTAAACTTAGTCCCTTGATCACTTCTAATTATTTTTACCTTGTGATAAATTTGATTTTCTATTTTAAGAATAAAAGATTTTAAAGTTTAAGCAGTTTCATCTTTGGTTCTTAAAAACAATAGCCATGTAAATCTAGTAAAATCATCAACAATCACAAGGCAATATGATTTCCTTCCAATGCTCATTATACTTGTGGGACCAAACAGATCCATGTGCAATAAGTGTAATGGAGTGGTGATGGAGTTAACAACTTTGGATTTATGAGATGCCCTGTGTTGCTTCCCTTTCAGGCATGCAACACAGTTATCTTTGCAGAAAAATCCCTTTTTAGGCAAACCATGTACCAAGTTATTTTTAGCCAATTTGTTCATTGTCTTAAAGTTTACCTGACACATTCGTTTATGCCATAGTGTTGACTCATCACTCTCAGCTTTGGAAAGAAAGCATGATATTTCACCCATTGGGGAAGCATTGTTCATATCCAGCTTGTACATATCCCTTTTCCTGGGAGATCTAAGAAGCACCAGTTTTTGAGGAATTGTCATCCTGGGTTTGAGGATAATGCACTCATATTTTGTGAAGAGCATTTGATGATTTTGATCACAAAACTAAGAAACACTTTACGGTTGTGTTCAAGATGTTTGACAAAGTGAACTTTGTTAACATTCAATTTTCCGTTGGATATACTTCCTCTGCCAGAAATATATCCTCCGGCCTCACCTCCAAACTGGACAGGACCTCCATCATAATGTTGAAATTGTTGAAGGAGAGATCTGTTCCCTGTCATGTGCCTGGAGCATCCACTATCCACAATCCAAACATTGTTATTCTTGTCATATGGATGTCCCTGCACATAAGATGAGATGATTAGTTTTGATTGGAAACCCAAGCCTTGTTAGTCTTGGGTTCTTCCAATGATAGTGACATAATTGAACCAAAATTTATACATGGAGGTTCAATGGATGTCTTTAAAGAAGAGGTTTGGGCTGCAGCATCTTCCTTGATCTTCCATTCCATTCCTTGGTTGATCATGGAAGATGAGCTTGTTGAAGCTTTTGAGTCTTGACATCTCATTTGAAGCTTCTTTCTGTTCGGAAGAAGCCTTCACACCTTTTTTACGAAAGTAGTCGTCTTTGGAATGGTCTCAATGGGACCTCTTTGATTTTTTGAAGTCTTGACAGCTTTAGCTTCCGATAGCCTTCCCTTCGGAGAAGGACCTTATTCCGAAAGCAACCTTGCTTCGGAAACAAGCTTTCCCTTTTTCCATCACTTTAACAATTTGATATGGTCCAATGAGAAACTTCCCGGACTCCTTCCCTTTTAACATTATTTGCATAATGTGTGTTAGCAGGATTGTAGTAACAATCTTTGGCCCTGTGGTTTTGCAGACCACACATTATGCATGCAATGTTAATCTTTTGGGAATTTAAGGATTGCTGTTTCTTGTTCTTTTTCTCTTCATCAGCAACCTTTCCCTTTAGCTTCTGATCCTTTGGTAGGACAGGAGTGTTGGTACTACACTTCTTTCTAGAATCAGAGTTTCCTACCACCAGGAATCCAGCTGAGATGAATACACCCTTTTGCTTTGGATCTATCTTCAGCTTAGACTCAGCCACTTTCTTGGCAGTTTTTCTGGCTGCCTTAGTTCTGCTTCTTCTGGCTTTGGTGGTCAGGGGTTGATCATCACCGGTAGGAGTGGGTAAAATTTACCTGGTTTTTCCCTGTGATGGTCTACATGGTTGCATCACTCTTTGACTCATGAGAAGGTGGGTCAGCAGATGGAACCTCTTGCTCTTCAGTACCACACCTTGGTTGTCTAGACTCATAAGAGTGTGGTGGAGCAATTTCATTGGTTCCCAACCCACCTTTGTTTTAGTAACAAAGTTTTGAGTGAGAGGATGATGCAAGAATGGCTTGAGAGTTTTGCTCAGAAATAGCATACTTCCTGGTTGAGCCTCAGCTGTGACAAGCTGGGCTTGAGCCTCAGACAATTTGGATATTAAATCCTTTATTTGAGTCTTATAGTTTGTGTGTTTATGTTTTATAAGGACACAGTTTTCTCCAACTCCTTAATTTTTCTTTGATAGTCAGATTCAACCCTTTTAAAATCAGATTTTAAAACATTTAAAGACTCAATATTGGATTTAATCTCCATATTGTAGTCCTGATACAATTTAACCTTAGCAATACAGGCAGGAGTAAAGAGATGTCATATACCTTATTCTCATCTGTTCCGGCCATGAGTGCTTGAGCAGGAGTCACATCCAATACCATGAAGCTCCAGTCAACTTCTTGAGCCATGGCGGCTGTCTCTATTGACTTTCCAGTGGGCTTTGGTGTAGAGGGATGTGTGGAGGCTGTGGGGTTTCCGGATTCGACTTTTGCATTCCCTTGGCAAATGACCAAGTTGGTTACAGTTGTAACATTTGGCCTTGGTTTTGTCAAACCATAATTTACTATTGATTGGGTTCTGGGGAAATTGCCTTCCAGTTCTCTTGAAGAACTTTTTGCTCTGTAGGTTAAGAGAGCCATTTGTTGGACTATGTCCACATATTTCATGTCATCTGGGCTGAAGCACTCTAGATCATCAAAGCAATATTGATAATCACTAGAGTCTCCACTTCCTGAGACAAAAGCACAGTTGTCCTGAAAGGAACTTTGCTAAGTTTGTTGAGACCTTGGAGTCTCAGGAAATATGATGTATGGCCCAGAAGAACAGAATGGCTGCTAGGTGTAAGTCAGGTACTGTTGAGGTTAGGAGGGTCCTGAGCCTTCTACAACCATTAAAGCATTGCTAGCAGGAAGACTCAAGGGTCTCTTGTCTGATGACCTCTCTTATTCTCTATTTCCAAACGGTATCCATCAAGGATGCAATAGAGTTCGGTCATGGTGAGTGTGTTCAGATTTTCTGTTCTCTTGATAGAGACATAGTAGAACTTCCACTCATTAGGGAGTGCACTCAGGAACTTTCTTGTGAGGTCTCTAATTTCAAGAGCAATTCCCACAGACTGAATGGAAGAAATGAGATCCATGTACCTGAAGTATTACTGGCTGAGGGTCTCTCCAACAATGTAGGTGAAGTTCTCGAACTGCTGCTTCAGTGAGTCCATCTTAGAGTCATTTGAGCTTGAGTACATGTGAGCAAGGCATCAAACAATTCTTTGGCTTACTTGCAATGGTCAAACCCCACCATGATGGAATTGGGAATTGCAGTCATGAGAACAGTCATAGCGTTGCTGTCAATGTCTAGCTTCTTCCGGTCCTCATCAGAGTAATCTTCAACGGCTTTCTCTATCATGGCACCGTTTCTACCAGCCACCATTGGCTTATACGGGCCATTGACAATAGATTGCCACATCTTGCTGTCTTGATACCTGATGAAGCCTTCCATGCATCTGCTCCATGACCTGAAGTTTTCAGGAGTGATGATGGGTGCTTTAGTCATCGACCCCATCTCTACTTCAGACTTGTTGAGGGCCATTTTGAGTGTGGTGTAAGGAGGAGTGAAAATAGGTTGATTAGGATGGTAAGATCTCAGAATCAAGAGCCTTCAAAGCTCTGATACCAATTGCAGGATCGAGTTTGTCACTTAACACTTGGATTTCTCTCAAACTCACTTATATTACACTCAAATCAGATGAAGTAGAATCTCTCCTAAGAGTTGATAATAATATAATAGGTAGCAAAGAACACAAGGAAATAATTTTCAAGGCACTTGTATATATTACTTCTCAACTCAAAGTATTACAAGACTTACAAGCATGAAACATGAGTTACAATGAGAAACTATATATACTAGATCCTACAGCCGGATATACTTTGATACCAGCTGGAAACCTAAGACTGAAGCATATACTACAATGCTAAAGTTAAGGTATCTTAGATAAAGTATTATCTAAGATATGGTAGTCATGACATGTCCATGACTTACCTTTTGTCACCAACTAAAGTTGGCAACTGTACTAACTGATAAAGGTAAACAGTGGAGTAAAGTATGGTCAACTACATGGCTTTTGAGAAAATGCCATGCAGTATCTCAGAGGTCTGCAGCGGAGTGTCAGGGAGACCATACTTATGTCCACTTGATAATAGTAGTGTCTTTCAAAGGTAAGTTGGCTTCGGAAGAACACGTTCTTCCAAAGCCACTTATACTTTGGAAGAGGCTTCTATACTACCGAGGTTTGAGGACTTCTTTCATACTTCGGAAGTTGACTTCTGATCTTTCACTCTAAGTCTTGATCTTCGGAAGTGAATACTTTGTCTTTGGAAGTTGGAGTTTTACCTCGGAAGTTGATATTACACTTTGTCTTCGGAAGAGCTCCTTTTCCTTCGGAAGTTCCACACTTAGCTTTGGAAGTCCTTTATTAGTTGCACCAAAATAGTCTTAGTGATTTGTTTTTGGTTGCACCAGCCTTTCTAGATCCAACAGATTCTTTATAGTCAGCTTGTTCAGTTCTCGATAATCAATGCACATACGTAGGGTTCCATCCTTCTCTTTAACAAATAACACCGGTGCACCCCATGGAGAAACACTCGGTCGAATAAATCCCTTGTCGAGTAGTTCTTGGATCTATAGAATTAGTTCCTTCATGTCGGAAGGGGCGAGTCGATATGGCACCTTGGCTACCGGTGCAGCACCAGGCAATAGATCTATTTGGAATTCGACTTGTCGGTTCGGAGGGAGTCCCGGTAGATCTTCGGGAAACACTTCTGGATATTCAGAAACCACTGAAATATCCTTAATCTTCTTCTCCTCTTTAGCTTTCATTACGCAGACTATGAAAGCTGGACATCCCTTCTTAAGGCTCTTGGTAGCTTTCAGGTGAGATATCACAGGACATAACATGTCACTTCCTTCGCCACGAATCACTAGCACTTTCCCGTCGATCAACGGTATTCTAAGTAGGCGTTCATCACACATGATCTCGACTCTATGTTTAGCCAGCCAATCCATACCACCAACCACATTGGCATCAGGTTTATCTTAAATATGCTACCTTCTAGATTCATTAAACAATCCTTGATGACTTTATTAGTTTCTATAATGTTACCGTCAGCTAATTCTATGGTAAACGGATCAGTCAGGATACATGCACTCAAGTCAATCAAAGGCCTAAAATTACTAGACACAAAACTAGCAGTTGCTCCAGTATCAAATAGAATGGTAGCAGGATGGTTGTTTATAAGGAACGTACCATTGACCACATCAGGTTCCTTGCAAGCATCGGCTGGTTCCATCACGAATGCTCGTCCCTTAGGCTTGTTGGGTCTGGCTTCCTTATCTCTTACCAGTTTAGGACACTTGTTTCTCATGTGACCTGGATCTCCACATTCATAGCATTGTTTACCCGACGCATACGTGCAATCCTTGATTAAATGACCAGGTCGTTTGCATCGGAAGCAGGGCATCGGGTTGCAATCCCATTGACGATGCAGTTTTCACTTGTTGCAGAATAGGCTTGCACCCGAGTATAGCTTCATTGCCTCCCACCTTGGTCATCGCGCCTCACACCTTCAAAACTCTTCTTTCTTGACCCGCTACTACTGCCAATTGCTCTCTTCACATCAAACCACTTCCTTCTCTCACCAATCAACTTCCTCTTCTCTTCAGTCCTGGTTTGCTCAGTCCATCCAGCCCTAACCAAATCATCAGTCAAACTACTGATGAAGTCAACCGCAGCTTGTAAGGTTAAAGGCCTGGAAGATCAAACCATTCCCTTGACTCTAGGATGTAGCCCCCAAATGAATCGTGCTACACCCTTAGATTCCAGTGTCACCAGGTGTGGCACCAGTCGGGACAAGGCTAAGAAGCGGTAAATGTACTCCGTGTAGTTAGGACCCTTCATCTCCAGGCTCAGGAATTCAGACTCTAGCTTCTTCAGTTGGTTGATGGGACAGTATTTGCTGGTTATCAGTTCCCTGAACTCGGTCCAGCTCATTCGGTTAACAGCGTTCCTTCCCTGGGGCTGAATAACCGTCTTCCACCATTCCAGAGCCGATCCCTTGAGTGACTGGAATGCGAACCTCACCATATGGTCCATTATACACTCACAGATGTCCAAGACAGCTTCCATTTCATCGATCCATCGGTACGTCTCTATCGCACCCTCAGTGCCATAGAAATCTTTTGGCTTGCATTCCATGAAAGTTTTGTAGGAGCATCCATTCTTCAGTGCTTCAGCTTCCTCGTTACTGCCCTCATTGTTTCCGAATACATCATCACCACCGGGATTACTCCGGTCTGCGTTGATCTGGGCTATAATGGTAGGAATAGTGTTTGCAAGCTGTTGTGCAACAAGGTTGGCAATTTTTTCATCATTCCCCTGGTTAGTATTCTCTCCATGAGGGGTTCGTCGTGGAGTAGGGGTTTGGTTTTTGGTTTGTCTAGCCCCTTCACGACGGCCTCTAGTAGCTCCTCCTCTTCCAATGTGGGTTCCTCTCCTAGTCGGCATTCTGATAGCATCACAGATAACTTTTTGTTTAGCATCTCATAATTGGTTTCGAGTAGCCCATATATCATTTAACCTAAACTATCATGTCCTAGAAAGAGGGATTGTATCATACAAACCACATAATATCTCTAATCAAGAAAATGTTTCATTGAATTAGCTTAAGAGAATTCATCCATAACGGAAACGGGTCAATTTTTCCAACACATAACATGACACGTTGCAATTCAATATAAATAGCTCAGCAAGGTTTTAGCATCAATTAAGATAGTTTCACACAGAGATAGAGTTAATAGTATCAGCAAACATAATTGTCTCAGAGTTATACTCTTACAAGTTGGAAGGTACCATCACCCCTATAATAGTGTCAGATAATAATAGAAATAGTTTCCTTCAACTGTCTATGAGATATATAATCCCACATCCTCTCCAAGCCCTCATATCCACTTCTTCTTCTACCACCCTAGCCATCCCGAGTTCTTCTTCCTCTATTCTTGCTCCAACCGCTGGACCCCGTGTGAAGCCACCATGGCCTGAAACTGGGCAGACTGAGAGGTCCGAGTAGCGTGCTAGAGGGTCAGCTCGTGACGACGAACGGTCTTCAGAATCTCGTCCAGTGCAGCATCGGAGGGACCTACGACGCTTGCCCGACGGCTAGACTGGGAGTACCTGTCACCAGCTAGCACACTAGGGCCATCATACATGCTGCGCCTCGGTGGCATCTAGTGCTCATCACGTGGGTGGTGGTGGAGTGGGTCAAATGACGGTGGTGCAGGTGTCGGAATCCAAACAGGTGGTGGAGGAGGAGGTGGCATCCTAAAGGAGACTGAGGGACCTGGCCTTGCACTCTTGCGTGGGCGGGTGATCACACGTTCACCCCTATCCCTGATAGGTGGGATAGGTGAGTGGGTAGGGACCTGAGGTGAATGCGAGCGCGTCTGACTCCTGGAATGGGATGTCGAGGAAGAGTCTTCTGACGGCTCGGTGTCGTCGGATGTGACGGATATCCATCCTGGATGTCCGCATCTCCTCATATACTCCTCGTACTCCGTTTGCAGTGTCGCCTTCCTGAGGCTCCCAGATGGTGCAGTCCTGTCAGTGGGGTATGTCGGTGCCTTACCCTTGTCAGCCATAGATCTTGATGTCCTGCAAGAAATATCATGAGTAATTTGGTTTCTCATAGCTCATGATTGTAATAATAATAGTACTTATGGTAGTGATGGCAATAGTATCAGATATCCCAATAGTATCAATTACCAGAGGTATCAGTAAGTAATAGTTTCAGATATCAGTAGCTTCTTCAAATAACAACCGGTAGAGTAGTTGATATTTAGGAAAAACCTTTAGACCACTTCAAAAGAAATTTCAGAAATCACGAGTTTCAAACAGATAAAGTCTAATCATTACCTAAAGGTGGAACTTGCACTTCCGGTAAATTCATGATTATGTTGATCAAGTGTAATCATCAATTTACCCAACCCGATCATCCCAACACTTTCCACAAGGATGGTCCTAAGGTATCAGGGTTCTAGCCTAGGGTCTTCCTATGGTATTCCTGACTTCTCTACAACCTTTGGCTTCTGATACCAATCTGTCACACCCCGGGCCCAGGTAGGGTGGGACGTCACAGACTAGCAACACATATGGCATCGGAAACAAACCATCATAAGAGCATAAAAGTAGAGAACATCACATGGCATTAATATTTAAAAGACCCCACGGCTAGAAGTAGGTCTAGCCCCCAAATAAAACGTACATACAACATTAGTACAAAAGGTATCCATCAACAATAAAAGTAAATTGTTCAAAATGTTTTTAAAATCAAATAAGCCAATGCCATGGTCACGGCGCTAGGTCTAGGTCTTCAACGACTGCTAGAGTCCCTTCATGGATTACCTGAAACATGCTCAAAAAGAAATTGTGTCAACTAAATAGTTGGTGAATTCAAGTGCTTAAAGTTTAAAAACAAAAGGATTCAATAGAATCCACATTTGATTTAAAGGAATCATAGATTCACTGTTGTGGGGGATCACAATCAACCCTGCACTCAGTCCTGGCTAGCCTCTTCAAAAGTTATGTTTTACCGGTTAATCCCGAAGGAAGAACTGAGCCTCAAAACAGTGGACCATACCTGCTGGATGGTTCACCTAGTACCTTATAAAAACTTGTCACATGCCACAAACGACCCCGTAGGATCAAAGTGTGGTACCCTTCGCGTTCATCACGGAAGGCACTGTGTGTGGGGGATTCCTAAGTAGATCTACCCATATAAAACAAGCGGTTCACACAAGAATTAATGATCGTGATACAAATAAAATCAGGTTCAAACATCAACTCCAACATTCAAGTATCATACACTAGCTCATAAAAGGCTTCAATTCAAGCATAACATGTTTCATCCCAAAAACAGTAGTAAAAAGGGGACACTAGAATTCACCTTAAAATTTAAGCAAAGGATTCTTCGTGTACCGGGAAAAAGTCTCAAGTCTAGCACCCTACCATCAAGATTCAAGTGTTAAACTACTAATTCTAGGGTTATGGAGATGCACTAGGTGTGTCATGAGGGTAATGTCTTACTAGCTTTTGATTTGCTAAGTCTTTATATAAAAAGTTTCCTTTTATAGAAAGTTTGGGTTTCTTAGGAAAGAATATATGATTTACCATGTTGGACTATCTATACAAGTTAGTTTGAGTCTTCTAAATGATTATTATTCCAAGGGGTCGGTTTATTGAGGTTTGACAAAATTTGCAGTTTAGTCTCCAAGTTTCCAAAATTTACAATTTCTACCCCAAAGTTTGATTTCTTGCATTTAATGAATTTTATGGCCAAATATTAGGTTCCAGAAGATAAGTAACTTATTTTAAGTTAGTTTATACCAAGGTTTCAAAATTTAGTTCCGGGTTTTATATTTTTATGTCTTACGTTACCGGTTACGGTAAATACCAAACGTATTTAACGGCTAAGTGTTGATTTTCATATTTTTGATCTTAGATCTTTTAAATATTATTTTAATGACATTTTATAAGTTTTTAATCTGTTAAAAATATATTTTAAGCTTCTTTTAGTTGAAAACCTCGTTTTTATGTTAAACCCGTTAAAACGCGTTTTTACCCGTAATTGACCGTGTCTGTTTAAAAGCTTGTTTGAACAATTTTTAACATCTTTAAAAATCTTATAGCACTTATCTTACTTAAATAATATGGTTTTTATGGGTTTTGATTTTTATACCATTATTTCAAGGATTTTCCCTCAAAACGTCACCTAATTAATACCCGATTTTAGTTAAATATTCCCTTTAACTTGTCTTTTGACCATTTAATTCAAAAATATCCGGTCCAAACACTTTATTAACTCTATTAAAACCTGGAATTCTTTTCAATATGGTTAAAATCCATGTTTTCTTATTTTTAAGTCATTTTACCACTTTTCGGGTCCCCGAATATGTCCAAATTGCTTACAAGTCAATAACTTTATTATTTTCAGCCATTAACATCTCATCATACACCCAATATAATCCAAAACCTACTGAAATAACATGGCTAACCCATGGTTTCAACATACAACTCAAGAACACGATGGAAACTTAGTGATTACACCATTTTCACCCATTGCACATGTGTAAAACGTTATAACTTGTGATTAAACATTACCCAAACCTTTTGTAACTTTAAAATAAGGTTATTAGAAGGTTAGAAAACTGATTTTGAGCAGATTACAAATGTGGCTTCGGGAGATTAATAGATGTGCAAGTTAGATGGTGTAATAACACCCAAAAAAAGGGTTTTCTAGGTGTAAATCGGGTTACACCCATAGAATGACTTATACGACGAGTGAGATACCTTCAAGAACGTTAAAAGCTCCTCAAGAACAAGGTGATAGCAGTAGACTTCTGTTAGAACAAATAAAGTAAGGTTTTTGGTGGAGAAAAGAAAAATAACACATGACATAACTTGTTTCGGGTAAGATGAAGCTTACTCTTTGTATGGTTCACGATTTGGAGAGTGTGGAGGGACAAAATCGATCTGGAAAGCTTTGAACAAGGGCTGGAGAAGTCGAGCTTGATGAATCCGTGCACCACAAGCTCACAAGGCTTCTCCTTCTTGCGGTTTTTTGCTTGGCCGATGTAGTTTTGGTGTTGCTCTTCGAAAATATGGCTGGAATTTGTGCTAACCGTGAGTGTGTGTGAGTGTTTTCTGGAGGAATAAACCGAGAGAGGATAGGGAGAGAATGAAAGTGTAGAGTGGGTGTAAAGTGGAGAAGGATGCTTGTAAAGATAGTGGGGAAGAGGAGGGTGTGTGGTGAATGGTGGAGAGGGGTGGTGACAAAGGGGGCGGCCGATTTTGGCTTGTAGTGGAGTGTTTTTAATTTTAAATTTAAATGGTAGATATTATTTAGTAGTTATTTGTAGTATAGTGTAGAATATTAGGTGGTATAATTTAGTTAGATGTGTTTTAAGTATCAAGTGTGCATTCATGCATTTTCGCCGAAAATTTGAGTTCATGCACACCTTAATTGTTTCAAATTATGATTTAATTATTGCATGGGTGACTAATAGACTTTCCCAGGACACTAAGTTTCCCCTAGCTAAAGCTTGAACTAGCTAAATCATCCCAAAAGCACATGAAATAACAAGGATGGTAACAACAATCAACAATAATAATAATGCTAATAGTAATTATAGGCAATGATATTAACATTAATATAATTTGAATGGGTAATGATGAAGGTTGGTAAGGGTTAGAATTATGACCTAGAGGTCGGTTGTCACACCTACCTAGTTTAGGATAGTATTTTATCTTAGATGCTTTACTTCTAGCAATGTAGTATTTGTCTAGGTGTACATTCCAGCTGGTTATCTAAGTATAACCAGTTGTAGATAGTAGTATATATAGTTTATCACTGTAACTCATTAACTTATGCTTGTAAGAGTCTTGCAACATTTAGTTGAGAAGTAATATATACAAGTATCTTGAAAACCATTCTTGTGTTTGTTAACCTTGTATATTATTATCAACTTAGTTAAGAGATTCTGCTTCATCATCCGTGTGAAGTCGCTGGATCGGTTGACATCCGAGCATGTTCTTGACGGAAGGATAAACAACCAATAGACAAACAATAGAACGAACTATAATAAAATGTTTTCATTGATAAAACCTAATGATTACAAGCTCGTTACAACATAAGAATCACGACTCTTGGCAAGGGGAGATCGAGCATGATCTCCCCTCTCATCTGGCAGCACCTAGGCCCCGGGAAGACTCTCAAAACCCTTTCCCTCTTTACACAATGAAACTGGTATTTATAGGCCTCAACCCATATCAGATGCGACTGGACCCATTCTTACTATTGGGCCATGCGTATGGTTCAATCGTAAGACTGGACCATACGTAAGGTTCAATCATACGACTGGACCATACTTATGGTTCAGTCTTACGAATGGCCCAATAGCATCTCTCAGTCGCACGACTGGTCCATTAGCATGACTCAGTCGTACGACTGAGTCTCATTCGCATATGCTCTTGCGATTGACCCAGTTTCATGTGTTTACAACATATCAGGTGTATTACATTAAGCCTAGACTATTCGACAAGCGACGAACACACTATATATGACAATATATGCTCCAACAATCCGAGTGTGTTTAAGTGAGTTTGAGAGATAAAACTTGTATTTAGAGACAAACTCTGGAAGTTATCACCTCCGAACCTCATCCCATTTCCATTCTTGTTCCCATTCCATTTCTCCACCTTCTTCTGTACAGGCACTGGGTCTCTTCATCGTACAACCTCCCAGCTAAATCCACCACAGACCTAAACGTACCCAGTCTGGCTGTAATCATGTGCCTCCTGATGTCCATAGGCAAACCCTGTATGTATCTTTTGATCTTCCTGGACGCAGGTGTCACCATGTCTGGCACAAGTCTTGCAAGTTCATTGAACTTGGAGGTATACTCTTGATGAGTCATGTTCCCAGCCTTTAAATACAAGAACTCCTTTTCAATCATGTCTAATTCCCGATGGGGACAATACTCCTCCAGCACTAACTCCTTCAACTCAGACCACTTCATTTTGGCTATCGATAGCTTCCTTCAGCCTGGACAATATTGTCCACCAGCATAACGCCGAGTCAACGAAGGAATGAGTGGCAAACTTAACTTTTTGATCTTCCCGGCACTGACTAATTTCCAGTACCGCTTCCATCTCTCTAACCCAACGATGAGCGGCAGTAGCATTGCCCGTTACCGTCAAAGGTTGGGGGCTTGCACCTTTGAAATGCCCCATAGTTGCACCCTCTAGTAGTCTCTCTCTCAGACTCCTCATCACTGTCGTCATCATGGACTACCATCTTAGGGTTTGATGGCTCCTCTTCAGACTCCTCAGTCCTCCCGGTGGACTTTCTTGAATTCTTCTCACTTTCCTTCCCCTTCTTCTCAGCTTTCTCTCCATCCTTGACTGCTTTGATCACCTTGGTCACCACCGAGGGTAAGACATTTTGCATGACATTGTAGACTTCGTCAGCGATAGCCTCCTTCACAGTGGGTTTAAGGGTGGCTGATCCCTCCCCTCCGGGTGACTATGGAGGTCTGACTCCTCATGAATAGTCTCGGGAGCTTTAGCTTTGCTCCGGGTGACACGTGGCTTAGTAGTACGCCCGCCACGAGCACCTCCTCGGGTTGCCTTTCCAGATTTTCTACCAGCCATAACTAATTTCCTGTAAGATTCAAACACCAAAATGGTTATTCAAGATAACTGCTCAGATCATTATAAGTAAGGTAAGTTCTTAATTACAGTGGCCAAATGTGATTAACTACTTACCTTACCCTCCTGTCCCAAGCAATCACTATCCTAACACATATCAGTATTCAAATATACAAGCACATAAAACAAATAGCACACGCACATAATTCCGGTTTTACTTGAAACTTTTACCTGATGGCACGTAGCTACTTGGATTGGCATCCTTCATTCGGTCCCATTTTCAGTTTAAGTTTAGGTTTTGAAATAGTCCCAATTCTCTTAAACTTTGGCTCTGATACCAACTTGTAAGGCTCCGTTCCCGGGAAGCCTCACAGTTAGTTAATCATAGCATAAAATCAGTTTAATAATAAAACATTGCAGCGGAAATAATTAGACATTCATTTAAAACTTAGAAACCATATTGTACTCATACATTTGTCTTTTAATTTCAAACAAAACATGCTAATTGTTCTTAAATTACAATAAAGATTTCATAAATAGGAATGCCATCCTTTTCCCCCCAAGTAGCTCCGTGTGCCATCCTCAGCATCAGCGTTTACCTGCCAACTATTATGCATAAAAGTCAGCTTCGCTGAGTGAGTTCTAGTTTTAAATAATATAAAAAAATATAAACTTTATTCTTCATATAATGACCATGCATACATCAAAGTACATAACATTACTTGCATCATAATAAGCATGTTCATTATCTTTCATTCTATCATTATATTTCATTATCTTTCACTTTCATCATAATCGAGATTGCACAAAGCAAGAGCTCCATGTTGATCGACAACAAATGCCGATCCCTGTCGGTACACATGAATACGGTAGCTAACCCCCGACAGTTGATCCACACTGCAAGGCACATAGCCCGCTCATGAATACAGATCCATCATCATACATCAGACTCACATAAGTGAAGTCTATCATAGTGCTTGCAAGACATTACATCATACAAACGGGCCCGGGGGTAACATTCATTAAGTTTCAGTTTTCATTAATATCATCTTCCTCTTTAATATATAAATTACTTAACTTATTAGTACACAACATACCAAGTACTAATCACCATAAAACATAACCGACCTACCCGGGCAGCGGGGTTCGGGGGCGGCAGCCCCTGACAGGCGGTGTCCTAGGGGCAGCAGCCCCTAGTGGGTCCAAGGGAAACGAAACCCCTGGCTGGGGCCGGGCTGCCAGGTCAGCGCGAAAATTTTTTATATTTAAATATTTATATAGCACATTTACTTATAGGAAAATCGTTTTTCCTGTTAAAACCCCTTAAAATCTTGGTCATTTAAAAACGTAAATTTAGTATGCATAATAGCCCAAAACATGAAAAAACTTATAAATAGGGGATCTAGAACTCACCTGGATACCACGAATAACTTTAGACTAAGCTACAAGGCTAGGATCACTCTACACAGCCTTCAGATAAGTTAACACTCTAAGGGGTTAATTTCTGCTAAATTCGCTACTAATTTCGCTGCAAGATCAGCAATTTCGCATCTAGATTTGCCAAACAGTTTCGCTTGCTAGTTTCACCAGCAGTTTCGCTGCTAGTTTCGCTTAGGTACTTCGCTGGCAGTTTCGCTGGCATCTTCGCCGGCCAGTTTGCTGCCAGTTTCGCCCAACTTTCGTTGGAAAAACATGTATGCGAAACTACCTGCGAAAATATATTTCGCAGGAAGTCCTCATAGTTTCGCTGATTGAATATGCACATTCGCTGGATGCATATACAGTTTCGCGCAGATCGCATAAAATTCACGAACCAGTCCGTTTTTAACCCAAATCATAACTTTTTACGTCCAATCTCTTAGTTTATCATCCATGAGGCTAAATCTAAGCTTTATACATGTTTTCATACGTAAAAATGTGACCTTTATGCGATTCTTTGCAACTTTTCAAAACCCAAAACCTAGAATCCGGGTTTGATCTACAGAAGGTTTAGAGGTCGATTCTTACCTGGATTTGTTGCTTCTTTCTTAGATCTTGATGCTCCAACACCCAGATCTTCAATCTCTTAACCTTGAAAGCTTCAAATCTTGAGTTTTCTTCACTTTCTTTCTCTACTTTCTCTGTCTACGAATTTTGGTGGCTAGGGTTGTAATGACGGAGATGAAGGCTGGTTTGGGTGCTTAAGGGCTGATTAGGGCCTCCTTTAAATCCCATAGGCCACTACCCAATAAGCCTAATTAGCACATGACCATTTCTTTACCTTATTAAAACACCCAATAATTAAGCCCATTATCCTTAATGACTCGTTTTGACTTTTCGGGGTGTTACAACACCTCTTACAATCTTTAGTCAATCTTTGCTCTGGTTTCCAATAGAATCAAACAAAAAACCATATTAGCCAACGTTGCCGATCCGTCAGGTTGATACAGTATCCCTGAAAATGAATTTAGGCATAATAGCTTTCATTTACTTTGAAGAACACCATCATAGCAGCAAGATTCCCCATATGACTGATTTTTCTAGATAATGACATGAACAGTTTTCCATTGCTTCAATCTTCAAACAGACTAACCTGATTAACATTAACACCAGCAGAAATTCCCCCTCAAATTCAGCATATCCCAATATATAAACTTTGTGCTCTCCTGGCGTCTTCATACGGTGTATTAAGCAAAAAGTAGAAGGTTCTAATCCACAGCTGACAATATCAAACAAATCATCATGCACTCAGATTCATCATCAGAAACCGGCTCACATCATCACTTTCTGATTGCGTCTTCGATTTCTCTAAACATGGATTCCCCCTAAGAGTCAGAATCCTCTCTGTGTGGATAAATAAAACTTGATTGGCCCATAAATAGTCAGATGCTCGTGACTACCCCACAAAATCAGCACCGACTGCTGACATCCTCTCTTCTCTCTTTCGTGTTCTAACTACATTCATCTATTCTGGAAGTCCAACGAATAATGGGTTATCCATCGAACTTATATTACAACAGAATCTCAGGATGAATGCGCTTTGCTCATCTTCAAATCTGTGTAAGTGGCAGTTCTAGACTCTTTTTTTGGTCTGGAACACCGTTCATTCGTATGACATGGATGACAAATATCACATTCGTGTGAATGGATGATACGAATGTTATATTCGTGAGAATGTTCATAAGACTGGTCCAGTAGCATGACTGGTCATAAGCTGGTCAATAGCATGACTAGACATAAGACTGGTCCAGTAGCATGACTGGTCATAAGAGTGGTCCAGCCGCATTGCACTTGTACGAATGGTCCAGTCGCATGGTCCAGTCGTACGAATGGTCCATTAGCATGGTCCAGTCGTATGAATGGTCCATTAGCATGGTCCAGTCGTATGAATGGTCCATTAGCATGGTCCAGTCGCACGAATGGTCTATTAGCATGGTCCAGTCGTATGAATGGTCCATTAGCATGGTCTAGTCGTACGAATGGTCCATTCGCATGGTCCAGTTGCATGAGCGGATCTACACGCAGATTTTCAGATCTACAGCCGCCATAGCTGCCAAAAACCCTATTCTGATGAATTTTATATGAACCTAAACAAAATAGACATCATCAGATTTGCAAGGGTGATAAGAACGTGGTTTCGAGTTCGATTTTAACATAGAAACAACACAAGTACAAGATATTGAGCAAACACGAAGAACATAAGTGGGGTTAACGTCAAAGAACATGAAATAGATCCATAAATCAAGAGCTCGGGTTGCTAAAATGATTGTTAGATCATTCTAGCAGTAACCGCTGATACAATTGTGAAGTCGCTGGATCAGTTGACATCCGAGATGTTTCTGACGGAAGATAAACAACCAAGAGACAAAACAATAGAACGACTATAATAAAATGGTTTCATTGATAAAACCTAATGATTACAAGCTTGTTACAACATAAGAATCACGACTCTTGGCAAGGGGAGATCGAGCATGATCTCCCCTCTCATCTGGCAGCACCTAGGCCCCGGCAGACTCTCAAAACCCTCTCCCTCTCTACATAATGAAACTGGAATTTATAGGCCTCAGCCCATATCATATGCGACTGGGACCATTCGTATGATTGGGCCATGCGGATGGTTCAATCATACGACTGGACCATACGTAAGGTTCAATCGTACGACTAGACCATACTTATGGTTCAGTCTTACGAATGGCCCAATAGCATCTCTCAGTCGCACGACTGGTCCATTAGCATGACTCAGTCGTATGACTGAGTCTCATTCTCATATGCTCTTGCGAATGACCCAGTTACATGTGTTTACAACATACCAGGTGTATTACATTAAGCCTAGACTATTCGACAAGCGACGGACACACTATATATGACAATATATGCTCCAACAATCCGAGTGTGTTTAAGTGAGTTTGAGAGATAAAACTTGTATTTAGAGACAAACACCGATCCTGCAATTGGTATCGGAGCTTTTTAGGCTCTTGATTGTGAGATCTAACCATTCCAAATCATCCCTATTTCATCACACTTACTCACTTCACTCAAATGGCTCTTAACCAGAAAACTTTCAAATCTGAGATGGGAACCTGACCAAGGCTCCAATCATAACTCCTGATAATTTTAGTGCATGGTGCAAACATATTGAAGGCTTTATCAAATATCAAGAAAGCCGGATGTGGAGATTGGTAACTCATGGTCCTTACAAGCCAAAGGTGGAATCTCTAGGTAGTAATGGTGCCATGATTGAGAAGGCTTATTGGACCCTGAAAGGATTATACATGCCAATTCAAGAGGTGGTTGATGGTTGTTCTGCTGGTAAATTCCTCACGTCTAAGAAGATATGCAGATGAAGAATATGCAGAAAGAAGATAAGTGTTGGCTATCCGTATTTGTACATGCGGATGACCAATGAATAAATGCGGATAGTCAGAAGAAATGCTGACAAGCATTTGTACATCCGCACTTACTAATGCGGATGTACAATAACAAATACGCAGAAGTGTTTGTTCATCCGCATTGGTCAATGTTGATGACCAAACACTAATGCTGAAGACCAAAAAGAAATGCTGATGAAGAACAAGACAACCGCATTAGTGAATGCGGATGAACATGCTTATTAGGTTTTTGTACTTGGACTAGTTTCCTGATGTATAGTATAGGGATAGTTTAGTCATTTTGTACAGGCCTTATGTCAACCTATAAATTGAATAGAAAACCCTACTTTTAGGATATCCTAGAATATCAGAATGTTCGATTGTCTTATGTATCAGAGGTGTCTTGTTACTGTTTTCTTGCTAAAACCCTAGCATTTATTGTAACTTGTTCACCTTAATTAATACAAAAAATTTACCAGTATACTTAGTATTTAGTGATCTATGTGTGTGTATTTCTGCTACATAATCACTGATTCAATCATCATATTCGATCTTTGTTGATTCACATCAACATAGAATTCAATTCTCACACCCAGTCAATTGGTATCAGAGCTTCGGCTCTCGGATTCGAGTCACATCAGCCCAGATATGAAAGAAACCTGATTGATATGGTGATTGAGTTGCTATTAGCATGATCTTCAACTTCTAATTAGTATTCATACTGAAAACCTTTTGATATATCAAGATTCATCATTGTTCATCTTTGAAAAGTAACAAAAACATCTTCAAACAGTGTGTACTCAACAGAAACATCTTAACCACAAAATAATAGAAGCATAAAATCAACAATAACACAGTTACGGTAAACTGTTCAACATATAAAAGTACTGTGAAACAAACAAGTTATCAAGAACATCAAGAACACCAAGACTTTGGACTGTTTGAACCATCCGGACTAAAAAATCAATCTAATTCATATTCAAACTTTCTAAAAAACAAGTTTATTAAAATGGACTCTTACAATTTTTCTGAACATGGTCATGCATCTAAACCACAAATGCTTAAACACAAATCTAAGCTTAAGAATAGAAAATACGGTTTAGGAACTATATTACAAGTGTAGATCCTGATTACTGGATTTCAATATGCAAGGACTGTACATCCTTGTGTCACTCACTGCTGATCAAGCTGCACAATACAAGACTATTAGAATACCCATTGAGGACCCTAACTTGAATCTTGACGATGATGAATTTAAGAAAATCAAAATTGATCTTAAAGCTTACTCCATCCTTACATAAGCCATAAATATGGATGTATTGAAAAGGCTTGAAAAATATGGAACTACAAAAGTTGTATGGGATGCTCTTCAAATAATGTGTGAAGGAAGCAGTGAAGTAACTGAAATCAACAAAGACAAGTTGGTGAATCAGTATGAAACCTTCCATCACACCAAGGGTGAATCAATATCAAAGTAACTGCATCAATTTATGTAGTTGGTAAATGATCTAGAGATTATGAGGGTTACTTACAAGGAAAAGAAGATGAGCAAAAAGATGTTACATAGTCTACCTGAGAGTTGGAAGCAAAATGTAACCATACTGATCTGGAGAGCACAAGTTTGTATATCATGATTGCAAAAATTGAAGCTCTTGAGCTTGATGAGAGGAGTAGGGACCTCAGTGGACCTCAAGTCATTGAGGCTTACAAATTTCCATTAGAAACTCATTCGGTGGAAAATGCATTTGTTACTGAAGAAGATGACTTTCTCTCCTCAAGAGATCAAGAAAGGTCAACTGGAGTTATTGCCACTCGATCACAAAGCAAACCCTCAACATCCAATCAATCAACATCCACCCCTTTAAGCATCCCTGCTGACTCAAGATCTGAAGAGCGAAAAGCAACTTATAATGCCTTTGTTGCAAGTTTTGAAGCATATCTTGGAGGAAGACTCACTTCAGCACATGTGATTCAAGAAGACTTAGAAGAAATAGATCCTAATGATGTGGATGAAACGAATCTGTAGTGGCAAAGGGCCATGATAGCTATGAGGGCCAAAATGTTCTCCAGGAAGGGAAAGAAGCTGAGTCCGAATGAGAATACTAAGCTTGGATATGACAAGTTCAAGGTTAAGTGCTTCAACTATGGTATGACTGGCCATTTTTCAAGAGAATGCAATGCACCAAGAAGAAACAACAACAACTTTCAAAGAATTTCTCATGGTTAATCATCATCACAACCTAGTTCAAGCTTCCAATCAAACAAACAACAACAGTTTCTCCATCAAATTCAGCATCAACAATCTCATCAAAGTCAACCTCAACTAACTAATCAAGCTCATGGAAGCAGCCAAACTACTTCAAATGCACTTTTCATCAGACACGATGGAGTATGTGGTTGGAGCTTGTATGCTGAAGAAGTGAAGCTTCACTTTCAAAATCATGCTCTTATGGATCGTATAAATGATGTCCCCACTCTAATTCCATCTGAGGTAAAATCAATTCTTTGCAGTGAAAAATGCATTAATGAACTGTAGGGATACCGTGAGCACAACCACAAACTGGCTGCTAAATCTAGAGAAGAAAAAGTAAAGTCTGAAATGCTAAAACATGAAATGAAGAGCTTTGAAATTAAAATCAAATCTTTGCTTTAACAGATTGAAAAATTGCATGGGGAAAAGTATACTCTTGCAGCCGAAAAAGAAAAGTTGTCTGAATTGTTAACTCAATCCAAAGTTAAGCAATCAATCACTGAAGTGAAACTTGAAAAGTTTCAACTGTCTTCAGCAAAGCTGCAAGAGTTGCTTGATTCATAAAAGGATCCGAAGGACATGACTGGAATAGAATACAATTTACGTCCTCCTCCTTCTAATGACAATTACACTGTCATGTCGGAGTCACTTACTCTTTCTGAGCCAAATGAACCTAAGAATATCGAAACTAAATCAATAGTTTCATAGACTACAAATCCGCAAAATAAACCAAATGTTTACATTGAAACAAATGAGGATAAAATCAAACTAGGTCATCCCATCAAAATAAAAGAGTGCTCAAACAAAATGTAACTGTCAAAAAACCAAGGAGCCCAGTCAAGGAAATTGTGCCATTTGTGAAGTTCATTCCCCTAGTTCTCAAAGCTCATAATAAGATTGAAACTTCTGTGAAATCCTCTACTAAAAGTAGATCTGATAACGAGATCAAATCTCCAAAGATGCAGGACCATTTGAAGGGTATGCACTTACAACACAACAACACATTGAGGAGAGTTACTTAGAACACTTAACAGATCAAATAGGGATCTGGTTAACTTAAGTGAAAGATGCTAAAAACACAAGTAAGAATGAGATAGAACAAGATAGTAAAACAACACAAGTATTGGGTTTTCAAGAATGCTGTATATTGCTTCTCAAGTTCTATTACAAATGTTACAAAACATACAATAAAAGTTACAAGTACTTGATATACTTTATACTACATCCTATAGCCGGCCATACTTTGAAAGCCAGCTGGATACATAAGACTAGACAAAAAAATCAAGTGCAGAGTCAAAAGGCAGATTGCCTTTTGACTAGTGACTATGACATGCAACCATAGCTCACATCCTAATATATTAAAAAAGGATAAAAGTACATAAAGTAAAAAGCATAGACTCAAGATCTCAATGTACAGTTACCAAAAGCATGGACCTTTTCACCAACTCATGTAAGTTGGTGACTAAATAGAGTTGCAGCGGAAAGGTGGTCCAGCTTTATGGTAAAGTACACCGGATAAAAACATGTCTCTAAAAGTCTTTGGCAGAAATCTGTCTTCACTCTTTTGCTTCGGAAGACTTTGTCTTTGAAGCTTCGGAAGACTTCACTTTTGCCTTCGAAAGATGTTGGTCTTGGCTTTGGAAGATTTTACACTTAGAATATTTTCTAGTGCAAGGTGTAAAACTTCCGAAGCATTTCTACTTCTGTTCTTCAGTGCATGCATGTAGTGAGACTTTGGATTGGATGTTTTGGCTGCATCAGACTTATAGGAATCCTTACAAACTCCCCCTAGGCTGATGCTACCAAAAAATTTGAAGACCTTCAGCTATTGACAGTCCTTATAATGATGATGACCATGCCCTTCTACATTAGGTGGACCGGATCACTCAGACTCTTATAGTATCTTCTCATCTCAAAGAGATCATGCAAAGTCAGGTTGAATAAGTCTTGCCATGAGTAGACATCTTCACCACCTTAATCTCTGATCACATGCCATCTCTCTGGATTAGTTGTGAAGGTCAAGGATAAGATGGGTCTCTCAGCTGCAAGAGGAGCCACTTGTATTTGAGTTGATTGGGCTGCCTCTTCATGCACTTCCTCAGGTTGATCTGACACAGCCTGAGGTGTAGAGGTGGATGATTCAGGCTTCTTCTTCTTCTTTGACTTTGTTTTAGAATCCATCCTCTTCCTCCTCTTTGAGGACTTTAATTGAGAAGACTGGTCTGCAACACCTTGTTGATCAGTCTTGTCTTGCTCAGTTGGATGTTCCTCCCTCACAGGTTTAGAAGGAGAGGGAGTTTGACCCTGATGATGATCAAAGATGAAGCTTGCTGAGGCTCAGCAAGAGGGCAAGGTTATGTTGTCTCAGTTTGTTCAATATTAACCTCCATTTCTAGAGGAGCTTGAGTTGGAGGGGTGTGTAAGTCAATTAGCTCTCCACTTTTGATCTTCTGCTTGATTATCTTGATATGCTCATCCATTGTGGATAGAGACATAGGGCCAAGTCTCCTTCAAGAGAATCCATTCAGCTTCAAGAAGCTCATCATCATTTGTCTGTCAGCAGACTTCTTCATGCTCTTTTGGATGATGGCTCTTAACTTTGCAGCCTCTTCCCTCATCTTTCTCTTTGTTGCCTTTTGCTCTTTGAGTACTTGAATTTCAAGCTGTTTGAGATACTCAAACTTAATATACTCAAAGGACAAGGGAAGAAGTGCAGATGCCTGGTAGAGACCTGTGGCACTCAGGTACCTAATCTGTTTTGCCTATCTGTTTCGTTGTCTACATGAGGTTCTTGTGTAGCTGCCACAATCTATTGAACAGGGCTTTCTTGAACTGTGGAGAGAGAGTAGGAACATGCTTGTATAATCTTTTCTGTCTCTTCTCCTCTTTGATTTGGAGAAGTATCCTTGCATCCTCTGCGTCCTTCATCTCTCTTGACACTTCCATGTCAGCCAGTTCATTGAGTTCCTCTAAGGGGAGAGATATAATCTCATCTATGTCATAGTTCCTGGTCTGCATGTAAGTAATCCTGACTGCCCTCAACTCTTCATCTTGAGTGTTTGGTTTGGGGACGCCCTGATTGCAGCTTGCATGAAGCCTGAAGACCTAGAGGAACTTTCTCCCCTTGGCTTCCTCTTCCTCTCTGTCTCTCGTCCTCCTCAATCTCCTCAGGAGTTAGAATCCTTTTCCTTTTGTCACCCACAGACCTTTGTGACATAGGGTAGAGAGAGCTTTGGCCTTCATTGCTTGGTGTAACATCCAAGATCTGGCCAGAGAGAGGTTGGGAGACACCTTCACCAGCAGGTGTTTCACTGAGGGGATGAATTTTTGAAATAGTTGTTGGTGTGACAGGGTCTCAGGCTTTATCATTGGGCCTCAGCCAAGGTTTTCCCTTTGAAGATAATCTCAGGGTCTGCCTCAACATCCAGTTGACAAATGACATTACCTGATTCCCTTTGTCTCCTTCTTAGACTGAACTCTTCAGTAATTTTGTCTTGAATCATTTATTCCACCATGTCAGCTTGTCTAGATTGACTTGGGTTGACAAGTGGCATGTTGATCAGGTCAAGACCTTCATAGTAGTTCAATGTCTGAAAATTGAGCACCTCTTGCTTTCCTTGAACTCTTTAAAGAATGAGGTCTCTTCTATCAGCATCATACCTCCACCCAATAATGTAGTTTGAAGTTCCTTAGGGTGGGGATGCTATAGCCCTTGAAATGCCTTCCTCAAAGAGACTCTGAATGAAAGAGTCTAAAGAGTCCACATCAATGTGAACTTGAGGAAGTTGCTGAGTATGCACAATTGCAAGTGAGGATGGTGAGTCCTCAATGTCCATACTCCCTGAAGAACTCCCAGGTTCTGTGACTGTAATGACTTTCTCCCCCTTTTTGGTAGCATCACCCTCTTGCATAGGTGAGTTAGGAGTTAGATCAATCACATTCACAGGTTCTTGTGTTTCTAGTTGAGCTCTTCTTAAAGGTCTCCTAGCTAGTTTTTCCCTGAGATAAGATATCTTAAGTTACTGATCATTGACCCTGTTGTGCAGGGTAGTCACCTGAGATTCAAGGTGACTAACCTTAGACATTTAATAGAAGCATGTTTTTGACAATTTTACACCTTTAGTCTCAAATTCCCCTTATCTTCATTAGAAGAATCATTGGGGGATGAGATCATTGGACCAAAGTCCTCTCTCTCACCACCAGCTTTAGGTTCTTGGATGCTGGATTTCCTCTATACATTGACATCCTCAGTTGAAGTGTCAATGGACTGAGTTGCCTTGGTTGAGTTCTTAATGATGTAATCACTTGCAGAAGTGAGAGTCTCTTCCATATGGATATCCTGAACAGGTTCAGCTTGATCCACCTCAGCAATGGGTGACTGATGTGGGCTAGACAAAGGAGACTCAGGAGTACTCATCTCTCTTTGAGTAAGAGAAGAGTAGAGAGACTCATGGTACTCACTGAAACCTAAGTCTTCATCAGTATAGAATTCAAGGTTGGGAATGGGTTGATTTAAGTCTAAAGGCTAGGGATGGTAACTGTCCCCTAAAGGTTGTTCACTTGAGTGTTGAGACCCAGAGTGAAGGATTAAGGTAGTTGGGCTTCTGAGCTCATCAGGGTGAGCACGAGGAACCTCACTACTGATTCTTGAAGAGATGGGAGTGGTTTGCTCCTCAGGGAAAGTGGTAGCTCTAGCATCCACTTCCGCATGTATGGGTGTGTGTATGGGGGCATGCACAAGCTCAATAGCTTGAGCAAGGGTTTGTTTGGATTTTCTTTGGTAGGTGAGGGTGATTTGTGGTCTTTTTGGTGGTTGGGAGGTAGAAGGTGTGAGCAATGAGCTCTAACATTTTTAGGACAAGGGCTATTTCTACCCCTGAGAAGCCTACAGTTGGCTTTTTCATGACTTTAAAGATGTCGGACTTCATCTGTCCCAATTTAAGAATATTATCTGTTCCCTCAACTGTGAGCCCAGTTCACAGTTGAGAATGTGTTGAACATATCTAGGAAACATATAATACTCTAAGGAGTCCAAGTTAGCAAGCAAATTTGTGTAAACAAACTGAGAGCACCTGAACTTGACCCCTTGAACCATTCCATGCTCTATGAGGGAGAGATCCTCAGGAATCTGATCCCACCCTCCATGCTTGTTTGACAAGCTGTGGATAACCACATGGAGCAGGTACTTCCATTGGGATGAGACTGTCCCGTTCCTGAAGGTCTTTACAGAGAAATCTCCCTCATAGCCCATCTGCTCAAAAGAATGATTATCAGCTTCTTTTGGGAAGGACAACTCACCATCTTCATCATCCAGCTGTAAGTGAGTGTTGATGATGGCCGGAGTGATGAAGATTTTCCTCCCTTGCACTGTGGCAGACAGTGCCTTCTCCCCATCCATAATGACCTCTTGACAGGTCTTCCAAAATTCAAGTAGATGATCCTCATAGAGAGTAGGATCAATGGTTAGGGAGGTGAAATAGTTGGACATAGCCAGAAAACGGCAAACCTCTGAGAAATTATTATCTTTCTCAGAGTTCAACAGAGCAACCTGGTTGTGTTGCCTATGAAGTTGCATGGAGAAATCTGGGTTGTTTCTGCGGTTTAGGTTGGCCATTTTGAGAAGCTTAAAGGTGAAGGAAAGTGAAGAACAAAGGCGGTTTGGGAGAATTTAGGTTTAAGAAATAGTATAACTGAAGAAGATAGTAAAAGAGGGGGGGAACCGTTGGGTATTTATGTGAAAAAGATTCGAGACAAAGTTAATGAAAGAGGATAAACTTTAAAATCCGGATGTCGGTCCCACCTCTGAAAAGTAGTTTACTTTTGCCCAAAAGGTAGTTTTCTTGGAAGTCGAGAAATCTTTCGAAGGTTATTTGCTTCGGAAGTCTTGAAGAAAAAGCTTCCGAAGGCAAATTGGCTTCGGAAGATATTTCAAAGGTTTTTGAGAATTTTTCTTCAGAAGAGAATTAACACTCAGAGTTTATATTCTAAAAAAGAATGAAAACTTCCGAAGGTAAATTGCTTTGGGAAGAAAATTGTTCTTTTTAAACATAGAAGTACTTAAGTTGATTTTAAGCTTCGGAAGATATTTTAGAAATTTCTTCCGAAGGTAAAATTACTGAAGTAGTTATTTGTTTATCAAGACATAAACTTCTTCCGAAGGTAATTTTAAATCTTACGAAAAGAAAATAGATCAAAATTTTCAAAAATCTAAAAAATGTCTTTTGAAAAGATTTTCTTCTAAAGAAAATAAGGGCTTATGAAGATGATGAAATAGACAACTTAGGACACACAGGTTTTAGAAATAATATGATTTAGCTTTAAGAAAAGCTATTTAAAGTTAATCATCCCAATAGCTGATACAAGATATTTAAATCTCTACTTATCAAAAGCTTTGGTGAACAGATCAGCATATTGTTCATTTGTGTTAACATTGACTAGTTTGATTAAGCCTTTTTCCAAGTTATCTCTAATCAAATGATACTTGATATTGATGTGCTTTGTCCTTGAGTGCTGCACAAGATTTTCTATGATTGAGATAGCACTGTTGTTGTCTATAGTCAGCATTTGAATTTGAATCCAAAGCACTTTGAGCATAGCAGGTTGCAGCAGCAATGTATTCAGCCTCAGCAGTTGATGCAGACACACATGATTGTTTCTTACATTGCCAAGAGACTATCCTTCCACCAAGAAATTGACATCCCCCTGATGTAGACTTTGTAGTCATGTTGCAACCACCATAGTCACTATCTGTATAAGCATACGGATTAAAGTCAGAATTCATTGGATACCAAAGGCCAAGTGATGGAGCACCTTTGAGATATCTTAAAATTCTTTTGAAAGTGACCAGGTGTGACATCTTGGGGTTGGCTTGATATCTTGCACAAATACATGTAGCAAACATGATATCTGGCATGCTAGCTGTGAGGTACATAAGAGACCCAATCATTTCCCTAAAGAGATGTTCATCAACACATTCCCCCTCAAGATCAGGTCTAAGGGAGTGGTTTCTGGCTATGAGTGTCTTAGCAACCAATCAGTCATGTTGAACCTTTTAAGTATGTCTTGTACATACTTTGACTGACTAATGAAGATGCCATTGTCAACTTGCTTCACTTGAATTCCTAGAAAGAAATTGAGTTCCCCCATGGCACTCATTTCAAAGTTGTCCTTCATCAACATCTCAAAGTCTTTGCAGAGCTTTGGATTAATTGACCCAAAGATAATATCATCTACATATACTTGAACTAGCATTATGTCATTTCATGTTCCTTTGATGAAGAGAGTTCCATCAATAGTACCCATTTTATGGCCATGCTAACAAAGATACTGAGATAGAGTCTCATACCACTTCCTTGGTGCTTGGTGCAGCCCATAAAGAGCTTTATCAAGCTTGCAGACATAATCATGATGATTAGGATCTGCAAACCCAGGATCTGCAAACCTATGTGGTTGTCTGACATACACCTCTTCATCAATCACCCCATAAAGAAAAGCACCCTGGACATCAAGTTGGTAGACCTTGAAGTTATTGGATGCAGCAAAAGCTAGGAATATCCTAACAGCTTTAAGTCTTGCTACAGGAGCAAAGACATCTGTGTAGTCAATTCCTTCTTTTTGAGTATACCCTTGAATAACTAGTCTTGCCTTGTTCTATGACAAGTCCTTTATCATCCTTCTTATTCCTGAACACCCATTTGGTTCCTATGGTAGTCTTCCCTTGATGAAGAGGACATAGGTTCCAAACCTTTTGCCTTTTGAATTGAAGCAGCTCCTCTTGCATAGCTTCAACCCAACTTCCATCCTTTAGAGCCTCATTAATTTTCTTTGGCTCTATCTGGGACAAGAAACAAAGTGAACACATAAAAAATTTGTTCTCACCTTGAATCAACATCCCCAATGATGTTTATGGTAGGATGACACTTGAGGATCCTTAGCTGAGGGATCACAGCAAGTTGCTTAGACAGATCTAAATTTGAGATTGACTTGATCCGATGAGTGTGTGACATCATTGATGTTGACTTCAATGGAGTTGTTATCAACATCAAGGAATTCCTTATCACTTTCTCCACCACCATTTTCTCCAACATTTGAAGATTCTTTATCTGAGTTTTGTGCCTCTAAGCTGGAATTTGAAGGCACCCCCGAAGTATCAACAGGATTTGTCATTGATGTGCTGGTAGAAGCTTCATTTGCAGGATTGGTTAACACTGGAGCTGAATATGTGTAGCTTGAGGGCCTTCTTAGCTCAAATCTTGGGTCAGGATCAAATGTAGGTAATATATCTGTGGACCCTGAAACATGCTCACAAGATTTGTTAAAATAGTTGGTAACAAATCAAGATCAAATAGCCAATCCGGACTAGAACCTTTCACACTAGGAGTGTGCTCATTGAAAGTCATATTGGCTGAGTCCTCAACTACTCTAGTTATGAGATTGTATACTCTATAAGCTTTAGCTTGAGAAGAGTATCCAATAAAATACCCATCATCTGATTTCTCAGCAAACTTGGCAATTTGATCTTTGGTATTCAAGATGGTGCAAGGACATCCAAATGACCTGAGAAAACCAATGAAGGAGTTTCTCTTGTGCCAAAGTTCATAAGGAGTCTTACCATGTGTCTTAACTACTAAAACTCTGTTTTGCACGTAGCAAGCAGTGTTCACTGCCTCTGCCCAGAACAATACACTCATGCTCGGTAAAAAGCATGCTATGACTCTGATCACAAAATTAGGATACACTCAAAAGATTATACCCAAGCTCCTTGACAAAGTTTACATTCTCAATCCTAAGCTTACCATTTGTGACCTTTCCCCTTCTTGTAATGTAATCTCCTGCATGTCCTCCAAAAGCAACTGATCCTCCATCAATTCTTTCATACTTTTAGAGTAGTGACCTATTGCCTGTCATGTGCCTGGAACAACCACTATCAATGATCCATACATTTCTGTTTGTCTTGAGCTGTTCCTGCACAAAAGAGATGGTTAGTTACATTTGGAAACCCAAGCCTCATTGGTCTTGGGCTCATCAAAAGAAGTTGAAGACAATGTAACAATAATTGATCCTATAGTCATGCTCGAAGGATCATTTGTTGATGTTGATGAAGAACTTTCAGCCACTTGGTCTTTCTTTGACTTCCACACTACCTTTGGAAGCTTAGACATGACCTTCAATACTTCGGAAGTTTTGTTGACTTTGGAAGTTTTCATGACTGGACCTTCGGAAGATCTTGCTTTCATTGCAGTAGGCTTCAGTGCTTCGGAATTATTCCTTTCTTCCGAGACCAAATTTTCTTCCGAAGGATAGTTTCCACTTGTCTTCTTCTTCATTTTGGAACTTCCGAATGAAAGAGTTTTTCCTTCCGAATCTTGCTTCCTCTTCTCCAAACTCTTAGAACTTTCTTTCTTTGTCATGTGGAGAGTACTCTTTGGATTGTAAACATAGTCCTTAGCAAGATGAGAGGTACTCCCACACATAACACAGTCCATTTTCTTCCTTCTAGGAGTTTTTCTTTGTGAACAAGGCTGAACTTGATCACTTTCCTTCTCCATCTTCATCTTTGCAGATGTTGTGGAAATTCTTGTGGGGATAGATCTACCTTTGGAGCTGGATGGTTCAGGTTGTACAGCAGTGGTGCACAACTGATCAGCCTTTTTGATGATGAGATGATTTGGACATGAACCAGAACTCTTGTTGATGGAATTCAAGTTGGTGTCTTAGCCTTTACCACTTCAAATCCTGCAGAGATGAAGACTTGTTTTCATGCAGAATTGAAGGTGGCCTTGATCTCTTGAGCCTTCTTGGACTTTCTTTTGGCCTTCCTGATCAAGTTCTTTCTCCTGGACTTGGTCATCCCAACAGCTTTCTCTCCTCAGAGGGATGGTGACCCTTCTTAGAATGCTCTTCTTCACTCTTCTAAGAGCCATTCTCCACCATCTCCTCTTTATCCTCTTCAGTTGCAGGGTCTATGAGGGGAAGCTCATCTTTACAAGTTCCAAACCTAGGAGATCTTACAGACAAGATTGTGTGTGGAGGAGCTATCTCACAAGATCCCAGTCCTTGCTTATTTTGATAACAAACTTTTGCATGCAAGGATGAGGATATTATGTTCTTGAAGGTCTCTTCTTCAAGAACACAATTTTCTGCCTTGACTTTGCTGATCACAAGCTCAGCTTGGCATTCGGTTAACTTAGTAATAAGGTCTTTGATCTGAGCCCTGTAGTTTGTGTGCTCATGTTTAAGAGTTGAAATGGTTTTCTTTAAGTCCTATATCTTTAGTTTATAATCATTTTCTACTCTCTTAAAATCAGCTTTTAAGATATTCAAGGACTTAAGATCAGATCTCATTTCTAAGTTATGTGACCTGTATCAATTAACTTTAGTAATAGATTCAGGAGTACAAAGATGTTCCAATACCTTGGCTTCATTGTGTCTACCATGAGTGCTTGGTTTGGAGATGCATCTTCTACTTGAAAGCTCCAGTCAAAGCCTCCTTCTTCAACAGCAACTGTAGCTTGCTGCTTTGGCTTCTCATTCTGAGGGGCTATCTTAGTGTAGTTTGGTCTAGCTTGTGTTTGGCCACCATTTGTCCTTGGTGCCTTACACTCCCTTGCAAAGTGTCCCATCTGGTTATAGTTGTAACACTTTACTTTGCTTTTATCCAGCCCAAACTTTCCACTAGCTGCATTGCTTGGAAACTTTCTCCTTGTCCTCTTGTAGAACATCTTGGCTCTGTGAGTGAGAAAAGCCATCTGCAGAACTATCTCCATGTACTCCAGGTCATCTGGATGGATACAATCCAGGTCTTCAGGGGTGAAGAGAAAGTTGCCTGTGGTTTCATCAGTAGAGACAAAGGCATGAGAAGAACTTGTCTCTTGGAAAGGACTTCCTTGAGTGTAGCTTTCTCTTGGAGTCTCTGGGAAGGTGATGAAAGGGCCCTTTTGTGAGTTGTCAGGGTACCATATAAGATGATGTTGTGGTTCAATGCTTTCCCTTTCAACCACATGGAGGGCTGAACTCAGTTGATTGCTGGAGTTACCAGATGAGTTTTGCATGTTCATCTCCATCTGGTAGCCACTAAGAATACCATACACCTCTGTAAGAGTAAGAGTCTTAAGGTTCTCAGTCCTCTTTATAAAAACTCAATAATGTATCCATTGTCTAGGAAGAGAGGACATAAACTTCCTTACAATGTCCCGGTTCCCAAGAGTTACTCCAACATCCATTAGAGTATCCATAATCTCAACGTACGTGAAGTATTGTTGAGTCATGGTTTCACCTACCTAGAAGGTGAAGTTTTCAAACTGCTGCTTCAGGAGATCCTTCTTGTTCTCATTTGCTTTAGTGGACCCCTCATACATTAGCTTCAGTGCTTCCCATAGTTGCTTGGTAGTTTTGCACTTCTTGAAGCCTTTGTAGATGGAGTTTGGAAGAGCAGTCTGAAGGGCTGTCATGGCTTTCTAGTCAATCTCTATTCTCTTCCTGTCTGCTTTAGAGTAATCAGCCATAGCCTTTGGAATCATACCACCACCAGTGTCACAAGTGGTTCTTGGTATGTAAGGGCCTTCAACAACAGAGTCCTGGAGTCTTGAGACTTGATGAAGCCTTTCATTCTTTGACACCAAGTATCAAAGTCTTCAGGAGTGATCAGTGGAGACTTTGTCATAGTTCCGATTTCCATATCAGCTTTGGTAATAGCTGCTATTTGAGTTGTTAAGTATTTTGTGTGTGTGAGGGATCTTAAGATGGTGAGATCTTATATCAAGAGCCTAGAATGCTCTGATACCAAATGCAGGACCGTTTGAAGGGTATGCACTTACAACACAACGACACAATGAGGAGAGTTACTTAGAACACTTAACACATCAAATAGGGAACTGGTTAACTTAAGTTAAAGATGCTAAGAGCACATGTAAGAATGAGACAGAACAAGATAGCAAAACAACACAAGTATTTGGTTTTCAAGAATGCTGTATATTGCTTCTCAAGTTCTATTACAAATGTTACAAAGCATACAATAAAAGTTACAAGATCTTGAAAGCCAGCTGGATACATAAGACTAGACAACAAAATCAAATGTAGAGTCAAAAGGCAGATTGCCTTTTGACTAGTGACTATGACATGCCATAGCTCACATCCTAATATATTAAAAAAAGGATAAAAGTACATAAAGTCAAAAGCACAGACTCAAGACCTCAACGTACAGTTACCAAAAGCATGGACCTTTTCACCAACACATGTAAATTGATGACTAAACAGAGTTGCAGCGGAAAGGTGGTCCAGCTTTATGGTAAAGTACATCAGATAAAAGCATGTCTCTAAAAGGCTTCGGAAGAAATCTGTCTTCACTCTTTGGCTTCGGAAGACTTTGTCTTTCAAGCTTCGGAAGACTTCACTTTTGGCTTTGGAAGATGTTGTTCTTGGCTTCAGAAGATTTTACACTTAGAATATTTCTAGTGCAAGGTGTAAAACTTCCGTAGCATTTCTACTTCTGTTCTTCAGTGCATGCATGCCGAGAGACTTTGGATTGGATGTTTTG
Organism: Flaveria ramosissima; assembly: GCA_025215565.1. Lineage (NCBI taxonomy): Eukaryota > Viridiplantae > Streptophyta > Magnoliopsida > Asterales > Asteraceae > Flaveria > Flaveria ramosissima. The sequence goes on from CM046046.1 coordinate 47,715,952, forward strand.
GCTGCATCAGACTTATAGGAATTCTTACAAAATATTTCAATCAAATCAGAAAATATTTCACAGAAAAACAAAGGAAAAGCTCCATCAATTCAAAAGACAAAAGTAGAAACCAAATCCTCACCGTCATCAAATCAATAGCAAGGACTAGGTTTTGACATTTTTAACAAAGAACATGTCATTAAATTTGCAAAGAGTTGAATAAAAGCAAAAGGAAACAAAATCAGCATGAAAAGACCAAACCAAGTAGAATTATGAAACAATCTATAGAAACAAAAATTGGCTGATGTTGTCTCCTCACAGAAAACAAAGACTGAGTCAAAATTAAAATCTAGTAAAACAATTGAATGCTAAACATCAAGATCAGCTTCAAAAGACAATCAGATGTATTGTGACATTTGTGATATGTCAAATCACAAAACAGATGAGTGTTATTTCAACCAATACTGCTCAATATGTGACATGAATAATCACTCAACCAAAAATTATTATTTCAACAAATATTGTTCGATCTGTGATATGACCAATCACAACACATATGATTGTTTATTCAAATAAAAAGGATTGAGAATCCCACAAAACAAGCCCATCTCACCAATTTCAACAGTTAAGCAAAAAGTTAGAAGTTCATCATACAACAAACAATCCAGGGTTCCAACTTTTGATGATGACTTCAATGATCAAAGAGGAGTAAAGAGTGTCAAAAGAAACAATAATCAAATTATGAAACAATCACATGATTATCATTCAAGAGATAAAACAAAAAGTATTCCAGAAAATCAAAAACGTTTTCAATTTCTTTACAAAAAAAGGGATAAAAAATTTGACTACTCATCTAACTCTTTTGCTGAAATTGATCTGATGAAATCAAAAGGAAACCAACATAAACCCATCAAAGCTTCATCCTCTGAACCAAAACCTAGAGGAAAGTACCAAGAAGTGACTATCATGGATGGGAAACCCAAGACCATCATGGCTTGGGTTCCATATTCTAATTAGTTCTTTGTATGCTTGTAGGGTCGTCCATACAGGTCCAACAGTATATGGTATGTGGACAGTGGATGCTCTCGACACTTGACAGGAGACAATTCCCTCCTTCGTGACTTTAAGCATATACAAGGAACTATTGTAGCATTTGGTGGAGATTCATTAGGTGGCAGAATTACGGATGAAGGATATGTGACAAACATGTTGCTGAGCTTTGATAAAGTGAACTATTGCGAGCAACTGAACTTTAATCTTCTTAGTGTGTCTTAGATTTGTAACAAGAAATATTCCACTCACCTCACGGACACTCATTGATACATTCTGAAACCAAGATTTCAAATTCGTGCAGAATGGGTTGTCTTGAAGACCCCGAGGAAGATTAATACCTATGTCTTAAACCTTAGTGCTGCAATTCAAAAGTAAGAAACATGTCTTCAATCAAAAGCATCATTTGAAGAGTCACAACTTTGTCATAGACGTTTAGGACATACAAATTTAAAATACATGAATAGATTGGTCAAAGGAAACCATGTAATTGGTTTACCTCAAAAAGAATTTCATTTCACTAACCACTTTTATGCATGTCTCAAAGGGAAACAACACAAATCATCCCACAAACCAAAGCTTGTGAACACAAACAATTCTCCATTGAAACTTCTTCGTATGGATCTATTTGGTCCAACTCATGTTATGAGCGTTGGAAAGAAACAATATTGTTTGGTGATCATTGATGACTTTTCAAGATTTACAGGGTCTTCTGTATACTTCATAAAAATAAAGCGTCCTAATTACTAAAAGATTTCATCATTATAATTGGAAATAAACTTGATCTTAAAGTCAAATCAATTAGAAGTGATAATGGGACTGAATTTAAAAATAAAGATCTAAGTTCATTTTGCACAACCAAAGGCATTACTCATCAATTTAGTGCAGCTAGAACTCCTCAGCAAAATGGGGTAGCTGAAAGGCAAAATAGAACATTGATTGAAGCAGCTCGAACAATGCTAGCTGATGCTAAACTGTCAATTACCTTTTGGGCAAAAGCAGTTAACACATCGTGCTTTGTTCAAAATCGAACTTTGATTGTCAAAGAAAGCAACAAGACTTCTTATGAACATATATTTCACAAAAAATCATTCATTGGATTTTTTAAGTCATTTGGTAGTCCGACCTTAATATTAAACACCCGAGACCATTTGGGAAAGTTTTCTACTAAGTCTGATGAGGGATTCTTTGTTGGTTATTCCTCTATCTCAAAGGCTTTTAGAGTGTTTAATCCTAGATTAAACATTATCGATAAATCAACCAATATTCAATTCAATGGGCATGCATCCTTTCCCTAGATCTATAAATGGTCCTGACTGTCTGTTTGATATTGACTCTTATACAAGGTCGTTTGATCAGTTTCACTTATCAACTACAAAAAAACTTGTTATCTACTGGATCCTCTACAACAGTAAAAAGAAGAGATGGTTTTCCAATGATTCCTACTAATTCTCCTGATGAACATAATGTAGATGTTCCATTATAAGCTGATCCTGTCACACAAGAACTTCCAAATGTGAGTGTTTCAACTGACACTGGTCCAAGTAAAATTCCATCTCCTTCAGAAGAACCGTCTAATGAAGTGACATATCAAGAACTAGCCACAACACCGGTTGAAACTATGAGAAACCAAAATGATGAAAGTCAACAAAGTGCTGTTGATACTGAAGCAGAAATTGGTGAAGACTTTGATTATTTTCATCACTCTCCCACACCACAACACAAAGATGCCTCTCACCAAGATGATCTGAATGTCTCTAATCTTGATGTATCAATTGCTGATGACTCAATTCCAACCACCAGGATAGACAAGAATCATCCAGTTTCAAGGATCATTGGCGAACTAGATGAGCGGATGACAAGAAGCAAGTCAAGTATTGCAAACATCTGTTTGTTTTCTTGCTTTCTATGTCAAATAGTTCCTAAGAATATAAAAGAACCTTTTCAAGACAACAACTGGATCGAGACAATGCAGGAAGAATTGGTCCAGTTCAAGAAGCAAGAGGTATGGCAACTGGTAGACCTTCCCAAAGGACAATACCCTATCGGTACTAGATGGCTATACAGGAACAAGACTAATGACCAAGGCATGGTGATCAGATATAAAACAAGATTGGTTGCACAGGGCTACACTCAGTAAGAAGGAATAGACAATGATGAAGTGTTTGGTCATGTTGTCAGATTGGAAGCCATAAGACTTTTCCATGCATATACTACATCCATGAAATTCGCTATATATTAAATGGATGTAAAGTGTGCTTTTCTTTATAAAAAAATAGCAGAATAAGTCTATGTGAGTTAGCCACCTGGCTTTGAAGATCCGGATTTTCCTCACAGGGTATACAAGCTTGACAAAGCCTTGTATGATCTTCATCAAGCACTCAAAAAATGGTATGAGACTCTATCATCTAGAATATAGATATAAGAGAGGAAAGATTGATCTGACTCTCTTCAGAAAAAAAGGAAAAGATATGTTGCTGGTTTAGATTTATGTGGATGATATCATCTTTGGCTTAACAAACAAGCAACTCTGTAAAGACTTTGAAGACCTTATGCATTCAAAAATTCAAATGAGTGCTATGGGAGAACTCACATTCTTCTTAGGAGTGCAAGTTCAACAAACAGCTAATGAAATCTCCATCAATCAATAAAAATATATGGAAACAATGCTGAAGAAGTTCCATTTTGCAGATTGTCAGTCCATTAGAACTCCTATAGATACAAAATTGAAGATTAGTCCTGATCCTGAAGGCAAATCAGTGGATCAGACTCACTATAGATCCATGATAGGCTCACTTATGTATCTAAAAACTAGTAGACCTGACATAATGTTTGGTGTTTGTGTATGTGCAATATATCAAGAAGATCCCACGGAATCACATGTGAATGTTGTCAAGAGGATATTCAGATATCTCAAGGACAAGCCTGCACTTGGATTTTGGTATCCAAAGGAAGGAGATTTCAATCTCTATTGCTACACTGATAGTGACTATGGGGGATGCAACTTCAACAGGAAGTCCACATCTGGTGGCTGTCAATTTTTTGGTCCTAGACTGGTATCCTGGCAGTGAAAGAAACAGACAAACATGTCTGTTTCAATAGCAGAAGTTGAGTACATAGAAGTGTCACACCCCGGACCCAGGTAGGGTGGGACGTCACAAACTAGCAACAACATATGGCGGCGGAAACAAACCATCATAACAGCACAAAAGGAGAGAACATCACACATTAGTAACAAGTAAAAGTCTAGCCCCCAAATGAATTGTACATCCAACATTAAGACAAAATGTATTCATCAACAATAATTATAAATTGTTCAAAATGTTTTTAAAGTCAGATAAGCCAATGCCATGGTCACGGTGCTAGGTCCAGGTTTTAATAATTGCTAGAGTCCCTTCATGGATTACCTGAAACACGCTCAAAAAGAATTTGTGTCAACTAAATAGTTGGTGAATTCAAGTGCTTAAAGTTTAAAAACAAAAGAATTCAATAGAATCCACATTTGATTTAAAAGAATCAAAGATTCACTGTTGTGGGGGATCACAATCAACCATGCACTCAGTCCCGGCTAGCCTCTTCAAAAGTTATGTTTTACCGGTTAATCCTGAAGGAAGAACTGAGCCTCAAAACATTGAACCACCTGCCGGATGGTTCACCTAGTATCTTATAAAAACTTGTCACATGCCACAAAGACCCCACAGGATCTTAGTGTGGTACCCTTCCCGTTCATCACGGAAGGCAGTGTGTGTGGGGGATTCCCCAAGTAGATCTACCCATATAAAACAAGCGGTTCACACAAGAATTAATGATCGTGATACAAATAAAATCAGGTTCTAACATTAATCCCAAAATTCAAGTATCATACACTAGCTCATAAAAGGCTTCAATTCAAGCACAACACGTTTTATCTTAAAAACAGTAGTAAAAAGGGGACACTAGAACTCACCTTAAAATTCAAGCAAAGGATTCTTCGTGTACCGGGAAAAAGTCTCAAGTCTAGCACCCTACCATCAAGATTTAAGTGTTAAGTCACTAATTCTAGGGTTATGGAGATGCACTAAGTGTGTCATGAGGTTAATGTCTTACTAGCTTTTGATTTGCTAAGTCTTTATATAAAAAGTTTTCTTTTTTAGAAAGTTTGGGTTTCTTAGGAAAGAATATATGATTTACCATGTTGGACTATCTATACAAGTTAGTTTGAGTCTTCTAAATGATTATTAGTCCAAGGGTTCGTTTATGAAGTTTAGCAAAATTTACAGTTTGTCCTCCAAGTTTCCAAAATTTACAATTTCTACCCCAAAGTTTGATTTCTTGCATTTAATGACTTTTATTGCCAAATATTAGGTTCTTAAAGTTAAGTAACCTATTTTGAGTAAGTTTCCACCAAGGTTTCAATTTTAAATCTGGGTTTTATGTTTTTATGTCTTACGTTACTGGTTACGGTAAAACCGAAGGTTTTTAACGGTTAAGTGTTGATTTCCATATTTTTAGTCTTAGATCCTTTAAATATTATTTTAAGGACTTTTTATAAGTTTTTATTTGTTAAAAATGTATTTCAAGCTCCTTTTAGTTGAAAGTCTAAATTTTAAGTTTAACCCGTTAAAACGTGTTTTTACCCGTAAATGACCGTTTAAAAGCTTGTTTGACCAATTATTATCATCTTTAAAAATTTTATAGCACTTATCTTACTGAAATAAAATGGTTTCCATGGGTTTTGATTCTTATACCATTAATTCTAGGATTTTCCTCAAAACGTCACCCGGTTAATACCCGATTTTAGTTAAAATCCCTTTTTAACATGTATTTTGACCATTTAATCAACATATCCGGTCCAAAACCTTTGTTAACTCTTTTAGAGCCTGGAATTATTTTTAATATGGTTAAAGTCCATGTTTTCTTATTTTAAAGTCGTTTTACCACTTTTCAGGTCCTCGAATATGTCCAAATTGCTTACAAGTCTATGACTTTATTATTTTCAACCATTAACATCTCATCATACACCCAATATCATCCAAATCCTACTGAAATAACATGCTTAACTCATGGTTTCAACATACAACTCAAGAACAAGATGGAAACTTAGAGATTACACCATTTTCATCCATTACACATGTGTAAAACGTTATAACTTGTGATTATACATTACCCAAACCTTTTATAACTTTAAAATCAGGTTATTAGAAGGTTAGAAAACTGATTTTGATCAGGTTACAAACATGGCTTCAGGAGATTACAAGATGTGCAAATTAATCGGGTTACACCTATAGAATGACTTATGTAATGAGTGAGATACCTTCAAGAATATTAAAATCTCCTCAAGAAAAAGGTGATAGCAGTAGACTTCTGTTAGAACAAAGAGAGTAAGGTTTTTGGTGGATAAATGAAAGAATAACACATGATGTACATGGTTCAGGAAAGATAAAGCTTACCCTTTGTATGTTTCACGATTTGGAGAGTGTAGAGAGACAAGAATGATCTGTAAAGCTTCGAACAAGGGCTGGAGAAGTCGAGCTTTGATGAATCCGTGGACCCCAAGCTCACAAGGCTTCTCCTTCTTGCGGTTTTGAGCTTGGCCGATGGTGTTTGTTGGTGTTCTTCGATGATTATGGCTGAAATGTGCTAGAACCGTGGGTGTGTGGTGTGTTTTTCAGCTAGAGAGAACCGAGATGAAGATGAGGGAGAGGAATGAGAGTGATGGTGGAGTGTTGTGTGTGTATAGAGATGTGAAGAATGCATGGAATGGTAATGGTGGATGGAGAGGTGGTGTAGAAGGGAGTGGATTGGTGGAGTGTGTGGGAGAGGGGGGGTGACCGAATTGTCTTGTAATGAGGGAGTGTTTTTGATTTTTTTTTAATTTTAATGGTAATTGTTATTATGTAGTATTATTTGTAGTATATTGTAGAATATTGGGTGGTTTAATTCAGTTAGTTGATGTTTATTGTGCATGATCATGCATACATTAACCAAAATATAAGTGTGTAAGCACATATTTTAATTTGTTTCAACTATGATTTAATTGTTGCAAGGGTGACTAATTGACTTTCCCGGATCACTAAGTTTCCCTAAGCTAAAGCTTGAACTAGCTAAAATATCACAAATAGGCACATGAAGTAATAAAAATGGTAAAAATAACAACAACAATAATAATGCTAATAATAATATTGGTAATGATATTAACATTAATATTAATAAAATGGGTAATGATGCAGGTTGATAAGGTTAGAATTATGACCTAGATGTCGGTTGTCACAAGCAGCATCCGCTTGTTGCTCTCAAGTTCTCTTGATTCAAAACCAGATGCTTGATTATGGTTTTAACTTCTTGCACACTCCAATTCATATTGACAACACAACAGTAATGTATATAACAAACAATCCTGTTCAGCACTCAAAAACAAAACATATTGAAATCATATATCATTTTTTGAGAGACTGTGCTAAAAGGGGCTAATCTAATTGATTCAGGTTCACACTGATAATCAATTAGTTGATCTATTTACTAAGACATTTGATCCTAGTCGGTTTGAATTCTTAGTCCAATCAATTGGCATGATTAACCTTGAGTAAAAATCAAAAATTTTCAAAAAGCATTCAAATATTAACAAAAAATACAAAAAGAAGTCATTTTGTTGAAGTATTTGTTTTATACTTTTGGTAAATGATATAATTACAGTCGTTATATCATTCATTGTGCTTATTTCAAAATCTCAAAGACCGATTTGACTTATCTAATATGTGGGTAGGCTCAACTTGGAAAAGAAGATAAATGTTATGATGAACTAAAAACTCATATTTAATTGTGAAGCATTCATCTCTGAGTATCAGTAAGTATTGGCTTATTTAAATGTGTGTATATGTAGTAAGCTAAGCACACCAGGTAATCATATTTTATGGAACTCATTCCACCTCATTAGTTTCTTCTCTGTTTAGCTAAGCAAAGATTTAGAGAAACAAGCATATAGTACTGATGTCATGATCCAAAAGGATTCCCAATATAGAACACATCCACCTTGGATGAGTAAATAAAAGAATTACATTCCTTGTGAATGAACAAAAAGAATCCAAACAAGGATCACCTTCCAAAGTGAAGTGAAAAAGAATCCCAATATGGATCAAATAAACAAAAGGATCAAAGTAAAAGAATCCCAATGAGGATTAATCAAAATGAGTTTTTAAAATTTAAATGACCTGGTCATGTAAGTTGTGATAAAGTTATGCCATGCATTTCATGCGGGTGGTTGATCTTGCCATGCTTTTGAGTGTGAGGTACATACTGAATTCTCAATCAAATCAAAACATGATAAAGATCACTAGCATCAAAATATCAACCAAGTATGAGTTTAAGAGGACAACATACCTACAATTAATATATTCATGATTATGTCGTTTATTTTACTAACAATTGTTTGCACCTGTGAAAGATAAGACTGATATAATCCCAAGAATATCTCCTCTTCATGTACAGATAAAAGAAATCAAAAATCACAAAAATATTTTCCATTAAAAATTTTAAAATCTTTAATGTTTTTATCCAATATGGATATAAACTTTAGGGGGAGTAATCAAAATTTGATCATTATGTATAGTTGCTTCTCTTCTTAAAAATTGCAAAATCTGAAAATTTGACTGTGTTGGTGCAGAAGTTATACCATAATATCTTAGTGTATGTAGATTTATGGAAACACAAAAGTCCAAGATTAGTCAAACCTGGAAAATTGTATCACAACTGGTGTTCAATTCAATCCAATAAAGAATTGACAAGACATGCAACAGTCAAAACTTTTTAAATATCTAATCATCAGGCATATCTACATAATAGCAAAAATCAAAAGACTCATCTTCATAAAAGATAGAAAATCAGCTCAAAAACAGCTAAATCTATCAACTACATAAACATTAGTTTTTGACATGTTCAAGAATTAGTGTGGGTAAGAGCGTTGGTTAATGCGGGTTAAGGTAACCCATGTTGTTAGATCTAGGAACAATAGATCTAGATCATTTTGTATCGGCTTAGAACTTTAATCAATACTTGTAATGAATGATTATGATTCATTATTTTAACATATGCATTATGTATATAGGTTAACCCATATGTGTGTTGATCTGTGTATGATTGCAGGTATAAACATAATACTTGGTCAATAAGTGAAATTGACTAAGTGTAAGAAACATCTACGGATGAACATTTTGTTCTTCTGTAGATATGTTTCTTACAAGTAACATACATCCGAAGATCCTCTGCGGATGAACAATCAGCTCTAGAGTTCAAGTGAAGTCAATCAAAGAGTTCAAGTGAAGACTCCTGCGGATGAGCAAATACCTTCAGAAGAACAAATTACCTCCGGAAGACCTGTTAAGCTGCTGAGTTCAAACACTTGTATTTAAATAATATAAGTGTTACAAGTCAACAAGTCAACAAGACAGTTGTGCAAATCCCAAGAGATCCAGTGTTTTCTTAACTAAAACACGTGTGCCTATAAATACGGATTCTAGCTTTCAAATCAAAGGACAAACACAAACACACGAGCAACCAAATGGAAAACCCAAACATCACATCAATTCACACAAACATAAACCCTAGCTATAACACCCGCCTATTTATTTTAAAGCCGACGAATGAAGAAAAAGAAATAAAGTCCAAAGTCGGGGGACCAAACCCACCAACGAGAGAAATTTGGGTTATGGGAGAGTATTTGAGGGGAGGGGGCAGCCCTCACTTTTACAAAAAAATCAGCCAAGAGAAGAGGAGAAGGAGAAAGAGGGTTTCGGGCTCGATTTCATGATTTCGGGCGTGAAAGTTGAAGTGTAGCGTGCTGATTCGAAGCTCTTCTTGTTGTGGTCGTTTGTGTGAGTTCTAGGACCCCTCTTTTACATGTTTTCAAACGATTTTGGGGCTGGAACACATCTTAAACCCGTTTTTGAAAAGTGTGTGTTTGACTTGTGTGTATGTGTTTAGGTGTGATGCGTTTGGAGTTTGTTTCAGGGCTTGTGTGTGCTTGAATGGTGTTGTGGTATGCATTCTTAAGGTTTAGGAGAGTTGATTTTACCTTAGAATGAGTTTATGAGAGCTTGGAGGCCGAAAATGGCAGATTGGGTTCGGGAGTAAGCTGTATTCTACATCAGCTAGGGCTAGGCGACCGAATGGGGTGCGACTGGAGGCCATACGGCTGACTGGCATGCGAATGAGGTCCATGTGCACGATTTCCATGCGACTGAGGTCCATACGCATGAAAGTCATACGACTGAAGTTCATGTGCTTGTAAGGTATGCGATTGAAGGTTATGCGACTGAGGTCCATGCGTCAGGAGGCCATGCGACTGAGGTCCATTCGTACGAAGGGTATGCGAATGAAGCCCATGCGCCTGAAGTCATGTGACTGAAGGCCATACGAATGAAGGTCATGCGACTGAGAGTCCATACGCATAGGTCCATCCGCTTAGGTCCATTCGCATAAAGTCTATTCGCCTGATGTTCATTCGCATAGGTGTTCATCTGTATTGGACCATTCGCATGATGTTTAGTCGCCTGGGAGGCCATGCGACTGAAGGGTGGCCATACGCCCAAGTAGGGCTTGTGTACCTGAGGAGAACGTGGTTTATTTACTGAATTTCGAGGGAAACTGCAGATGTAAGATTTGACGTGGAAGATTCCCGTAAGTTCATGTAAGACGACTGTTGAGGTCTTAGAGGTTACGTGGAAGATGCCCAACCGAGCACGTTTAGGTCAGCGGTGGATTTGGCAGGGAGATTGTATGATGAGAGGACTGTAGTGGTGGTGGCTGAAGGTAGCAAGAAGGGTGGTGGTGATCGGAACTGGCATGGGAAGACGTTTGGTCAGGGTGATGCCTCGACGGGTAACAAGAAGGCACGGGTGGACGACCGCCGTGTGGTCGCACTGGGTGCGGGTTTGAAGAAGTGTTGTAGGTGTGGAAAAGAGCATAGTGGGGAGTGCAGGTTGGGGTCGAACGTGTGCTTCAAATATGGGAAGGCATGGCATATTGCCAAGGATTGTCGTACGATCCGATGCTTTAACTGTGGCGTGGAGGGCCACATAAGTAGGGACTGTAATAAGCCGAGGGCTGAGGGTTCCGGGGTGAAGAAGATGGGGAGTGAAGGACCGAGGGCGAGCGCCAGGGCATTCACCATGACACAGGAGGAAGCTAGGACGGACCCTGATGTTGTGTTCGGTACATTTCTAGTGAACCAAACTTTAGTTTCTGTGTTATTTGATTTTGGTGCTAGTAAAAGTTTTATCTCTGCTGCTTTTTGTGCCAAGCTGCCTGTTATTAGTAGACGTGTCGATGCGCCCTTTGATGTAGAAATTTCCATAGGTAAGTCTACCAGGATTTTTGAGATGATAGAGGACTGTGATGTGGAACTAGAAGGTCATAAGTTTCCTGTTAGACCGTGATTACCTTAGGTGGTTTCGATTTGGTTCTTTGGATGGATTGGTTGGCGGACTTCAAGGTGAACATTGTGTGTCGCAAGAAGATGATTCGTTTGATGACGCCTGACGGGAGTTCGGTAACTGTTTATGGGGATCGGGTCACGACGATTCCGAAAGTAATTTCGAAGGTGGTGGCGGGAAAGTGTATGAGGCGTGGATGTAGTGCCTACTTGGCCTATGTAAAGGATGTGGATACGCCAACACCACAACTATCCGATGTACCGGTTGTGTGTGACTTTCCAAACGTGTTCCCAGAAGACTTACCAGGAGTGCCACCTGACCAAGAGATCGAGTTTCAGATTGATCTGATACCGGGTGCCCAACCTGTTACCAAGGCACCGTATCGGTTGGCTCTGACAGAGATGAAAGAATTGAGGGAGAAGTTGCAAGAGCTGCTTGACAAGGGGTTTATTAGGCCGAGTATCTCTCTTTGGGGTGCTCCGGTCTTATTTGTGAAGAAGAAGGACGGTAACATGAGGATGTGTATTGACTACCGTGAGCTGAACAAGATGACGGTGAAGAACCGATACCCCTCACCGAGAATAGATGATTTATTCGATCAGCTTCAAGGTGCCAGTTGGTTTTCAAGGATAGATCTTCGATCGGGCTACCATCATTTGAAGGTGAAAGAGTAGGATATCCCTAAAACAGCTTTTCGCACGCGTTATGGGCACTACGAGTTCCTTGTCATGTCTTTTGGTTTGACCAATGCGCCAGCTGCTTTTATGGATATAATGAATCGAGTGTGTCGGCCGATGTTGGATAAATCAGTGATCGTGTTTATTGATGATATCCTGATTTATTTGAAAAGTGAGATAGAGCACGCTGGTCACATTCAGGAGGTTTTGGAGACGCTGAGAAAGGAGTAGCTCTACGCCAAGTTCTCTAAGTGCGCGTTCTGTTTGCGCGAGGTTCAATTCTTGGGTCATGTGGTGAATCCTGACGGGATTATGGTGGACCCGGCAAAGGTGGAAGCAGTGATGCAATGGAAGTCTCCAAAGACGCCATCCGAGATCCGTAGTTTCTTGGGTTTGGCAGGCTACTACCGAAGGTTTATCCAAGACTTCTCTAAGATTGCTTCTCCACTAACTAAGTTGACCTGAAAAGATGTGAAGTTTGTATGGGGTCAAGCTCAAGAGAAGGCGTTCGAGGAATTGAAGGCGAGATTGACTCAAGCTCCTGTTCTGTCATTACCCGATGGAAGTGAAGACCTGGTGGTTTATTCTGATGCTTCCTACTCGGGGTTGTGGTGTGTGTTAATGCAGAGAGGAAAGGTTACAGCCTATGCATCCTGACAGTTGAAGGTTCATGAGGTCAATTATCCTACTCATGACTTGGAGCTAGCAGTCGTGGTCTTTGCGTTACAGATTTGGAGGCACTACCTGTACGGGACGAAGTGCACCATATTCACTGACCACAAGAGCCTAAAGTACTTCTTTGAGCAGAAGGACCTGAACATGAGGCAGAGAAGATGGTTGGAGCTCATAAAAGACTATGATTGCGAGATCCATTACCATCTGGGCAAAACCAACGTGGTGGCGGATGCCCTTAGCCGAAAGGAGAGACCCGAGCTGATTCGGGTGAAAGCATATCAGTTGATCATGACCTCAGATGTAATGAAGCAAGTCAAGGAGTTTCAAGATGAAGCATAGAAAGAAGATCATCTTAACTCTGAAAGAATGAGAGGTCTGGTCGTAGAGTTGGGTGAAAACACACTCGGTGTTAGAACCCGATTGGTCGTGTGTGTGTGGACCTCGTTTTGGGATCTACGCGTGAAGATCATGGATGAAGCTCACAAGACTCGATACTCCATTCATCCTGGTGCCACGAAGATGTATCAAGACATGAAGAAAGATTATTGGTGGTCGGGTATGAAGCGTGATGTGGTGGAGTATGTGAGTAAATGCCTTACTTGTTTGCAAGTGAAAGCGAAACATCAAAAGCCATATGAAAAGATCCAACCTTTGGATATACCGGAATGGAAGTGGGAGCACATCACCATGGATTTCATTACAAAGCTACCGCGTACCCCGAAAGGGTATGATGCTATATGGGTGGTTGTTGACCGCTTGACGAAGAGTGCTCACTTCCTTCCGATCCGCGAGACATATTCATCTGAGAGGTTGGGTGATCTGTTCATCAAGGAAATCGCAACTCGTCATGGTGTGCTGGTGTCTATTGTGTCTGATCGTGACACCCGCTTTACATCTAAATTTTGGAAGAAATTTCGCGACGCTATAGGGATGAGGTTACATATTAGCACGACTTATCATCCCCAGACTGATGGTCAGTCAGAAAGGACCATTCAGACATTGGAGGACATGCTTAAGGCATGTGTGATCGATTTTGGAGGAAGTTGGGGTTACCACCTACCGTTAGCTGAGTTCTTGTTGGTCCATGTGATCGAATTACAATGCAAATGATATGAAGAGTCATTCAATATCCAACAAATATGCTAAACAACAATAATAGAGAGGATTCAACACAATAATAACTCTTTCATGATAAGACAATGATCAATGACAATCAATAACAAAAAGCACACGGATAATTCTGTGTATTAACTACTTTGAAATGGTAACTTGCAACAATGATAATTGATTAGGGTTTTGCAAGCTTACCCAACAATGAAAATAAACATGAGTATATATAGCAATCTTAGTTTCACAGATAGTTTCGCTGTCAGCGAAACCGTCCTGCCGAAAATATAGTTTCGCCCGACAAAACAGTAGATTCGCCAGGTAAACTAAACAGCAAACTGTGAGCGAACTTATAGTTTCGCTCACAGTTTTGCTAGACTGCTAATATACATAAATCTAAGTACATACAAAAGGAAACTAGCAAAAGACCTATTAAAAGTAAAAGTAAACAATCTAAACTAAGGTGAGTCCAACCTATGCATGATCTTCAATACTCCCCCTAGGTTGGACCTCATCGCCTTCACTCATCTTGATTTATCTTGTCAGCTCCAGTTTCCTCTACTGCATTTGATTTGTCTTCTTTACCTCCTGCAATGACTTACTCAGAAGCTTCAGCACATGATTCTCCATGGTCTCCTCCTGCTTCATGAGCTCCTTCGGGATGACCACTAGCCCTTTCAAACTACTTGGCCAAATCTTGAATATCCATGTTAAGGTCATATTGAGCCCTTACCCTCTCAGCTAATTTCTTCACCTCAGCCCTCACCCCTCTGAGCTTGTTTGCTACATTCATAAAGAGACTAGCTTCTTTCCGAGTCCCTTCTCTAGCTCCAGCCTTTATGTGATTCTCACACAACACCAATAAATCTTCGTCACAGAAACTGAACAACTCCATAGGATCAAAAACTTTAAATTCTTTGTCATTCTTCACCCTAATCACAGCTTCCCCAGTGTTATTATCATAAAACTATTTCTCAAAATCCTGTAATTGTCGGGGAAGGGGATCAGCCAATCTCACTCTGTTCACTGTCTTTGGCGGTTTAACCCTTAGAACAATTCTTCCCTTTCCCGTTTCCCAATCTTTGTCTTTCTTTGACCTCCTCCTTTCTGCCTTCATGTAACCAAACGACTCAAAGTTGTCATTAAGCCCGGTTTTTATCTCTTTCTCCAGAAGAGTGGCTCTTTCGCTCAGATGTGCATTCAGAAGTGGTAGAGCTGCCAACCGCCTATGATCCCATTTAGGCAAGGTCTTAAAAGCCTTCCTCTTAAGCATGTAGCTAATACTACCTCCCCTTCTCTTTATCATGAACATCTTTAGGCCGAGGTTATAGCACCAGCTTATAATCTTCTTGTCGGCCTCCTTCTTAGACAACCCTTCCATATGTTGGAAAAGGGGAGTGATTTCTTCCGGCTCCTTCTCTTTTACAAACCAATCAGCTCTATCCATCTCAAACACATCTGCAGCATCCTCTCCCTTCTTTGCTACATAAATCAACGGTCTCTCATCAACTTCATAGAACTCAGGTTCAGAATCATAGTCTACAAGTTGTTCATCATCCTCTTCTACATCAATTAATCCCTTTCCTTTCTCAAAAGCTTCTTTAGCAGTTTTCTTTATTATCATCTCTTCACCAACTAAATCCTTCTCAAAGTCAAATTACATATTGACAAACCCAGCTTCAATAATTTCCTCCTCACTTTCTCTTCCAACATCCTCAACTCTAGCTTCACAATCTCCAGCATCAGTGGTTTCTACACCAGATGTGCCCTCTCCTGCCATGGATGAAGTACCTATATTCAGGAATGGATACTTTGAAGTGTCAGTCAGATCATCTAACTCAGATTGAGTTAGTTGATCAGGCAGGCCGGCTGCAGCTTTCAGATGTGCAATCTCCTCAAATAACTTCTTCAGGAGGCAGTGTTGATCAACAAGCATCTTCTTCATGCCCTCTATCACCTTATCTTTTTGCTTTTCTCGAATCTCTTGGTTTGTAAGTTTAGTCTTGATCATGCTCAGTTCATTTGCCAAAGAAGTATTCAGATTGCGAGTCATGTCTTCATCAAGGTTTCCTCTTTCCTCCCTTCTTTCAGTGAATCCTTCATGTCTCTGTTTTGTACGCCTCTCAGTTTCTACAGTATCGTCTTTCTTCTTCGATCTTCTTTCCTTCTCTACTCTTATCTCTTCAGCTTGATCATTTATATCTTCCTTAAAATCATAATCTTTTTCCTTAGCATATCTTTTTCTTTTCTTTGTTGCTTCAGATTGCTATGCCCTGGATTCTTCAGCTCTTTTGTTTTCAGATTCATCCACTCGTTTAATATAACTCCATCTCTCTGGAGGATACATATTTTCCCAAAGATGAGTGATCTTTCCACTGAAATCGTGGCGAATTGCACAGCAGTCAGCAAAAATGCGAGGGTTCATTTGTACTAGCCTCTTTACCTCTCCATGTTTTGGTACATCTGGTATAAGATCATCAAAAATTATCTGAAGAAAACGAGGATATAACAGCCATTTGTCCTTCTTCAAGGCCATCACGTTCTCAGCCATGCATGCAAATATCAGTTTGGCAATGTTGGCATTCTTTCCTTTGCAACATAACACCATTGCCTTTGCCCAATCAATGTTTAGTCCGTCTGACCCACCTTTACAGTGATCAAGACACATAATAAAAACATGAGCAATAACCTCCACTCCTTGGACAGAAATGACTTCTTGATCACCTTGCGGGAACCAAAAGCAGGCCCCTCATATCCCACGCTTCTAAATGCCTCGAACACCTCTGAATCGAACATATAGACCTCGTCTCGTAAATCTTCCTCTAGCCTCAAAATCCTCGAAACAATCTCAGCAGTAATGGTCACTTCGTGATCTAAGACTTTAGCAGTAATTCTTTGTAAATTTCCTCGTGTATCGTACTCTGCAGATCTCCAGAAGTCTCCGATATGAAGATCATAAATGGTGGTCGAATGAGATATGGCATAAGCTATGGGTGATCTTTGCAGCCATCTAATACAGTCTCTAAACCCAACAGCTTTAGGATGTGTATCATCCAGAATAGCAGTGATATTATTCCGCTCATCGAACTTTAAGTTTGCCATTTATATCTGAAATACAAATGAAATACATTAGAACAAAGAATTAAGTACTAATATAATTAAAAAAATAAGAAAAGAATAAAGAATAAACAATAACTAAAATAATTTCGCTGGTCGAAACTATAGTTTCGCAGAATAATATATAGTTTCGGTGGCCGAAAGTCTAGTTTCGCTAGCAAAATCACATTAGTTTCGCTCAAACAGAGAAATAGATTCGACAAGCCGAAACTATAGTTTCGGCACAGCGAAACTGAAAAATAGCCAGTGAAACTGTTAAGTTCGCTTGGACAGCATAAGCTTACAGTTTCGCTGAGGATATAAGAACTTTCGTTCACGTTGGATTATCGGTAGTTTCGCTGAAAGAACAGCGAGGCTACCGAAGAGTCTCGATCAATAATACCCACAATGAGATGATATAAACAAGATTAAAGGATGGTCCTAGGTTCGAAACTCACTGGCGAACTTGAATCAACAAACAATCAGCAAGAACCAACACAGAAATGCAAAATCGCCTAAAAAGGTTACAGGCAAACCCTAAGAGACAACACAGGTCGTTTGTGCGAAAATGAGAGAATAATTTCGCAAAACGACTTATATAGCATATAGTTTCGCAGTTAGCAAAACTATAGATTCGCCGGACGAATTTCCAGTTTCGCCAAACGGAGCTGCAATTTCGCCAAGTGATATACAGATAAAAAATGATGAGCAAGCCGAGCGAAATTGCAATTTCGTCTAGCGAAATTGCAATTTCGTCTAGCGAAACAAGGAGCGAAAGTGTAGTTTCGCCCCTTTTTTTTAATTAACTTCAAACACTGAGATCTAAATCAATCAGAGATCACATCCTCGAGATATGTATTAACACAAAGATGACTTTAATAATCGACCGGCAATGACATCATACTGATAGCTGAATCTAATCACAATCTGCAAAGGAACTGTTGAAATTCAGAAACAGATCAATAACGATTGCTGATATATTTGTCCACTTAAACCCATGCCTTATCCTTTTTCAACAAACAGCTTATGATTTTTTTCATTAAACAGCTTATGATTTGTTAGGGTTCGATTAGATTCTTTAGAACCTTAGGATCCCACAATCATTTGGCAAAAACCCTCACCCAACCTCAGGATTACTTGAATTTTGCTACGATCTTTATTGAGCGAGGCTTGTGTATTAGTGTGCAAGTGATTATCAATAGAGAATTGCTTTCTGTGATGAATTCATTAATTAGATGAATTGACACAACTTAGACCAAAATGGTGAGAGCTCCATGTTTATACTCACGTATAACAAAGGAGATGACCATTTAATCATGTGCCGATGAGAGCTCCAGGTCAGTACTATCGTACAGCAGAGGAGATCATCACTCCAGGTCAGTACTTCCGTACAACAGAGGAGATTAGCACAAACACAAGACACATAAATACACCAATCATGGCTCAAAGATATGGCTTATATGATTTGTATCATGATGGGTGAAAGATCAATTCTCAATCCAATTTTTGTCGGGACTCAGTTTTTGTGCAGGCCAAAATGATTGCGTAAATCCAGACATCCTTAGGCATATATTTTAATTTAAATCATTGTGCTGCTGTCTTCTTTATTCTTCAGGCTGAGTCTACCAAGCATATCGTTAAAGAAACTGTTTGTTTCTCTTGACTTTAATATTCAATAATAAAAATAAGATGTGAAACAGAGACTAGCATCAGTTACTATCATTTCTCATTTTAGTACCAGTCATGCATAAAGGAACATATCCAGAAGATATAAAATAATTTCTTGTCATTTAAAATTCAGCACTTCGGTTATTTAGTTACTCCCCCCAAAATTTTATTTTAAAAGGATAATATTAGTAAAAGGATTATTGTTATTATTCTATTTTAAAAGAAATTTTATTTTATTCATGTTTTTATGTTTTTTTATTAATTTTTTAAAGGAGGTTTAAAAAGATATTAACCCAAGCATAGAGATCAATTCATAAAAACGGGGTTTATCAAAAGTTTTTGTGAAAAGATCTGCCTTTTGATTTTTTATGTCAATGGGTATAATATCGATAAAACCCTTTTCTTGAGCATCACAAATTGCATGAATCCGTGTTTTGATATGCTTGGTTCGGGAATGATGAATAGGATTTTTTTGCAATCCCAATGGCTGCTTCATTGTCGCAAAATAACGGCGTGTGGAGGCAGTTAATTCCGTAGTCAATCATTTGGTGTTGTATCCAAAGAACTTGGGAACAACAGCTAGATGCAGCAATGTATTCTGCTTCTCCTGTAGAAAGAGAGACAGTGGTCTGTTTCTTGCTCTGCCAGGACACCAGACAATTTCCCAGGTATTGACACCCTCCGGATACCGATTTTTCTGTTTAACCTGCAACCCTTAGAATCACTGTCAGAATAAGCATGTAAATGAAAATTCCCTCCATATGGATACCATAGACCTAAACGGGATGAGCCTTTGAGATAACGAAATATTATCTTGACAGCTTTCTCATGGGACTCTTTTGGGGCTGACTGATATCAATCAGAGTATCCAACAGCAAAAGTGATATCAGGACGACTTGCTGTAAGATACATGAGAAAACCGATCATAGATCTATAGAGATGAGGATCAACTGGTTTCCCGTTCTCATCAGGAGTGAGACAAGTCTAAGTAGTAAAGGGAGTGCAGGATCGGGTTTGTCACTTAAACACTTGTGATTCTCTCAAACCCTCTTATAATAACACTCAAATCAGATGAAGCAATGCCTTTAACAAGAGTTGATAATAATATAATAAGTAATCAAAGGAACAAGCAGAAATATATTTTCAAGGTACTTGTATATATTACTTCTCAACTCAAGATTACAAGACACTTACAAGCATGAAACAAGAGTTACAATGAGAAACTATATATACTAGATCCTACAGCCGGTTATACTTGATACCAGCTGGAAACCTAACACTAAAGCATATACTACAATGCTATAGTTAAGGTATCTTAGATAAAGTATTATCTAAGATATGGTAGTCATGACATGTCCATGACTTACCTTTTGTCACCAACTAAAGATGGCAACTGTACTTAACATAAAAAGGTAAACAGTGGATTAAAGTATGGTCAACTACATGGCTTTTGAGAAAACGCCATGCAGTATCTCAGAGATTTGCAGCGGAGTGTCAGACAGGCCATACTTATGTCCACTGGATAATAGGAGTGTCTTCCGAAGGTTAACTGGCTTCGGAAGAACAAGTTCTTCCGAAGCCACTTATACTTCGGAAGATGCTTCTATGCTTCCGAGGTTTTGAGGACTTCTTGTACTTTGGAAGTTGACTTCAGATCTTTGTCTCTAAGACTTGATCTTCGGAAGTAGGTTCTTTGTCTTCGGAAGTTGGAGTTTTCCTTCGGAAGTGCATTTTACACTTAGACTTCGGAAGAGCTCCTTCTTCCTTCGGAAGTTCCATACTTAGCTTCGGAAGTCCTTTGTATGTTGTACTCAAAATCTTCTAAGTGACTTAGTTTTGGTTGCAACAACCTTTCTAGATCCAACAAACTCCCCTAGGCTGATGCTACCAAAACTTCACTTAGTTTTGGGTTCGGGAGTGAGCTGTATTCTGCATCAGCTAGGGCTAGGCGACCGAATGGGGTGCGACTGGAGGCCATACGGCCGACTAGCGTGTGACTGAGGTCCATGCGCATGATTGCCATGCGACTGAGGTCCATACGCATGAAAGTCATATGACTGAAGTTCATGTGATTGTAAGGTATGCGATTGAAGGTTATGGGATTGAGGTCCATGCGTCTGGAGGCCATGCGATCGAGGTCCATTCGTACGAAGGGTATGCGACTGAAGCCCATGCGCCTGAAGTCAAGAGACTGAAGCCATACGCATGAAGGTCATGCGACTGAGAGTCCATACGCATAGGTCCATCCGCATAGGTCCATCCGCTTAGGTCCATTCGCATAGAGTCTATTCGCCTGATGTTCATTCGCATAGGTGTTCATCCGCATTGGTCCATTCGTATGATGT
Organism: Flaveria ramosissima; assembly: GCA_025215565.1. NCBI lineage: Eukaryota > Viridiplantae > Streptophyta > Magnoliopsida > Asterales > Asteraceae > Flaveria > Flaveria ramosissima. The sequence goes on from CM046046.1 coordinate 47,736,955, forward strand.
TCAGTCGCCTGGGAGGCCATGCGACTGAAAGGTGCTCATATGCCCAAGTAGGGCTTGTGTACCCAAGGAGAACGTAGTTTATTGACTGACTTTCAAGGGAAAGTGCAGATGTAAGATTTGACGTGGAAGATTCCCGTAAGTTCATGTAAGACGACTGTTGAGGTCTTAGAGGTTATGTTGGGCATGATGTGGCATGATTATGCATGATGAATGTTATGTATGTATGATGTTGCCCTATATGATGATGATGAATGTGTATGATGATGTTCCTTTTATTGTATGATTATTTTCCGTTGGCTTTACGATGAATGTTAATGAATGAAATGAAAGTATTATGTAACGTAAAGTGGAAGATAATGAAAAGAGGAACATGATGTATGCATGCATTAATGAATGATGAATGTAATGAATGTCATACAAGCATTGTATGTCGCGACACGCCTCTTTGTAAGGTGTTAGCCAAACGGTGTGTGGGTTTGCTACCCCGGGAGGATGCACATCGAGGTCTTTCTTTGTGATTGACCATTTCTATGGAACCGTTGTTGCTTGCCTTAGGTAATATGGCCAGAGGTGCTATGCACCGTAATGGAAGGTCTATGATAGGCTTAGGCCCAGTACCAGGAAACTGAAAGGCATAGCACATGACAATGGTAGACCTGAACTTTATCTTAGGTACTGTGGCCAAAGGTGCTGTGCATCGGAATGGAAGGTCTATGACAAGCTTAGGCCCAGTACCATGAAACTGAAGGGTAAAGTTCTGGTTTTGATGGAAAGTAAAGATGTAATGATGAACGAATAAATGGAAGTAAGAACGTATGAACGAATGGAAGTTAATGAATGAATGATGAAGATAATAATGATATTATCTATGTGTACATATGATGTATGATCACATGAAAGTAAAGTACGGTTTAACGAAAGAAAAGTATGTTTTATTATAAACTAGAACTCACTCAGCAACGCTGACTTTTTATGTGTTTCCAGTTGGCAGGTAATGTTGCTGAGGATGGCACTGCGAGGCTACTCGGCTCTTTTGGGATGGCATCCATTTATAATGCTTTTGTGATGTAATGCAACTTGGATTTTGTAATTGGACAACGATGTATTATTTGGCAAAAACTATTATATTGAAATGAAAGAAAGTTTTAAATGTTTCCGCGGCGATGTTTTATGAAATACACATGTAATTATATGTTTTATGTGCGATGAGGATCCAACTGTAAGCGTCCCGGGAACGGGGCCTTACACTAGCAGCCATCACATCAACATCAACACGTTCAAAGCATTTATTGTTTATGTCATTCATTATTTATTCATCTATAATCATTAATCAATTTTAATGAAATATACTTGAATCAAATCCTGTTTGCTTATTAATTGTGTTGATATCATTGTGTTCGTCATAATCATTATTCAATATATATGATATTTATTTATTAAACAATTAAACAAGGTTAATGTTGATTCCGCAAACATTAACTTGATTCCCTATTAACACTGATAATTCCAGATTACGATCCTTGGATTCACAGGTGGTATCAGAGCCAAGTGCTCATTGATTTAGATCGATTGATCTATAAGTGTTAATAGTGTTTAATTGTTTGTTTCTTTCACTAGATTTGTCAGTTTTTACTGATTTGATCTATTGTTTTTAAGCAAATCATTTTTGTGTGAATTGATGTAAAACAGTGAATTGTCTTTCAGCGAGTACTATTTTATTGCTTGATTAACTTAGATCAATATTCAAATCAATTGAATAGTAGATCTGGGTTATTGATTGACATTCATCAATTGTTCAAGTTTATTTGAACAAATATATTAACAAAAATCTTTGATTTGATAATTAATTATCATTAAAAAGATTGATTGATTTGTGTTCACAATCTCTTAATTTTTGTTAATTAAGTTTTGTCACAAATTAGTTAATTACTTAAAAGATACACCGCAATAGTTAAATCTTAGATTTTAACTAAACATGAGTAACTTTGGGGGATCATCATACCAACCTCCAAAGTTGGAAACAAAAGCAGATTTTAAATCTTGGAGAACCAAGTTCAGGAATCATGTAAATTTTACAGATTTTGACTTATGGGTGTCAATAACTGAAGGTGCTTATATTTCACCCACTCTTGGGCCAGTTTATAATGACAATAATCAACCCATAAGTACAAAGGATCTGTCACTGATGATATTAAGAGGGTCAAAGTTGATATTAAAGCATACAACTTGCTTAGTATGGCTTTACCTGAAGGAATACTAATCAGGTGTGAGAATTATAAAACAACAAATTCCTCGTGGAAGATTCTTCATACACTCTGTGAAGGGAGTGATGAAATTAGAAACATTAGGAAGGATACCCTTCGTTCACAATATGAAACCTTTCATCATATTGAGGGTGAATCAATTCCTCAACAACTCCATAGATTTATGCAACTTGTAACAGATATGAATATCTTGGAGTGGAAATATACAAATAAGGAATTAAACAAAAAGATGCTCCATACTTTGCCTGAAAGTTGGAAGCAAACTGTGTTCATGTTCAAGAACACCATTGACCTCAAAGCACTTGGTTTAGATACACTGGTAGCTAAAGTTGAGGCTCTTGAAATGGATGCAAAATAAAGAAACAAGAGTGTGAGAACACATGTCTCACCTTATCACTTTAATGAAACAAAAAGTGCTGGAAGTGCATTCATTTCCAACAATGATAGTGATAACTCTTGTACATTGTTGGATCATAAGAGGCTGTTGCAACCAAAACAATAACACTTAGAAGATTTTGAGTACTACATGCAAAGGTCTTCCGAAGCCAAGTGTGAGACTTCCGAAGGAAGAAAGAGTTCTTCCGAAGTCTAAGTGTAAAATGCACTTCCGAAGGAGAACTCCAACTTCCGAAGGTAAAGAAACTACTTCCGAAGGTTCAAGACTTGAAGACAAAGTTCTGAAGTCAACTTCCGAAGAATAAAGAAGTCCTTAAAGCCTCGGAAGCATAGAAGCATCTTCCGAAGTATAAGTGGCTTCGGAAGAACTTGTTCTTCCGAAGCCAGTTAACCTTCGGAAGAACACTTCTATTATCCAGTAGACATAAGTATGGTCTGTCTGACAGTCCGCTGCAAATCTCTGAGATACTGCATGGCGTTTTCTCAAAAGCCATGTAGTTGACCATACTTTAATCTACTGTTTACCTTTTCATGTTAAGTACAGTTACCATCTTTAGTTGGTGACAAAAGGTAAGTCATGGACATGTCATGACTACCATATCTTAGATAATACTTTATCTAAGATACCTTAACTATAGCATTGTAGTATATGCTTTAGTCTTAGGTTTCCAGCTGGTATCAAGTATAACCGGCTGTAGGATCTAGTATATATAGTTTCTCATTGTAACTCTTGTTGTATGCTTGTAAGTGTCTTGTAATCTTGAGTTGAGAAATAATATATACAAGTGCCTTGAAAATATTTCTGCTTGTTGCTTTGGTTACTTATTATATTACTATCAACTCTTGTCAAAGACATTGCTTCATCTTGTTTGAGTGAATATTATAAGTGAGTTTGAGAGAAAACCAAGTATTTAGTGACAAAACCCGATCCTGCAATTGGTATCAGAGCTTTTTAGGCTCTTGATTGTAAGATCTTACCATCCCAATCAACCAAGTTTTTCACTCCTCCTTATACCTCACTCAAAAATGGCCCTCAACAAATCTGAAGTCGAAATGGGAACGATGACCAAAGCTCCTATCATCGATCCTGAAAACTTCAGGTCTTGGAGCAGAAGAATGGAAGGCTTCATCAGATACCAGGATAGCAAGATGTGGCAGTCCATCGTGAATGGCCCGTACAAGCCAAAAGTTGCTGGTGGAAACGGAGCCATGATCGAAAAGGATGTCGAAGACTATTCTGATGAAGATAGGAAGAGGCTCGACATTGACAGCAATGCTATGACTGTTCTCATGACTGCAATCCCAAACTCCATCATGGTGGGGTTTGAGCATTGCAAGTCAGCCAAAGAACTCTTTGATGCACTTGCTCAGATGTATTCGAGCTCTAATGATTCAAAGAAGGACTCACTGAAGCAGCAGTTCGAGAACTTCACCTATATTGCTGGAGAAACTTTTAGCCAGCAATACTTCAGGTATATGGATCTTATCTCCTTCCTCCAATCTGTGGGAATCACTCAAGAACTAAGAGACCTTACCAGGAAGTTCATGAGTGCTCTACCCAATGAGTGGACTTTCTACTGTGTCTCCATTAAGAGAACAGAGAATTTAAACACTCTCACCATGACCGAACTCTATGGGATCCTAGATGGATACCGTTTGGAAATGGCAAGCAAAAAGGGTCACCAAGCAAGCAGACCCTTGAGCCTTCCTGCTAGCAACGCTTTAATGGTTGCTGAAGGCTCAGGTACCCCATAGTCTCAGCAGTACCTGTCATACACCCAGCAGCCATCTTGCTCATCTGGGCCTTACATCACATTCCCTGAGACTCCAAGGTCTCATCAAGCTCAGCAGAGCTCCTTTCAGGAGGGCTGTGCGTTTGTTTCAGGGAGTGGACACTCCAATGATCATCAGTTCTGCTTTGATGATCTTGAGTGCTTTAGTCCAGATGACATAGAGTATGTGGACATTGTCCAGCAAATGGCTCTCCTTACCTACAGAGCGAAGAAGTTCTTTAAGAGAACTGGAAGGCAATTCCCTCAAAACCCAATCACTAGCAAGTTTGGGTTTGACAAAAGCAAGGCTAAGTGTTACAACTGTAACCAGCTTGGCCACTTTGCAAGGGAATGCAAGGCTCCCAAGTCCAACCCGGGAACCTCACAGGCCTCCACACATCCTTCTACACCAAAGCCCAATGGAAAGTCAACTGAAACTGCAGCTATGGCTCAAGAGGTTGACTGGAGCTTTATGGTTCAAGATGTGACTCCTTCTCAAGCACTCATGGCAGGAACAGATGAAAATAAGGGACATCCATATGACAAGAATAACAACATTTGGATAGTAGATAGCGGATGCTCCAGGCACATGACAGGAAACAGATCTCTCCTCCAACAATTTCAACATTATGATGGAGGTCCTGTCCAGTTTGGAGGTGAGGCCGGAGGATATATTTCTGGCAGAGGAAGTATATCCAATGGAAAACTAAAAGTTGACAAAGTTAATTTTGTCAAACAGCTTGAACACAACCTGTTAAGTGTTTCTCAGTTTTGTGATCAAAAGCATCAAATGCTTTTCACAGAACATGAGTGCATCATCCTCAAACCTGGGATGACAATTCCTCAGGAATTGGTGCTTCTTAGATCTCCCAGGAGAGGGGATATGTACAAGCTTGATATGAACAATGCTTCCCCAATGGGAGAAGTATCATGCTTTCTTTCCAAAGCTGATAGTGATGAGTCAACACTGTGGCATAAACGAATGTGTCATGTCAATTTTAAGACAATGAATAAATTGGCTAAAAATAACTTGGTACATGGTTTGCCTAAAAAGGAATTTTTCTGCAAAGATAACTGTGTTGCTTGCCTGAAAGGGAAACAACACAGGTCTTCTCATAAATCCAAAATTGTTAACTCTATCACTACTCCATTACACTTATTGCACATGGATCTTTTTGGTCCCACAAGTATAATGAGCATTGGAAGGAAATCATATTGCCTTGTGATAGTTGATGATTTTACTAGATTTACATGGGTATTCTTTTTAAGAACTAAAGATGAAACTGCTGAAACTTTAAAATCTTTTATTCTTAAAATAGAAAATCAAGTTAATCACAAGGTTAAAATAATCAGAAGTGATCAAGGGACTGAGTTTAAGAACTTTGTTCTTGACTCATTCTGTAACTCAAAAGGGATTGCCAGACAATACAGTGCTCCTAGAACTCCTCAACAAAATGGTGTTGCTGAGAGGAGAAATAGGACACTTATTGAGGCTGCTCGGACTATGTTAGCTGATTCAAAGCTGCCTCTAACATTCTGGGCAGAGGCAGTCAGCACTGCATGCTATGTGCAGAACAGAGTTCTTGTAGTAAAGCCACATGGAAAAACCCCTTATGAGCTATGGAACAAGAGGCCACCGTTCATTGGCTTTCTAAGGTCCTTTGGCAGCAGGTGTACCATACTTAACACAAAAGACAATTTAGCAAAATTTGCTGAAAAGTCAGATGATGCCATCTTTGTTGGATACTCCTCCCACTCTAAAGCTTACAGGGTTTATAACATTAAAAACCAACAATTTGAGGAATCCTCCAACATTGTAGTTAATGAGCACACTCCTTGTGTTAGGGGGAATGGCCCTGATCATATTTTTGATTTAGAATTGTTTCCAAACTATTCTAAACCATCTTGTGAGAATGTTTCAGCTGAAACAGGTGCTCAAGGCAATTCTGATGAAGATCAACTGTTTGAGCTTCCCAGACCTGCTCCAAGTTCTCCAAGAACAACAACAAATCAAGTTCCCACTATTGAAAGATCTGACAGTATAACCATTTCAAGAAATAGTGGAACTTCAACAAGGGACTCACCTGATGATACTCAAGTCTCCTCAGGTGATCCTACACAACACCAAGCTGATGGAAGCAGCATTTTGAAGGAACAGGCAACTGTTAATGATGCTTCACAGCAAAGAAATGATGATGTTCTCTTTCATTCAATCAGTCCTCATTGAATGAGATTGAAACAACAGCTGGACCAAGTATTCAAGCTCCAGAGCAAAATATGTCCAACTTGGACCTATCTTTGCAGCTGGAGGTGATTCCAAGACTTAGAATTCACAATACTCATCCAGCTGAAAACATCATAGGGGAAGTCTCTGAGGGTGTGAGAACAAGGGGACAAACTCACAATGGGAATGTCTGCCTGTACTCATGCTTCTTATCCCAAATGGAACCCAAGAAGGTGGAAGATGCCTTAAAGGATAGTAGCTGGGTTGAATCAATGCAAGAGGAGCTGCTTCAATTCAAAAGACAGAAGGTTTGGAACCTATGTCCGCTACCATCTGGTCAAGTACCTATAGGCACCAAGTGGGTTTTCAGAAATAAAAGAGATGACAGAGGCTTGATTATCAAGAACAAGGCAAGACTAGTGGTTCAAGGATACACTCAAGAGGAAGGAATTGATTATACTGATGTCTTTGCACCTGTTGCAAGACTTGAGGCAGTTAGGATCTTCCTTGCTTATGCTGCATCCAAGAATTTCACTGTCTACCAGCTTGATGTCAAGTGTGCCTTTCTATATGGGGATATAGATAGGGAAGTCTATGTATGCCAGCCTCCAGGATTTGAAGACCCACAGCATCCAAACTATGTGTGCAAATTGGATAAAGCTCTATATGGGCTGCACCAAGCACCTAGGCTGTGGTATGAGACATTGTCTCAATTTCTTCTGAAGAACGGCTACACTAGAGGAACCATTGACAAGACTCTCTTTATCAGAAAGTCTGGGAAAGACATTTTGCTAGTTCAAGTCTATGTCGATGACATCATATTTGGTTCTTCAAATGACCAAATGTGCAAAGACTTTGAGAGCATTATGAAGAAGAAGTTTGAAATGAGTTCTATGGGAAAAATGGACTTTTTCCTTGGAATTCAGGTAAAGCAACTGAAGGAAGGGTTTTTCATCAATCAATCTAAGTATGTCAATGACATCTTAGAGAGATTTGATATGAAGGATTGTAAAGCAGCAAAGACACCCATACCCAGAAACCATGATTTATGCCCTGACTCTGAGGGGGAGGATACTGATCAACATCAGTATAGAGCAATCATTGGTTCTCTGATGTATCTTACAGCAAGTAGACCTGATATCATGTTTGCAACTTGCATTTGTGCAAGATATCAGGCTGCTCCAAAGGTGTCTCACCTAATTGCTGTCAAGAGAATCCTCAGATACCTCAAAGGAGCACCTAAGTTAGGTCTCTGGTATCCAAGAAATAGTGATTTTAATCTCTATGGATACTCTGACAGTGATTATGGTGGCTGCAACATCAACAAGAAATCAACATCAGGAGGATGTCAATTTCTTGGTGGAAGGATCATCTCATGGCAATGCAAAAAGCAATCCTGTGTCTCTACATCAACTGCTGAAGCTGAATACATTGCTGCTGCAAGTTGCTGTGCTCAGCTGCTGTGGATTCAAAACCAGATGATTGACTATGGATTCAACTTCATGAGCACTCCTATCCACATTGACAACAACAGTGCTATATCCATCACAGAAAATCCAGTGAAGCACTCAAAGACAAAGCATATTGACATCAGGTATCATTTCATTAGAGATATTCATGAGAAAAATCTTATCAAACTAGTCAAAGTCAATTCAAATGAACAATATGCTGATCTGTTCACCAAAGCATTTGATGAACAAAGATTTAAGTATCTTATTACAGCTATTGGGATGATAAACATTGACTAGTCAATCTCATTTGAAAACCTTTTCAATATGTAAAGTCTTATGTCAATACAATCTAAGCCCTGTTACAAAAGATCCTTTCTTATTTAACTAAGTATAAGTTCTTCCGAAGAGAAACTTGCCTTCGGAAGATATCTAGCATAACTTCCGAAGCAAATTTCTCATAGGATAATTTTCTTCTCGGAAGTATACTAAGTCTCGGAAGAAGCGATTGAGGTAATCTCAGATCTACTTCCGAAGCACTTAATACTTTCCACTTGAAAGCAACATGTATCTTCGGAAGCAATTTATTTACCTTCGGAAATACATTTGCCTTCGGAAGAACTTTACCTTCGGAAATACCTTATACTCGGAAGAAGGATTTTACTGTGTAACGGAAATCTTTTGGGCCCCACTCTGTAAAAAGTAAAGATTTTGTTAATGATGTCGGATTATTTAAATGGCTTAACCTTACCGCCCCTGTCACATCATCCTCTGAACCCTCACATCATCTTATCCAAACCACCCTTTAAACCGCCATTTCACCCATTTAAATACTTCCGGTTAATCACTTACACTCTTTTTACCAAATTCACTGCCCTAAAAGCTTTCTTCTTCACCAATTTACCTCTCTCAAGAACTTTTCCTCTGCTACCTTTCCAAATGGCTCTAAACCCTCAGCACAACCAAGTCGCACTCCTTGACTCCTCAAGGGATGCCGACTTCTCTGATATTATCTCTTTCCTAGCCCAATCTTCATATTACACAGCACTGACTGTAAACCCGACCATTTACACCAACCAAATGTCCGAATTCTGGGCAAATAGTCGGGTTGAAACCCTAAATGGGGTTCGTGCTATTAGGTCAAGTGTATGTGGCCAAGAGTTGGTCGTTACTGAACAAATCATCAGGGAGCATCTTGAGCTCCATGATGAAGGCGCACCGACGGAATTCCCAAGTCTGAGTTAGATAACTCTTATCTCCAAATGGGATACGGTGGAGATGTCAGCAGGTCTACAGTCTACAAATTCAACTTCTCATACAAGTGGAAGTTCCTGCTACATGTGGTTCTCCACTGCTTATCTAACAAATCAGGGGGTTGGGATCAAATTCCCTATGAACTCGGGTGCCTAGTTCATGGGTTGGTACAAGGCTTGCGCTTCAACTACTCCAGGTTTGTGCTGACTAATCTCATAGGAAATCTGCAAAGGGACACATTCTTTATGTATCCCAGATTTCTACAGCACATAATCAACTGCGAGCTAGATCAGAGTAAGCTTGTCTGTTCAGCTGCTCTATCTGCTCCTCAGATGAGGCCGACTATCTTCAAAGTACTGAAGAGAGTGTCTACCAACTACACTGGAAGGGATACCGCACTACTTCCAGGTATGATTGAGCCAATGGCTCCTGGTGACATCCCTGTTATCCCCACAGGTGATGAACCCACACCAGCAACAACCCTCACCATTCCAAATCTACCTTCTCCACCAATAAAAGTCACCTATCAGAGACGAACCAAACGAACCCTTGTTCAATCTACTCTGATTGAACAAGCCCCTCCTCTTCAAACCAAAAAGGCTAGAGTGGAACAAGGGGCTCCCACTCAGCCAGAGGTCCCCCAATCCTTCACTATTGACCTCAATATGGGTCTTGAGTCTCCTCAGTCTCAGACCCATGAGCCCATAACCCCAGCTGATAGCCCTCAGGGTGAGTCTCTACACTCCCCTGAGCAGCCACCAAGGGACAGCTCAATGCCTTTTGACATTGATCAAAGTCCCGGGTCTTTAGGTCTTCATTCCTTCTCTTTTACTGACCTATTGACCGGAGCTGGTGAAGAGACTATGTCTCTCCAAGGCAATGAAGTTGATCCACAACACCCCATTAAGGATCAACAGAGCCTAGAGAAACCTCTTGTTTCTAGCCCACACCAGCAAAGCCCAACTGAGGTGAGTCCCACTGATGTGGAGGGGACTCATGTAGATTCAGCTGCCACTACTGAAGGAGCCTCATTGGATCCTCAGGACAGTGGTAACAATAGTCAGACTGAATCTACGGCAACCATGCCCTATGATGCCTCTGAAAGAGACATCATTGTGCAAGGGAAACCAGGGTGCCAAGAAACCACATCTGGTGGTGAGGATGAACATACTAGGTATGTTACCTCATCTCCCCGTGATTCTTCCAAAGAAGATGAGGGAAGACTGCAACTCATAATAAGAGACCTACTTTCTAAAGTCTCAAACCTTGAATCAAAGGTTAAGACTTTAGAGGATAGGTCTGCCACTCAGCAACTTGAGATTGAAAATCTCAAGGTGAAACTAGCTGAGAAACAGATTGAGAGATCTGTTAGGCATGTACCCATTCAAGTCTCCTTGACCTCTTCCTCTAGCTCATCTACCTCTCAAGATGATGCTACCAAAAAGGGGGAGAATGTTGAGGAACTAAGTCAAAGACAGGATTCCACCAGTCAAGCTCTCACTTCTTTGAGCTCAAAGCAACAAACCACCATCTTCCCTGAGCCTCCTCCACTTGTGATTCAAGTAGATCAAAGGATGCTTCAGGATCTAAATAGGATCTTCAACAAGTTCCTTTTAGAGTCCCTCATAGATCAACCCAGTCCAGATATGTCTGTGATATACTTTGGAGCTCAAGAGCTTCAAAGGTTGAATGCACCTCCTACCACTGTTGAGGAAGTTGGTCAACCTAAGGCCCAAGTGGAACCTGAGATTGATTTCGAAGGGGAAACTAGGACTGATGGCCCAGCAACTGAAATAGTTGGGACAGAAGGTGTGTTTTCACAGGCTTCCGAAGCACAATTTGAAGCCTCGGAAGAACCAACTCAAACTTCCGAAGCTGAAATTGCTGCTGCGGAAGGACTGTTCTCTCTTTCCGATGATCTAATAGTCACAGATGCAATTCTGGAACTTGCATCTGAGGTTAATAGGGAGGATTTTCTCAGCCAACCACTAGCCATTACATCTGCATTGACCTCAGCTCCTACCTCCACCATCCAACCTGAGTCTTCTACCCAAGAACCACCAAAGTCTAGCACTTCCGAAGACATTAAAGGTAAAAGGAAGATGACTTCGGAAGAGCTTCTGGAAGAAGAAAGGCTGGAGAAACTTAAAAGAAAAGGAAGATTGCCAACTGGGAAACTGTTAGCTGCAAGTTCAAAAGCAGCTGCAGCCAACCAAGAGGCAATCAACAATAGAAAAAGGGTGGAGGTAATTGATAGACTAGTCAGTCTAGGAGCTGCCTCGGAAGATGTACTCCTGCTACCTTTAGAGGAGCTGATAGAGCTAGAAAAGGCAACCTTGCTGCAAAAACAGCAAAAAGAAGAAGCTGCAAGGTTGGCCTTGGAAGAAGAAAGGCTGAGAAAAGAGAGAGAAGCTGATCTGCAGCTCAGGAGAGAAAGGATCACTTTCTTACTCTCCAGAGGATTCTCTCAAGATGAGTTATCTCCACACAACAATGACACGATCTTGTGGCTCTTCAACAAAGAGCAAGATCAAATGGAGAAGGAGAGAAAGAGAGCTGCAAGGGAGAAGCTGGTAATGAAGAAGAAGAAGGAAGAAGAGGCTGGACTGTCTGCCGCCAAGAAGATAGGTGACAAAGCTTGGATGAAGAACTATCTTAAAGCTCACGGCTTCTCTGGCAGGCAAGTGGGTCCAATGTCTGAAAAGACCCTGCAACGACATGTCAGTGACATCAAGGCTGACATTCGTGCAGGGAGAAGAAAGGAGATGTATAGAAGGGGACAGGGGATGACCTTCAAAGCCACCTCTCAGCCAAATACCCAAACCCAACATCAACCTGAACCAATACCCTTTCCCTTCCCAATCAAAACTGAACCTGAACCTTTCACCCCTGAACCTACACCTTCCCATCTACCAACTCCCTCACCTCAACCACCTAAACTACCCATCATCCAACCTAAAACCTTACCCAGAACCCAACCTCCTAAACCTACCCAACAACCAACCAAACCATCCCCTCAGCCTTCTAAACATCTCTCAATGGAGGAATTCAAGGAGATCAAAACCAAGCTCATCAACTGCACTACTCTGAGCGACATCTCTTGTGAGGAGGATACAGTCAACCTGACTTATGTTGATGGATCCTCAAGTTCCCTCACAAGAGATGAGTTTCTTGATCTGCCAAGAGGAACTCTGGACCAAGCCGCAAGACTCCTTGGCCTCAATTCAGATACATTGAATGAGGAAGAAAAGAAGCTAAGGAGAAGGCTGGTGACTCTGCTGGACACAAAGAAAGGAGATAGGGTACCAAGACAATCTCTTGTACCCAGAAAGAAGATAGTCCAGTGGAGGTTCGAAGACTCTTCTCACAACTTTGTTGTTGAGAGAGAGAATGGTGAGATTAACAGGCTGAATGCCTCATCTCTGCTACACTTAAGCAGATTCGATATTGCTGAGTTAGCAGAGAAACCATTCTCCAACCCCTCAAACTCCGAAGTAGCTGCTCACATCAGAAATCATCTAGGCAGCCTTCACATGGCCGAACTCACTGCAAGAAACAAGGTCGAAGAGGAGTCAAAACTGAGAGAGGAGGAGCAAAGGAAAGGATCAGCAACCAAAGGCAAAGCCTTTCTTCAAATGGTTGAAGGTCCTGAACTTGAGTCCATAGTTAGATGGGAGTATGACTACAACTCCCGTCAACTAACTCTCTTCAGGGGGTCACAACAAAGGGTACACGTCATTCAAAGTGATAGACTGGATCTCCTATCCACGAATGACCTGTACAAGCTTCTCAGCACCACTTCCGGGAAGAACAGAGAGACAGACAAATATCTTCTATCCCTGGTACTGAAGACTTTGAGAAGTAGAGATAAGTGAAGTTTTGGTAGCATCAGCCTAGGGGGAGTTTGTTGGATCATAAGAGGCTGTTGCAACCAAAACAATAACACTTAGAAGATTTTGAGTACTACATGCAAAGGTCTTCCGAAGCCAAGTGTGAGACTTCCGAAGGAAGAAAGAGTTCTTCCGAAGTCTAAGTGTAAAATGCACTTCCGAAGGAGAACTCCAACTTCCGAAGGTAAAGAAACTACTTCCGAAGGTTCAAGACTTGAAGACAAAGTTCTGAAGTCAACTTCCGAAGAATAAAGAAGTCCTTAAAGCCTCGGAAGCATAGAAGCATCTTCCGAAGTATAAGTGGCTTCGGAAGAACTTGTTCTTCCGAAGCCAGTTAACCTTCGGAAGAACACTTCTATTATCCAGTAGACATAAGTATGGTCTGTCTGACAGTCCGCTGCAAATCTCTGAGATACTGCATGGCGTTTTCTCAAAAGCCATGTAGTTGACCATACTTTAATCTACTGTTTACCTTTTCATGTTAAGTACAATTACCATCTTTAGTTGGTGACAAAAGGTAAGTCATGGACATGTCATGACTACCATATCTTAGATAATACTTTATCTAAGATACCTTAACTATAGCATTGTAGTATATGCTTTAGTCTTAGGTTTCCAGCTGGTATCAAGTATAACCGGCTGTAGGATCTAGTATATATAGTTTCTCATTGTAACTCTTGTTGTATGCTTGTAAGTGTCTTGTAATCTTGAGTTGAGAAATAATATATACAAGTGCCTTGAAAATATTTCTGCTTGTTGCTTTGGTTACTTATTATATTACTATCAACTCTTGTCAAAGACATTGCTTCATCTTGTTTGAGTGAATATTATAAGTGAGTTTGAGAGAAAACCAAGTATTTAGTGACAAAACCCGATCCTGCATACATTGAGTGAAGATGAAGAGGAAGTAAGTTTCTATGCATCAAAGCCTTCAAAGAAATCTTCTCAAAGTAAGTCAAGAAGAGAAAAGGAAGAACTGATGATAGAAGAGATACATCTACATCATCAGCAAAGTCTTCATCAAATAACAACCAAACAGAGCCCATCACTGTTATTCTGGATTCTGAAGAACAAAAAGCAGCCTTTGCAGCTTTCAGTTCAAGTTTCAAGCTTACCTGGGATGCTCCTTAACATCTGCCAACATTTTCCAGCAAGACTTGGAAGAACTACATCAAGATGTAGTAGAAGAGATGGATCTACAATGGCAAATGGCAATGATTGCCTATAGAGCCAAACAACATCTAAGGAGAAATAAAGATTTGGCTGTAGCTAGTAAATCATCAAATATTGGTGTAAGTCAAAGGTAAGATGTTTCAAATGCAATCTCTATGGACACTTCTCTAGAGAATGTAATCAACAATCAAATCCTGACTTGACACAACATCAACAACATCAGTCTCACCAACCGTCATCATCTCAAAGATCTTTCAGACAACCACAACTAACCAACTCATCCTCACCAGCCACAAATACATCAGCAGGAACAAATAACTCTAAAGAAACTGGGCTAATTATACTTCAAGATGGAACTCGTGACTAGAGTATGTATGAGAAGGAAGTTTTGGAAGAAAATCAAGCTTTAATGGCTCACATGGAGAACAAAGTTCCACCCATGGCTAGATAGGTAAGAGATAGGTTATGTTCATCAACATATGTTGAGGAAGTTGAAAGATATAGAGTCCATGCTCAACAACTGGCTGATAAAGTTAAAGAAACAATGATTTTGAATGAATCTCATGTAAGAGAACATAAATTATATCAAATAAAAATTAACTCTTTACAAAAGGATTTAGATAAACTTGTTTCCAAAAATTATAGTTTAAAAGCATAAGTTGAGCATCTGACATCTTTCTTAACTAAATCCATGTATGATCATGCATCAACTGAACTGAAACTTCAGAAGTTTCAACTCTCATATCAGCAATATGAGAAATTGTTAAATTCTCATATTGAATTAAAGAACAGGTATGGGTTGGGATATAATGTTGTTGCACCTCCTATAAACAATAATTACTCACCTTTACCTGACTCAATGAGGGTTGAATTGCTCGTGTGTCCAAAGGACAAATCCCATTTGAAACGGATGATGTGAGTTTGTCAAATGGCCGCTACATTAGCGGCGCATAAAAATAACTTGTCAAATCATTTTGTGCCGAGCACCACGTTTGAAACAAACTCTAATCAACAAGTTAATCACAATGAAACTGAGGTGAATGAAACTGAGTCTTCTGATTCAGAAAATATTAAACAAAATGACTCAAAATTGACTTTGATGAGTGTGATGACTTGGATGATTCTGATGAACATGATGATGATCAACTGACTTTGATAATAATGTTTCTTTGAAATAATCATCCCTAAAGATCTTGAAGAAACAAAGTTGACATATCCTTTAAAACAAAGAAACATGCTGAAGACTATTTGCAAGAGAATAGCTCAGCTAAATGAAGGTCTTCAAGAACTTCATCAACATCAAAAACCTCAAATAAAGAAATTGAAAAGTGTGTATCTACTCAGGAAGTGCACACATTTTCCACAGAAAAAGGAAAGAAGAAACAATCAGCAGATCTTCAACGGATGAATAAACCTTCTTTAGTAGAAGATCTGCGGAAAACCAAATCTACAGATTCAGTATATAATCTGCGGAAGGCAAAATCAGCAGCAAACAAATCAAAGCCTCAAAAGCTGAAAAAGGATAAATCAACTGCACAATTGGAGAAGGATGCAAAGCCTCAAAAGTTAACAAAGAAGAAGAAAGTAATTGATTCTGACAAAGAATCAGAGGAAATGTATTGCAAATAGTGTGAGATGAAAAACCACAATACTGAAGATTGTTACTTCAGTAGTTATTGTTCTATTTGCAATATAAACAATCACATGACATCTGACTGCTACTTCAACAAACATTATGCTATTTGTAGGAAAAATAACCATTCGACTCAGGAATGTTATTTCAACAAAAAGAACAAGACAAAGAGCACAAAGAAGAAAAAATCTGATAAAGCTGAATCAGACACTCAATCTACTGACTGTAAAAAAGATTCAAAAACTAAGAAGCAGCAACAAAAACAAAAGCCAAAAACAAAAGGAGAAAACATCCACTGATGTTCAACCTGTCAAGAAAAGAACAACATTTCAGCAATCAAAAACACCTCACAAAAGGGTGGATTTGACTGAAAAAGAAACAAATGATGATGATGCTTTCTTTGATAATTTTGAAAAGGGAACTCAAGTACCTCATTCAAAATCAAAAGATAATGAAACTTTCAACAATCAAGATTCATTATCAAAACCAACGCATCAAACCAACAAAAATAAGGTGAATGAAGAAGATATTAAGAAACCAGAACCTAGTTCAACAACCTCATCTTCAACAGAATCATCCTCACCTCAAACAACTCAGAATGAATCAATTAAAACTAAAATTAATACTGAAACTTCAAGACTTATTCATAAAGGAGTAACAATTTTAGACACTGCTAGAAAACCCAAGATCATTGAGGCTTGGGTTGTCAATTCTAGTTGATTTCTTTCTGTGTGCAGGAACAATCTTGGAGAGCTGACAACAAGTGGTATGTTGACAATGATTGTTTTAGGCATATGATAGGAAACTCTTCACTTCTCCATGACTTCAAGCATAAAAATGCCTCATACGTGGCATTTGGTGGGGATAAGAAGGGAGGTAAAATAGTTGGTGAAGGAATAGTAACTAATGGTGTACTCAACTTTGAGAAAGTAAATTATTGTGAAAATTTGCAGTATAATCTATTGAGTGTATCTCAAATTTGTGATCAAAACTATACCACATTGTTTGATAACAATAATTGTTACATTCTTAAGTCAGGTTTTTCCGTTCTAGAAGAATGGATTCTTCTTAAAGCATCAAGAAAAGGAAACACATATGTTTTGGATATGAACAACACTTCACTCACAAGACATGAAACATGCCTACTATTTAAGTCATCAGAATATGAATCTCAATTATGACATAGAAGGCTTGTTCATTCTAACATGAAGAACATGTACAAACTGGTGAAAAATGACCTAGTCATTGGGTTGCCAAAGAAAGAGTTTCATTGTTCAAATCATTGTCCTTCATGTTATAAAGGAAAACAACATAGAGTGTCTTATAAATCCAAAATAATTAATACAAACACTACACCACTGAAATTGCTTCACATGGATCTGTTTGGTCCAACCAATCTGATGAGCATTGGAAAGAGGCAATATTGTTTAGTGATAGTGGATGATTTCACTAGATTCACATGGGTCTTCTTCTTAAAACAAAAGAGTGAAACATCAGAAACATTAATGGACTTTGTCATCAATATTGAGAATCAACTTGATTTAAAAGTTAAAATTTTCCGAGTGACAATGGGACTGAATTTGTTAATACTGACTTAGATTCTTTTTGTAGGAATAAAGGCATTGCAAGACAATTCAGTGCAGTAAGAACTCCACAACAGAAAGGAGTTGTTGAAAGAAGAAACATAACACTTATTGAAGCAGCAAGAACAATGCTAGCTGATTCACAATTGCCAATCACCTTTTGGGCTGAAGAAGTGAATACAGCATGCAATGTCCATAATAGGACATTGATTGTCAAAGAACATAATAAAACACCTAATGAGCTTTTATTTAAAAGAAAACCTTACATAGGATATCTTAGAGCTTTAGGGTGTCATGTATCTGTTTTGAACACAAAAGAACAATTGCGAAAAGTTTCATAAAAAGCCTATGATGGTTTCTTTGTTGGATATTCTTCAGCATCTAAGTCTTATAGGATCTACATTCCGCAACATAACATTGTGGAAGAAACTCCTAATATGTCTTTTGATGAATCCTTATTTCTTAAATCTGTAAAAGGATCCTCAAGGTTGTTAGATATAGATGCACTAACAGACTCATTTAACTCTGGTTATTTGAATATTGCAAGATCTGATGATACATGTTATCCATTTGTTCCTCCAAACATGAATGAAGTGTCATTGTCTACTGATCCTCCAAGAATATAACTTCAAGTATCTTGGAACAAGGAACTACAACTAATCTACACAATGCAGTTAATGCAGCACAAGTATAGCATAATAGATCTACATCCTCGGATGAAAACACTTTATTAGTAGCTGCTACCTCTGCATCTGCAAATGAGTGTTCTACATCCGAAGATATGAATAATGTCTCAGCAGCTGTTCCATCCACCTTTGTAGATATTCGAAACATTGGAGATACTCATCATATTCCATTCGTGGATGTTCCTGTAACTCCTACGGAAGCTCAAAATACATCCGGAGAAGTTCCTGCGATAGATATTAATGATGCACCTGATGTTCAAACTCAGGAAGATCACTCCATACCCAATGATGAACATGAGGAACACTTTGATTACTTCCTAAATTCATCAGTTGGATTGGATCCATCTACATCAATGAATATGACTAACTTGGAATCATCTATTCCAGTTGAATCTACTCCAACAACTAGAATTCATAAGACTCATCCAATAAACAACATTATTGGTGATCTTGATAAAAGAAAAACAAGAAGCGAAGGTGGAGCTGCAAACATTTGTCTTTTCACTTGTTTTCTGTTATAAGTGGTTCCTCCAAACATCACAGCTGCTCTAAAGGACAATAGCTAGATTGAAGCTATGCAAGAAGAGATTCAACAATTCAAAAAGTGATTTACCTGAAGGCCAACATCCAATTGGAACAAGATGGCTCTTCAAAAATAAACTAGATGACATAGGTATAATTGTGAGATACAAAGAAAGGTTGATTGCACAAGGTTACACACAAGAAGAAGGGATAGACTATGATAAAGTTTTTGCACCAGTTGCAAGAATTGAAGCCATAAGAGTATTCCTAGCATATGCATCGTATAAGAAGTTCACTGTCTATCAAATGGATGTCAAATGTGCTTTCTTATATGGGAAAATTGATGAAGAAGTCTATGTAGCACAACCTCCTGGATTTGAAGATCCTCATTAACCACACAGGGTATACAAGCTTGACAAAGCTTTGTATGGTCTTCATCAAGCACCAAGAAAGTGGTATGAAACATTATCATCTTTCTTGCTCAAGCATGGATACAAAAGGGGAACCATTGATCAGACTCTCTTTCTTAAACAAGAACATCAAGATCTCTTGGTTGTTCAAATTTATGTTGATAACATTATATTTTGATCAACTAACAAGAGATTATGTGTAAGTTTTGAAGAGTTGATGAATCTGAGTTTCAGATGAGTTCAATGGGAGAATTAACTTTCTTCCTTGGTCTACAAGTTCATCAGAAGACAGATGGCATTTTCATTAATCAAGAGAAGTACATACATCAAATATTAAAGAAGTACAACCTTGCTGATACTTCTTCATGCAAAACACCAGCCTCAACAACGTATAAGATTGTACCTGATCCTACTGGAAAAACTATTGATCAAAGATTATATAGATCAATGATAGGATCACTTATGTATTTAAATGCCAGTAGACCTGACATTATGTTTGTTGTGTGTGTTTGTGCTAGGTACCAATCAGATCCAAAAGAGTCTCGTCTAAATGCTGCGAAAAGAATCTTCAGATATCTCAAAGGAAAACCTTCATTGGACTTTGGTATCCAAAGGATGGTGACTTCACTCTCTTCTCATATTCAGATAGTGACTTTGGAGGATGCAACAACAACAGAAAATCCACAACTGGTGGATGTCAATTCTTAGGACCAAGACTAAATTCATGGCAGTGCAAGAAGCAAACAAATGTATCTGTATCCATAGCTGAGGCTGAGTACATAGTTGCTTTAGCTAGTTGCTCTCAAGTACTTTGGTTGCAAAACCAATTGGTTGATTATGGTTACAATTTCCTTCAGACTCCAATTTACATTGACAATTCAGCTGCTATGTTTATAACTGTTAATCCAGTGCAACATAGTAAAACAAAACATATTGAAATAAGATACCATATTCTAAGAGATTGCTCAGAAAAAGGTTTGATAACGTTAGTCAAAGTGGATACAACAAATCAGCTTGCTGATTTATTCACTAAAGCCTTTGATTCAGTTATATTTAATTTTCTAATTGAGTCTCTAGGCATGATTAACTTAGATTAATCATTATGAACAAACAAAGAAAAGCATGTGTCTTTCCTTGTAAATAATAATAAATAAAATTAAATAAAAAAATATTGTCTTTATTTTTGTGTCTTATAATTCTGCATGACATATGTTTTGGGAAATGATAGTACACCATGCCTTTGCTTACTTCCTGAGTTTTTAAATATCATTAACATCTGATCAAAGTTTCTTGATATGTGAGTTGGTTCATCTTGAGTGGAAACTACACTAAGAGGCATGCCTAACATAATGCAAAGTGACTGTTTGTGAGAAACGTCATTTTGAAGATACAACAAGTGAGTCTTATTCTGATATGATCAAATCACTCATCTAAGCACACTATGTACCAATACTTTAATATCTATGTTTGCAAATCACATTCCCTCTATTTTGTGTAAACAAAGACCTGGGTGTATGATCACCATGGTTTATGTTTGTAACCCAATGGTGAAAAGATCATGATCCTTATCATCCTTATGTTTTGTGTAAACAAAGACCTGCGTTAAATGCACTTCTGTTTTATGGAAGTAGAGACCTAGTGACCCGATGATGATCATATCTAAGCTCTTGAAAGAATCCTTTGTGATCAACTGTATATTAAATTTAGAACTTTTACATCAAT
Organism: Flaveria ramosissima; assembly: GCA_025215565.1. Classification (NCBI taxonomy): domain Eukaryota; kingdom Viridiplantae; phylum Streptophyta; class Magnoliopsida; order Asterales; family Asteraceae; genus Flaveria; species Flaveria ramosissima. The sequence continues at coordinate 47,757,932 of CM046046.1, forward strand.
GCATCAATGAGGTTGCAAATGCATCTCAAGGTAAAACTTACAACTTAAAGTACATAGTGTTGGATCTAGAAAGGCCGATGGAACCAAAACAAAATCACTTAGACTATTTTGGTACAACTAATAAAGGACTTCCGAAACTAAGTGTGGAACTTCCGAAGGAAAAAGGAGCTCTTCCGAAGACAAAGTGTAAAACTAACTTCTGAAGGAAAACTCCAACTTCTGAAGACAAAGAACTTACTTCCGAAGATCAAGACTTAGAATGATAGATCAGAAGTCACCTTCCGAAGTATAGAAGTCCTCAAGCCTCGGAAGTATAGAAGCCTCTTCCGAAGTATAAGTGGCTTTGGAAGAACTTGTTCTTCCGAAGCCAACTTACCTTCAAAAGACACTACTATTATCTAGTGGACATAAGTATGGTCTCCTTGACACTTCGCTGCAGACCTCTGAGATACTGCATGGCGTTTTCTCAAAAGCCATGTAGTTGACCATACTTTATTCCACTATTTACCTTTATAAGTTAGTACAGTTGCCATCTTTAGTTGGTGACAAAAGGTAAGTCATGGACATGTCATGACTACCATATCTTAGATAATACTTTATCTAAGATACCTTAACTTTAGCATTGTAGTATATGCTTTAGTCTTAGGTTTCCAGCTGGTATCAAAGTATATCCGGCTGTAGGATCTAGTATATATAGTTTCTCATTGTAACTCATGTTCCATGCTTGTAAAAGTCTTGTAATACATTGAGTTGAGAAGTAATATATACAAGTACCTTGAAAATTATTTATGTGTGTTCTTTGCTACTTATTATATTATTATCAACTCTTATAAAAGACTTTACTTCATCTGATTTGAGTGTTCTATAAGTGAGTTTGAGAGAAATCCAAGTGTTTAAGTGACAAACCCGATCCTGCAATTGGTATCAGAGCTTCTTAGGCTCTTGATTGTGAGATCTTACCATCCTAATCAACTGTTTTTCACTCCTCCTTATACCACACTCAAAATGGCCCTCAACAAATCTGAAGTAGAGATGGGGAAGATGACCAAAGCACCCATCATCACCCATGAAAACTTCAGGTCATGGAGCAGACAAATAGAAGGCTTCATCAGGTATCAAGACAGCAAGATGTGGCAATCTGTTGTCAATGGCCCGTATAAGCCAAAGGTAGCTGGTGGAAACGATGCCATGATTGAGAAAGCTGTTGAAGATTATTCTGATGAGGACCGGAAGAAGTTGGACATTGACAGCAATGCTATGACTGTTCTCATGACTGCAATTCCCAACTCCATCATGGTGGGGTTTGAACATTGCAAGTCAGCCAAAGAACTGTTTGATGCGCTTGCTCAAATGTATTCTAGCTCAAATGACTCCAAGAAGGACTCACTGAAGCAGCATGTCGAGAACTTCACCTATGTTGCTGGAGAGACACTCAGCCAGCAATACTTCAGGTACATGGATCTCATTTCTTCTCTTCAGTCTGTGGGAATTGCTCATGAACTTAGAGATCTTACAAGAAAGTTCATGAGTGCATTACCCAATGAGTGGACATTCTACTGTGTCTCTATCAAGAGAACAAAGAACCTGAATACACTCACCATGACCGAACTCTATGGCATCCTTGATGGATACCGTTTGGAAATGGAGAGTAAGAGAGGTCATCAGACAAGCAGACCCTTGAGTCTTCCTGCTAGCAACACTTTAATGGTTGCTGAAGGCTCAAGAACCTCCCAGCCTAAACAATACCGGACTTACACCCATCAACCATCTTGTTCTTCTGGGCCATACATCACATTTCCTGAGACTCCAAGGTCTCAACAAGCTCAGCAAAGTTCCTTTCAGGACAGCTGTGCTTTTGTCTCAGGAAGTGGACACTCAAATGATTATCAATATTGCTTTGATGATCTGGAGTGCTTCAGCCCAAATTACGTGGAATACGTGGACATAGTCCAACAAATGGCTCTATTAACCTACAGAGCAAAGAAGTTCTTTAAGAGAACTGGAAGGCAATTTCCCCAGAACCCAATCAACAGCAAATTTGGGTTTGACAAAACCAAGGCCAAATGTTACAACTGTAACCAACTTGGTCATTTTGCAAGGGAATGCAAGGCTCCCAAGTCTAATCCGGGAACCCCACAGGCCTCCACACATCCCTCTACACCAAAGCCCACCGAAAAGTCAACAGAAACAGCTGCAATGGCTCAAAAAGTTGACTGGAGCTTTATGGTACAGGATGTGACTCCTGCTCAAGCACTCATGGCCGGAACAGATGAAAATAAGGTATATGAACATCTCTGTACTCCTGCCTGTATTGCTAAGGTTAAATTGTATCAGGACTACAATATGGAGATTAAATCCAATATTAAGTCTTTAAATGTTTTAAAATCTGATTTTAAAAGGGCTGAATCTGACTATCAAAGAAAAATTGAGGAGTTAGAGAAAACTGTGTTCCTATTAAAACACGAACACACAAACTATAAGACTCAAATAAAGCATTTAATATCCAAATTGACTGAGGCTCAAGCCCAGCTTGTCACAGCTGAGGCTCAAGCCAGGAAGTATGATATTTTCGAGCAAAACTTCCAAGCCATTCTTGCATCATCCTCTCACTCAAAACCTTGTTATCAAAACAAAGGTGGTTTGGGAACCAATGAAATTGCTCCACCACACTCCTATGAGTCTATAAGACAACCAAGGTGTGGTACTGAAGAGCAAGAGGTTCCATCTGCTGACCCACCTTCTCATGAGTCAAATAATGATGCAACTATGGAGACCATCACAGGAAGAACCAAGTAATTATACCCTCTCCTACCAATGATGATCAAACCCTGACCACCAAAGCCAAAAGAAGCATAGCGAAGGCAGCTAGAAAAACTGCCAAGAAAGTGGCTGAGTCTAAGCTGAAGATAGACCTAAAGCAAAAGGGTGTGTTCATCTCAGCTGGATTCCAGGTGGTTGGAAACTCTGATTCAGGAAAGGGTGTAGTACCAGCATTCCTGTCCTACCAAAGGATCAGAAGTTAAAGGGAAAGGTTGTTGATGAAGAGAAAAAGAACAAGAAACAGCAATCCTCAAATTCCCAAAAGATTAACATTGCATGCATAATGTGTGGTCTGCAAAACCACATGGCCAAAGATTGTTACTACAATCCTGCTAGCACACATTATGCATATAATGTTAAAAAAGGAAGGAGTCAGGGAAGGTTTTTCATTTGGACCATATCAAATGGTTCAAGTGATGAAAAAGGGAAAGCTTGTTTCCAAAGCAAGGTTGCTTTCGGAAGAAGGTCCTTCTTCCGAAAGGAAAAAGGCTTCGGAAGCCAAAGCTATCAAGACTCAAAAGATTAAAAGAGTCCCCTTGAGACCATCCCAGAAGAAGACTTCTTCGGAAAAAAACGTGGTGAAGGCTTCTTCCGAAAAGAAAGAAGCTTCGGTAGAATTCCAAGCTGCAAAAGCTTCAACAAGTTCATCCTCCATGATCAACCAAGGGATGGAATGGAAGATCAAGGAAGATGTTGTAGCCCAAACCTCTTCTTCAAAGACATCCACTAAACCCCCATGCATAAATTTTGGTTTAATTATGTCACTATCATTGGAAGAACCCAAGACCAACAAGGCTTGGGTTTCCAATCAAAACTAATCATCTCATCTTATGTGCAGGGACATCCATATGACAAGAATAACAATGTTTGGATTGTGGACAGTGGATGCTCCAGGCACATGACAGGGAACAGATCTCTCCTTCAATAATTTCAACATTATGACGGAGGTCCTGTCAAGTTTGGAGGTGAGGCCGGAGGATGTATTTCTGGCAGAGGAAGTATATCCAACGGAAAATTAAAGGTTGACAAAGTTAACTTTGTCAAACAGCTTGAACACAACCTGTTAAGTGTTTCTCAGTTCTGTGATCAAAAGAATCAAATGCTCTTCACAGAACATGAGTGCATAATCCTCAAACTTAGGATGACAATTCCTCATGAATTGGTGCTTATTGAATCTCCCAGAAAAAGGGATATGTACAAGCTGGATATGAACAATGCTTCCCCATTGGGATAAGTATCATGCTTTCTTTCCAAAGCTGATGGTGATGAGTCAACACTATGGCATAAACGAATGTGTCATGTAAATTTTAAGACAATGAATAAATTGGCTAAAAATAACTTGGTACATGGTTTGCCTAAAAAGGAATTTTCCTGCAAAGATAACTGTGTTGCATGCCTGAAAGGGAAGCAACACAGAGCATCTCATAAATCCAAAGTTGTTAACTCTATCACCACTCCATTACACCTGTTGCACATGGATATATTTGGTCCCACAAGTATAATGAGCATTGGAAGGAAATCATATTGCCTTGTGATTGTTGATGATTTTACTAGATTTACATGGGTATTCTTTTTAAAAACCAAAGATGAAACTGCTGAAACTTTGAAATCTTTTATTCTTAAAATAGGAAATCAAATTGATCACACGGTTAAAATAATTAGAAGTGATCAAAGGACTGAGTTTAAGAACCACGTTCTTGACTCATTCTGTAACTCAAAAGGATTGCCAGACAATATAGTGCTCCTAGAACTCCTTAATAAAATGGTGTTGCTGAGAGGAGGAATAGGACACTTATTGAGGCTGCTCGGACTATGTTAGCTGATTCAAATCTACCTCTAACATTCTGGGCAGAGGCAGTCAGCACTGCATGCTATGTGTAGAAGAGGGTCCTTGTAGTAAAGCCACATGGAAAAACTCCTTATGAGCTATGGAACAAGAGGCCACCATCCATTGGCTTTCTAAGGTCCTTTGGCAGCAGGTGTACCATACTTAACACAAAAGACAATTTGGCAAAATTTGCTAAAAAGTAGGATGATGCCATCATTGTTGGATATTCCTCTAACTCTAAAGCTTATAGAGTTTATAACATTAAAAATCAAGAATTCGAGGAATCTTTCAAACATTGTAGTTAATGAGCACACTCCTTGTGTTAAGGGAAATGGCCCTCATCGTATATTTGAGTTAGAATTTTTTCCAAACTATTCTAAACCATCTTGTGAGAATGTTTTAGCTGGAACAGGTGCTCAAAGTGATTTTGATGATGATCAACTGTTTGAGCTTCCCAGACCTATTCCAAGTTCTCCAAGAGCTGCAACAAATCAAGTTCCCACTATTGGCAGATCTGATAGTATAACCATCTCAAGAGATAGTGGAGCTTCAACAAGCGGTTCACCCGTTGATTCTCAAACCTCTTCAGGTGACCCTGCACAACACCAAGCTGTTGAAAGCAACATCTTGAAGGAACAGGAAACTGTTAATGCTGCTTCACAACAAACAAATGATGATGTTTCTTTTTCATTCAATCAGTCCTCATTGAATGAGTTTGAAACAGCAGCTGGACCAAGTGTTCATGCTCCTGAGCAAAATATGTCCAATTTGGATTTATCTTTGCAATAGGAGGTAATTCCTAGACTTAGGATTCACAACACTCATCCAGCTGAGAACATCATAGGGGAAGTCTCTGAAGGTGTGAGAACAAGAGGACAAACTCACAATGGGAATGTCTGCTTGTACTCATGCTTTTTATCCAAAATGAAACCCAAGAAGGTGGAAGATGCCTTGAAAGATAGTAGTTGGTTTGAATTAATGCAAGAGGAGCTGCTTCAATTCAAAAGAAAAAAGGTTTGAACCTATGTCCGCTACCATCTGGTCAAGTACCTATAGGCACTAAATGGGTTTTCAGAAACAAGAGAGATGATAGAGGCTTGATTATCAAGAACAAAGCAAGACTGGTGGTTCAAGGATACACTCAAGAGGATTGAATCGATTATACTGTTGTCTTTGCACCTGTTGCAAGACTTGAGGCAGTTAGGATCTTCCTTGCTTATGCTGCATCCAAGAATTTCACTGTCTACCAGCTTGATGTCAAGTGTGCCTTTCTATATGGGGATATAGATAGGGAAGTCTATGTATGCCAACCTCCGGGATTTGAAGATCCACAACATCTCAACTATGTGTGCAAATTGGATAAAGATCTATATGGGCTGCACCAAGCACCTAGGCTGTGGTATAAGATTTTGTCTTAGTTTCTCCTGAAGAATGATTACACTAGAGGTACCATTGATAAGACTCTTTTCATAAGAAAGTCTGGGAAAGACATCTTGCTCGTTCAAGTCTATGTTGATGACAACATATTTGGTTCCTCAAATGACCAAATGTGTAAAGACTTTGAGAGCATCATGAAGAAGTTTGAGATGAGTTCCATGGGAAAAATGGACTTTTTCCTTGGAATTCAGTGAAGCAAATAAAGAAAGGGTTTTTCATCAGTCAATCTAAGTATGTCAATGACATCTTAGAAATATTTGGTATGAAAGATTGTAAGGCAGCAAAAACACCTATACCCAGAAACCACAATCTTTGCCCTGACTCTAAGGGGGAGGATACTGATCAACATCAGTATAGAGCAATTATTGGTTCTCTGATGTATCTCACAGCAAGTAGACCCGATATCATGTTTGCAACTTGTATTTGTGCAAGATAGCAGGCTGCTCCAAAGGTGTCTCACCTAGTTGCTGCCAATAGAATCCTTAGATACCTTAAAGGAGCACCTAAACTAGGTCTCTGGTATCCAAGAAATAGTGATTTCAATCTCTATGGTTACTCTGAGAGTGATTATGGTGGCTGCAATATCAACAAGAAATCAACATCTGGTGGATGTCAATTTCTTGGTGAAAGGATCATCTCATGGCAATGTAAGAAGCAATCATGTGTCTCTACATCAACTGCTGAAGCTGAATACATTGCTGATGCTAGTTGCTGTGCTCAGCTGCTGTGGATTCAAAACCAGATGATAGACTACGAGTTCAACTTCATGAGCACTCCTATCCACATTGACAACAACAGTGCTATCTCCATTACTGAAAATCCAGTGAAGCACTCCAAAACTAAACACATCAATATCAGGTATCATTTCATTAGAGATATTCATGAGAAAAGTCTTATCAAACTAATCAAAGTTGATTCAAATGACCAATATGCTGACTTGTTCACCAAAGCCTTTGATGAACAAATAATCAAATATCTCATTACAGCTATTGGGATGATAAACCTTGATTAGTCTATCTCATTTGAAACCTTTTTAATGTGTAAAGTTTTATGTCAAAACAATCTAAGCCCTGTTACAAAAGGTCTTTCTCTAAAATTTTATCCAAGTATGAATTCTTCCGAAGAGGAATTAACCCTCGGAAGATATTTTCCATATCTTCCGAAGCAAATTCCTCCCAGGATAATTTTCTTCTCGGAAGAGTTGTTAAGTCTCGGAAGAAGCGATTGATTTCATTTCAGATCTACTTCCGAAGCTTGTAACAATTCTCCATTCGGAAAGCAACATATACTCTCGGAAGTAAAAAACTTTACCTTTGGAAGTAAATTTGCCTTCGGAAGAATATTACCTTTGGATATGCTTTATACTCGGAAGAAAGATTTTACTGTGTAACGGAAATATTTTGGGCCCCACTCTGTAAAAAGTAAAGTTTTTGTTAATGATGTCGGATTATTTAAATGGACTAACCTTACTGCCCATGTCACATCATCCACTGAAACCTCCCATCATCTTATCCAAACCCCCTTTAAACCGCCATTCCACCCGTTTAAATACCTCCAGCTAATCACTTTCATCCTTTTTACCAAAATTACTGCCCGAGAAGCTTTTTTCATCTTCAATTTACCCAATTCCGAACTATCCTCCTGCAACATTCTCAAATGGCACAAAACCCTCAGCACAACCAAGTCGCACTCTTTGATTCTTCAAGGGATGTCGACTTCTCAGATATCATATCCTTCCTAACCCAATCTTTTTACTACACTGCCATGACTATTAACCCTACGGTTTACTCAAATCATATGTCTGAATTTTGGACAAACGGTCAGATTGAAACCCTAAATGGGGTTCATGTCATTAGATTGAGCATCTGTGGCCAGGAGTTGGTCATTTCTGAACAAATCATCAGGGAGCATCTAGAGCTTCATGATGAGGGCGCTCCTACAGAATTCCCCAAAGTAGATTTGGACAACGCTTATATCCAAATGGGATATGGTGGAGATGTTAGCAAGTCAAACGTCTATAAATTCAACTTCTCTTACAACTGGAAGTTCCTGCTGCATGTAGTTCTTCACTGCTTGTCCAACAAATCTAGGGGATGGGATCAAATCCCATATGAACTTGGGTGCCTAGTTCATGGTTTGGTGAGAAGCCCATGCTTCAACTACTCAAGATTTGTGCTGACCAATCTCATGGGAAATCTTCAACGGGACACATTCTTCATGTATCCCAAGTTTCTCCAGCACATAATCAATTGTCAGCTGGACTAGAGCAAGCTTATCTGCGCAGCTGCTCTGATTGCTCCTCAAATGAGGCCGACCATCTTCAAAACTCTAAAGAGAGTGTCCACCAACTTCACCGGAAGAGATACTGCACTTTTTCCAGGTATGATTGAGCCAATGGCTCCTGGTGACATCCTTGTTAACCCCACAGGTGATGAACCCACACCAGCAACTACCCTCACTTTTCCAAATCTACCTTCTCCACCCATTACCATCACTTATCAAAGACGCCCCAAACGAACCCTTGTTCAATCTTCTCTGATTGAACAAGCTCATCCTGTTCTACCCAAACAGGCTAGAGAGGAACAATAGGCTCCCACTTAGCCTGAGGTCCAACTATCCTTCACAATTGACCTCAATATTGATCTTGAGTCTCCTCAGTCTCAGACCCAGGAGCCCGAAATCCAAGCTGAAAACCCTCAGGGAGAGTCTTTATACTCCCTTGTGAAGCCAAAAAGGGACAGCCCCATCACAGGCTCAATGCCTTTAGACATTGATCAAAGTCCCGGGTCATTACGTTTTACGTCCATATCCTTTACTAACCTATTAATCGGAGCTGATTAAGAGATTATGTCATTTCAGGGCACTGAAGTTGATCCACAACACCCTCTCAAGGATCAACAGAGCCCAGAGAGATCTCTTATCTCTAGCCCCCATCAGCAAACCTTTACTGAGGTGAGTCCCACCAATGTGGTGGGGACTCATGTAGATTCAGCTGCCACTACTGAAGGAGCCTCAAGGGATCCTCAAGACAGTGGTAACATTACTGAGACTGAATCAACGGCAACCATGCCCTGTGATGACTCTAAAAGAGACATCATTGAGCAAGGGAAACCAGGGTGCCAAAAAACCACATCTGGTGGTGAGGATGAACATACAAGGTATGTTACCTCATCTCCCCGTGATTCTTCAAAAGAAGATGAGGGAAGACTGCAACTCACCATTGAAGACCTAATCTAAACTCTAATTAAGTCTAAGTCTTAAATCTAAGGTTAAGACTTTAGAGGATAGGTCTGCCACTCAGCAACTTGAAATTGAAAATCTCAAGGCCAAACTAGCTGAGAAACAGATTGAGAGGTCTGTTAGGCACGTACCAATTCAGGTCTCTTTGACCTCTTCCCCTATTGACCTTGTGTATTGCCTCTAGCTCATCAAGCTCTCAGGATGATGCTACCAAAAAGGGGGAGGGGAGAGTTTCAGGGACAAATCCCAAGGACAAGATGTGTAGACCAAAAGTCGAAGCTCTCACTTCCCTAAGCTCAAAATATCCTATGCAACAAGCTTCAGTTTTTTATGAGCCTCCTCCAGTTGTAATCCAAATGGATCAAAGGATGGTCCAAGATCTTAATAGGTTATTCAACAAGTTCCTGTTGGAATCTCTTATTGAAGAGCCAAGTCCTGATCTGTCTGTGATCTACTTCGGAGCTCAAGAGCTTTGGAGGTTAAATGCACCTTCTACCAATATTGAGGAAGTTGGTCAACCTATAGTCCAAGTGGAATTTAAGATTAACTTTTAAGGGGAAACAAGGACTGATGGCCCAGCAATTGAGATAGTTGGGACAGATAGTGCATTCTCACAGACTTACGAAGCACAAGTTAAAGCCTCGGAAGAACAATTTCAATCTTCCCAAGCTGAGATTGCAGCTGTGGAAGGACTATTCTCCCTATCCGATGATCTAATAGTCACAGATGCAATCCTAGAACTCGCATCTGAGGTTAATAGGGAGGATTTTCTCACCTAATCCCTAGCTCAAACATCAGCATTAATTCCAGCTTCCATCTCTACTACTCAACCTGAACCTTCCATCCAAGAACCCCCAAAGCCTAGCACTTCCGAAGACATCAAAGGAAAGAGGAAGATGACTAAGGAAGAGCTTCTGGAGGAAGAAAGGTTAGAAAAACTCAAAAGAAAAGGTATACTTCCTACTAGTATACCAGAGTAGAGATCATTGATAGACTTGTCAGTCTAGGAGTTAATCAAAGATCCTCGGTGTAACATACATCCGAAGATCCTCTGCGGATAAACAATCAGCTCTAGAGTTCAAGTGAAGTTAATCAAAGAGTTCAAGTGAAGACTCCTGCGGATGAGCAAATACCTTCGGTGTAACACCCGGTTATTTTAAAAAGTGAGGAAAGAAAGAATTAAAGTGAAGGAAAAGAAAGAAAACCCATAAAACCCAAGTCGAAGGGTTAAAGTGTCAAAAAGGACAAGCGTTTCAAAAGTTGGTGTAAAAGTGGGCATGGCCGCGCATAATGTCTACACATATCACTTCATTCGGGTTTTAGAGAGAGAAAGCAGAGCTTTCGGGTTTTTAGAGAGAAGATCAAGAAGAAGGCTGAATTCAAGGTAAGAATTCGTTGTTTTAAGTCGTTCTTGATCGGCCTATGCCTTGGTTATATGCTTATATGTGTGTGGGTTTTGGTTGTGTGTGTGTTTTGTGGGTTTCTAGGTGGGTAGAACTCAATTTGCAAACGGGTTTTGAAGAAGTCATAACCAAGAGCTGCTAAGGTGAGTTCTAGAACCCCCTTTTTACTTGTTTTGACTGATTTGGGGCTGGAAACACATGTTTAAACGTTTTTATAAAATGTGGGTGTGTACCCGTATGTATGTGTGTGTTTGAATGCGGGTGGGTTTGATTTTGGGTGATGTGTGTTGTTATGATGACGATATGTTAATGTTCTGATGCTTAGAGTGTAAGATGTAAGCATATATCATGTTAGTCTGATAATTGGGACAAATTATGATGGTTGGTTGCAAGTGTTGGCTGCCCATGCGCCCAACGGTCTAAAATGCCTAAATGTCCCATGCGCCAAAAATCCCATACACCCAAATAGTACCCATGCGCCTAGAATTAGGCTGAAATTGACAAAGTGTCCAGACGCCTAGAAAGTTCATGCGCCCAGGCACTCATGTGTCTGCATAGTGACCATGCGCCTAGAATTTGCCCAGAATGACTAAGTGTTGGCCATGCGCCCGAAAGTTCCCCATGCGCGTAAGTGTTCCCCATGCGCCTGAAAGGCCATGCGCCTGAATAGTATCCATGCGCCTAAGACTTAGATTATTTTTCTGATTTTTGGGAAAAAGGTGAAATATAGACTTTAACTTGGGATGTTCCCAGGGGTGAAGTAAGATGACTTTTGATGATGTATGGGCTATGTTGTGGCATGTATGATGATAGTTATGTCATGTGTGATGATGCCTTGTATAGTGAGGTTTTGTATGGTTGTGTTTATGTTCCATGTTATGTATGTTTATTTTCCATGGCTTTACATGTTTTGGTTGTGAAGAAATGATGAAGTATTATGTAATGTAAAGTGGAAGATAATGAAAACATGAACATAATGATAGAATGCATGCATTAATGAAAGTGAAAGTAAAGAAAGGCTTGCAAGCAAAATGTACGGAGGTGCACGACTCTAAAATGTCATAAACTCAACTGTGTGTGGTTTAGCTAACCCATAAGGATACAAATAGGGGTCTAGTCTTTGTGACTAACCAGTTGTATAGTACATGGATTATAGTGGATACTCACCCCGGTGCTGGTGCCAGGCTATGTGCGTTATGGAAGTCATTTATGACCTTCGGCCCGGTACCCGCTTTGTGCATACGTTTGAGGTGTAGTATACAGTTGGGATTTTTGTCGCTTGCCCCGGTGCTGGTGCCAGGATCTGTGCGTTATGGAAATCATTTATGAGCTTCGGCCCAGTACCCACTTTGTGCATACGTTTGGGGTACAGCTGAAGACACTGATCCGGAAAGAGTAAAGAAAGAAAGTGATGAAAAGTAAAGGTAGATAATAATGATATTATCTATGTGTACGTATGATGTGTGATCATGTACCAAAGTAAAGAATGGTTTTGAAAGAAAGTAAAGTATATTTTATTTTAAAACTAGAACTCACTCAACAACACTGACTTTTATGTGTTTCCAGTTGGCAGGTAATGGTTGTTGAGGATGGCACGGGACGGCTACTTGGTTCATTTTGGATGGCATTCTTTTGTATATTGTTTTTGCATTGTAATGCGAACAAATGATATTTGTAATAAATGTTGTATTATTTTGCAAAAGCGTTTATTGTAATGAAATGAAATGTTTGTTTAAATGTTTCCGCTGAAATGTTTTATTAAAGTTAACATAAATATATGTTTTATGTGTGATGACTGACCAGCTGTGAGCGTCCCGAGAACGGGGCCTTACAAGTTGGTATCAGAGTCAAAGTTTAAGTGAAACGGGTAAATATTTTCAAAAGAAACCTAAACTTAAACTGAAAATGGGACAAAGGGAAGGGATGCCAGTCCAAGTAGCTACGTGCCATCAGGTATTTTCCTAATGATTAACTGGCATTATGTGCACATGTATTTGATCTGTGTGCTTTTAGTAGATTTAGATACTGATGTAGTCAGGATAGGAAATGTTTGGGGTATGAAGAGTAAAGTAAGTGGCTAATCACAACTGGCCACTGTAATTAGGGACTTAATATACTTGACATAAACTGAGCTATTCCCTTTAGTGACCGTGTTAGTGTTTGAACCTTATAGTGTGTTTAGAGGATGGCCGGTGGTAGATCATCAAAGGCTTCGTGTGGTGGAGGTCGTAGTGGACGTGGTGCGGGACCACGGGCCACGAGAGGAAGGCCTTAAGCTGAAGAGGTGGTTCATGAAGAACCTGAGACCCCTCATCCGGAGGCTGGGGATGAGAGTGCTAGCTTGAGAGCCTCAGTGAAGGAGGCTGTTGTGGAGGAGGTGCATCAGGTCATGCAGACGATCTTACCGTCTGTGGTGATTGAAATGATAAAAGCTGTACGGAAAGAGATAGGAAGGAAAGGAGAAGGCCCGCAGGGGAGAGGGAGCAACCGAAGACTAACACACTTGTCTCTACTGATGAAGAGGAAGAGGAGAAGCATGTGCCTGAGGCAACTCCAGGCTGTAACTACGGGGCATTTCAAAGATGCAGGCCCCTGACTTTTGAAGGTAATGGCACTGCTGCTGCTGCTCACCGATGGGTGAGAGAGATGGAGGCTGTTCTTAATATCAGCGAGTGCCAAGAGGACCAGAAGGTGAAGTTTGCTGCCCACTCATTTGTGGACTCGGCTCTGTGCTCGTGGGACAATATTGTCCAAGCCGAGGGTAGTCGGGAAATTAGAGGTGGTCGGAGCTGAAGATATTGGTGATCGAGGAGTTTTGTCCTCACCGAGAGATGGACAAAGTTGAAAGGGAGTTCCTGCAGCTGGAGGCGGGAACCATGACACATCAGCAATACACCACGAAGTTCAATAAAATGGCACGGCTGGTGCCGGATTAGGTGACACCCCTGTCACAGAAGATCAAGAGGTATATTCAAGGCTTGCCGGCAGACATTTGCAGGCACATGATCGCTGCCCGGCCGAGCACGTTTAGGTCGGCGGTTGTTGGACCAAAAGAACCAATGAGCCAGATCAGAAAAACCTTTAAGTCCCACAGACATCACAACAACTGAAGAGATCTACATCAGCTGAAGACAAAGTCTGAAGACAAAGTCTAAAGACAAAGTCTGAAGATAAAAGGCTGAAGACAAAGTCTGAAGACATATTTTGAAGACAAAGTCTGAAGACCAAGTTCTCAGAAGTTGTCTCATACAGCTGAAGTATTTCCTTTTAGTTGTTGTAATTTTTTTACTTTTTAGTAGTTTCCTTTCAGTAGTTTTATTATTGTAAAACATCTGAAGTTCTTACACTTCAGATGTTATAGTTTCAGTAGTTGAAATTTTGTTTTACACTTAGTTTTTTTTGTGAAGGTGTCCTCAGTTGTTGTGGACATCTTCAGTAGATTAGTTATTTTCACTAGTTTGTTAAATCAGTTAGATGTCACTATCAAGTGACATCAGCTGACGTCACATTCCTTTGTAAAAGGAATGTTGACCTAGTTGTTTTGGAACCGAAGCATTAGCGTGAATGAAAATATTCCATTAACAGAAAGTTCTCTCTCTATAATCGTCATAGTGTGATTACATATTCATACTTGTCTTGCTTGAATTTGATCTTATTTCTGTTATATTCCGCTGAAAATTCAAATCTAATTGATCAAACTAGATCCGATCCTATCGAATGGTATCAGAGCTGGTTAATCATTGATCGATTTAACAATTGATCATTGAAACTGCTCTTTTGATATCTAAGTTTTATCGAATTAGCAAATTTTCAAGAATTGGTTATAGAGTTTGATTTTCTGTCGCTTCCGGTCAATTAATTTGAGATTCAAATTGTGTTGTTGAGTTTTTAAGCTAGACTTATTTTAATCTCATTGAATTTGGTTGATATGGTGAAAATGACTACTTCAATCAATGATCCTCACAATACTGGCTCCTCAACTAAGCCTCCGATGCTTGTTAGGAGTGAGTATAACATATGGCAACGCCAAATGCTCCATCACCTGTCTGTTAACAGTTCAGGTTGTTGGAAGTCAGTGGTTCATGGACCATATAAGCCTATGGTGAGTAATCCTGAAACTAATGAGATGGTTCCGAAGAAGAAGGAACAATATTCTAATGAGGATTTAAAACTGTCTGAAATTGATGCTAAAGCCCATGGAATTCTGGCCATGGCACTGCCTAATGAAATCTACTCTGGGCTTATGCATCATGAAACTACTCATGATCTCTGGGTTGCTCTGAAAAGAACAATTTGGAGGAACTGAATGAGGTCTTAGCAAACAATAGAGAAATCTTGCCCAGCAATATGAGACATTCTCTCATAGGAAGGGTGAGACATTGACTTAACAGTTTGAGCGATTTTCCTGTTTGATATCTGAGCTAAAAATGGTTCAACATGAATATACAAAAAGTAAGATTCCTCAGATCCCTGCCTTAGAGATGGGACACTTATACCATTGTCCTACGCTCCAGTGCAAATCTGGATACTCTATCTCTCACCCAACTTCATGGGAAACTCTTACCATTTGAGAGAGAGATAGAACAGAAAAGGAAACTCTCTTCATCTGGAAAGCTCACTGATGACTTTGTACCAGGAAACACTGCTCTGGTTGGTCATGAGTCTGAATATGCTACATCTGAAAGTTCCTATGATGAGCATATTGATTTCTCTTCAAACAGTGGTAATCATGCTTTTGTTGGAGTTGATGGTAACTCAGGGTTTAGTGTTGATAACTTGTGTTTTTTGATGGATGATTTGATAGGAATTGCTGATGATGATCTGGAAGAGATAGATATTTTGAGCCAAATAGCACTGATCAATATCAGATCTCAAAAGTTTTACAAAAGGACAGGTAGAAAATTCCCTGGTCTCTCTGGCAAAACCAAAGTTGGTTTTGATAAGAGCAAGTTGAGATGGTCACAAGTGCCATAGACTTGGACATTTTGCTAGAGAGTGTAGATCATCTGGATCTTAACTCATCTGCACCCTTTGTGACTTTTCCAAGCAATAGCTCACAAACCAAAGGGCAACATTCTACCAGTTCTGATCATCACTCACAAATTTAATCATCTCCTGCATTCTTTGTTCCTCAAAGTCCAATGCCATATCCTTATCCATGTTTTGACATGCCTCAGTCTCAGGTTCCTGCCTGTACATGGCTCAACAACCACATGCTCTACCTGATCCTCAAACCATCTCAAACAAATCAACATCTCTCAATCTCAATCACATCAGAGCTTTTTTCACCCCTGAGGTTGTTGACTGGGAGCAGCTTACCAGATGATGTCTCTGGTTATTCTGAACAGTTATTTGCTGGTGCTGGTCAACATGGTGGTGTGAAAACCCTTTTGGAAATCTTGCTCTAATGGCGGCCTGGAGTCTACTGATGGAAATACTTCATCATCACAGGTACCACAGGGTATCTTCTGAGGCTAAGGCCAAGTTATGTTTGAGTCATGCATAGCTGCTGTTTCTTTTAATTAGGGAAGCAATATAGCTTTTAATTAACAAAACCTTGACCTAGAGAGAAGTAATTTCCAAAAGAAAAGCTGAGTTTGAGTCTGTTCTAAAAGAAAAAGGATGAGGAGATTTATAAACTAAAATGTCAAATCACTGGTGAAAAAGCAAAGGTAGAGGTCATTTCGTAAAAATCACAAGAATCTCAAAGAAACACTTGCAGCTACTCAAGTTAATTGTGAACGTTGGGTAACATCATGCAAAGGATTTGAAATGCTTCTCAGTAAGCAAATGGCTTCTAATGTGAAGTTTGGGATTGGGTATAATCATACCATACCTCCTACAGATTTTACTCCCAAGCTAGAAGTAAAATCTGAGGGTGATTGTAATTCCTAAACCACATCATCATGTGTCTCATCCTCAAATGATAATTCAGAATCAGAGGATGAAGTCAGTGTTATTACCTCAGCTAATCAAATTGCTGATGGTCCCACTGCTTCTAAACACATGATCAAGAAGAAACTGAGTAATTCAGGTGTTATCCCACAAAGTACTCAAAGTACCGAAGGGCAAAACACAACACCTGAAGAGCATTTCAAATCAGAGGAAAACAAAGCATTGCTTGACAACTGCTGAAAAGTCTATCAGGAATTTCAAAAGTACTAATAGAAAACTTCTGAAGAACAAATCTTCAGTTGTTGCAAATCCTTCAGTAATTACCAAAAGTACTGAAAGGAAGAAAGTATTGAAGAACAAATCTTCAGTAGTTTCATCATCTTCAGCAGTTGATCAACAAAAGATGAAAAGGAAGCCATGTGAAATATGTGGTTTGTTTAATCATCTTACTGATGAATGCTGGTATAACAAGGGTTTAAAATTCAACAAAGAGAAAATCATTAAGAAGAAATTGCATAAAATGAAAGATGAATTTCAAACCAAGTTTGTACCACAATCATCTCAATCTGATAAACCAAAGTTTTTCCAAACAGTTAAAAAGAAGGAAGGGTTTATCACAAAACAGCTGAAAATATTCCTCATGGAATATCAAAACCCAGACTAAGTCTGTGTCTTTTAAAGGGAGGAATGTGGTGAATCACAAGAACAAATCACCAACAAGTACTGATGTGTCAACTGAGTTGAAAGCTTTGACAACCAATCAGACACAACTTGTTATGATGGTTCAACATCTGTTGGGGAGAGTTAACCAATTAGATGTTTCTGTGATTAAACCACTGAAAAGGAAACCTAAGCCAAAATAAAAGGAATCCATTTTAGCACCATCTACACCTTCAAAGGCTGTTAATCATGCAAAATCAGTTAGTTTAAAATCTGTTGATGAAAACAGACCCAAAACCAAAATGGTTTGGGTCTCAAAGGCTAACTAATTTTGTGAAAATGCAGGTTCTTCAGCATGCCAAAGAAGCATCTGGTATGTAGATAGTGGAGGATCTATGCATATGACAGGGAGCAGCTCTCTTTTCATGATTACTCTCAAGGGAAGAAGGGATTTGTTTCTTTTGGAAATGATGCTAAGGGTTACATCATAGGAAAAGGATTTGTCTCAAATGGGGAAATAAGGTTTGATGATGTTAACCATGTGGAGAACCTCAAGTATAATCTGCTGAGTGTCAGTCAAATGTGTGATAAAGGGCATGTTGCACTTTTCACAAGTCAGAACTGCCGGATTCTGTCTTCCAAAGTTTTCAGCAAGATTGACAAGATATTGGATGAACATACTCTCCTGAAGGCCAACAGGATTGGAAGAGTATATGCCTTAGATTTATCAAGGAAAATTGATCTTAAAGGCCATCCATGTCTGTTCTCTAAAGCCTCTCCTCAAGAATCTGAACTATGGCATAAAAGGCTTGGTCATGTGAATCTTAAGAACATGAATCAGCTTATTCATCATGGTTTAGTGAGAGGTTTGCCATTGAAGGAGTTCAAATGTGATGACAACTGTCCAGCTTGCTTAAAAGGAAAGCAACACAAAGTTTCATTCCCTCCAATAGAAGAACCCAAGTCCACTTCCTGCTTGCAATTACTGCATATGGATCTCTTTGGTCCTGTTAGAGTAATGAGTATGGCAAAGAAAAAATACTGTCTGGTAATTGTGGATGATTATTCCTGATATGTATGGACTTTCTTCTTGTATTCTAAAGATGAGGCTGCTCAAATCATCATTTATTTTGTGTTGCATGTGGAAAAGCAGCATTCACTTCCAGTCAAATGTGTGAGAAGTGATAATGGCACAGAGTTTAGGAATCACACTCTTGATGAATTCTATTTTCTAAGGGAATCAAGAGACAATATAGCATTCAAAGAACTCCTGAGCAAAATAGAGTGGTGGAGAGAAAGAATAGGACCCTTATTGAAGCTGCAAGGACAATGTTGGCTGACTCAGGTTTGCCACTAACCTTTTGGGCTGAAGCTGTCAACACAGCTTGCTATGTACATAATAGGGTATTAGTGAATCAGGGGTTGATGAAGACTCCTTATGAGTTACTACATCATTTGGCCCATCTAATTTCATTCTTTAGAGCATTTGGGTGTCCCTGTTATATTCTTAACACAAAGAATCCACTTCAGAAGTTTGAATCCAAGGTGGATGCAGGGTATTTTGTTGGGTATTCATCTACTTGCAAGGCATACAGAGTTTTTAATTGCAGAACAAAGATTGTTGAAGAAACTTTGCATGTCAAGTTTAATGAATCTCCAAAAGACAAAATTCCTCAAAACCCTATGGAGTTGTTTGATTTGGACATACTGCAATATGTTCCATATCAGTCTCCACCTGTTATTGTTTCTAAGGTTCCATCATCTCCATCTGATGGTATAAATGCAAGTTGTAGTGATCATCTGCCTGTGTCTACTACACTTGATGTTCCTGTAGCTTCAGCAGTTCCATCCACAACAAATGCTGATGAAATCTCTGAATCCTCTACTTCATTTGAACTGCCATCTCATTCTAGGTTTCAAGAGTCTGAATCAACATCTGTTGCTGCTGAATCTCCTACAAACACTTGCACAGATATTATTGAGTATCAAGAACTGAAGAATCATCCCATGTCCCATATCATTGGTGACATTAATGCTGGTGTTTCAACAAGAAATCAATTGTCCAATTTTTGTCTCTATGCTCTCTTCATCAGTCAGCAAGAGCCAAAGAACTATCATGCTGCATTAAGAGACAATGGATGGGTTGAAGCCATGCAGCTTAAGCTTCTTCAATTTCAAAAGCAGCAAGTGTGGGAACTGGTTCCTCTACCCCAAGGTAAGTGTGCAATAGGCACTAAATGTGTGTTTAGGAATAAAAACTGATGAAAAAGGCCAAATTGTCAAGAACAAGGCCAGACTGGTTGTACAGGGGTTTTCACAAGATGAATGTATTGATTATGATGAAACCTTTGCCCCTGTAGCCAGACTGGAGGCAATTAGATTGTTCTTAGCTTATGCTGCTTTCCATAACCTTAAAGTTTTTCAAATGGATGTCAAAAGTGCATTTTTATATGGTAAAATAAAAGAAGAGGTTTATGTGTGTCAACCACCAGGTTTTGAAGATCATAAACATCCAGATTGGGTGTATAAGCTTGATAAGGCTCTTTATGGGTTGAAACAAGCTCCCAGAGCCTGGTATGAAACACTATCTAACTTTCTTCTTCAAAATAATCTCACTAGAGGCTCCATAGATAAAACTTTGTTCATTAAGAAAGTAGGCATGCATAAGCTCCTTGTTCAAATTTATGTAGATGACATTATTTTTGCATCCTCTGATCCACAGTTGTGTGATGCCTTTACTAAATTGATGCAACAAAAGTTTGAAATGAGTGCCATAGGAGAATTACAGTTCTTTCTGGGTTTGCAAATCAAACAAATGGCTGATGGAACTTTTATTCATCAGTCAAAATACACAAAGGATTTGTTAACCAAGTTTGATTTACAAAACTGTAAGCCCTGTTCTACTCCCATGTGCAGCAACACACAACTGGATGCTGATCAGAAAGGTAAAGCAGTTGATGAAACTCTTTACAGATGTATGATTGGTTCCTTGATGTACCTTACAGCTTCTAGACCAGACATTATGTTTGCAACTTGTGTCTGTGCTAGATTTCAGGCTGCACCTAAAGATTCCCATATGATTGCAGTCAAGAGGATCTTTAGATATTTGCAAGGAACTCAATCTCTAGGACTTTGGTATTCCACTGGGCACTTTGAAAATTAGTTGCTTTCTCTGATAGTGACTATGCAGGGTGTATGTTAACCAGAAAATCAACTTCTGGTGGATGCCAATTTCTAGGAAACTGTTTAGTCTCTTGGCAGAGTAAGAAACAAACTTCAGTTGCTACATCCACAGCTGAAGCAGAGTACATTGCAGCTGCAAGCTGTACATCTCAGGTACTCTGGCTTTAAAATCAATTATTGGATTATGACATTACAGAGACTAAGACTCCTTTACTAATGGATAGTGCTTCAGCTCTTTGTATTGTTAAGAATCCTGTCCAGCATTCTATGACCAAACATATTGAGATCAAACATCATTTTATCGGGGATTGTTATGAAAAAGGTCTGATTGATCCAAAGTTTATGCCTAGTGCTGATGAGCTTGCATATATATTTACTAAGCCTTTGGACAGTGCAACTTTCCATAATCTTGTGCTCAGGCTTGGTATGCTGCAACTAGAATAATTTGACACCTACCGATGCTCTTAGTTAATAAGTACTGATGAGCATTAGTATAAAGTTGTCAAAAATAAGTGCTGATAAGTCATTTTCTCTTCAGCAGTTTTTATAACTACTGAAGACTAAACTACTTAAAAGTACTGAAGTACTTCATTTGTTGAAAAGTACTGATGTAAAACTACTGATGCCCTTTATAATAGATAAGTACTGATGACCAATGAAACATCTGAAAATCAGATGATCTGATGAGTAAGTGTTAAGGTCATTGAAACAGCTGAACTTTGTGAATTGACGACAACAGCTACTGTTTCATTTTAAAACAACTGAAGCCAAAACCAAGTCTTCAGTAGTTTACAACTACTGATGACTAACACCAAGTCTTCAGTAGTTTACAACTACTGATGACTAACACCAAGTCTTCAGTTGTTTACAACATCTGAAAGTTAAAAACCATGTCTTCAGTTGTTTTCTAACAACTGATGACTCACACCAAAACTTTTAGTTGTTTTCTTTCAGCCGTTTCACAACCTATAAATACCAAACCCTAGCTTCAACCTTTTCATAACTCACTTTCCAAACGTTCATCTTCCATTAATGGCAACCATGCAAATCAAACCTCGACACAACTGTGTCGCTTACCTTACCAAATCAGCCTTTTGGACCAAGTTTGATGCTGCCATTGATCTGATGGTTGATTCCCAATATCATACAGCCTTCCTCTTGAATCCTACCATCTATCCCGATACCCTTTGCCAATTCTGGACAAACGTCACTATTCATCCTGCTGAGAATTATGATTCGATCACTCTCCAGTCGTTTGTCAACCAGAAACAGGTGGTCATTACTTCTGAGATCATTCGTCAAACCCTAGACCTGAATGATGCCACCTATGTCACCAGATACCCCAAAGGCACCATTGATTTATCCTTTGTTAACCATGGCTATGAGGGTGACCTAAGTGCTACCACTATTCTGAAGAAGCACTTCCATGATGCTGAGCGTCTCATTTTCCATATGATCAATGTCTGTCTTGCCCCCAAAACATCTTCATGGGATCAAATGTCATCCAGGTGGCAATAGGTATTGTATTCTATCCTTGAACGTCAAAGCTTAAATTTTTCTGAAATAATATTTTTGGAATTAAAAGATCTGGCAATGAAACCTGTGGCTAATAGATGGATATTATATCCAAGGTTTCTTATGGCCATAATTCTTAATCAATTAAAATCTGATGGCCTTGTTGGCCTTGGAGTCCCTGCTATGGTAGTTTTCCCAGAAGTATACTCTAGGCACAACTCAAATCCACAACTCAAAGAGGCTGCCAAACTGCTAAAACCCAAGCAGAGGGAACCCACAGCCTCCCCTCCAGATCTAAAGTCCCCTCCAAACCAAAATCCAAGAAAACCAAAAAGGCTACTCAGGGAGTTGAGTCCCCTGATGATGCCCCTGCAGCACAAACGCAGGATGAAACTACTAGCCTTAATCCCCTTGTAGTTTCAAAGACTCTACCAGTTGAAACCGCTCAGGTATCCTCTCAACAGGATCCTGATGCAACCAACATTAGGGAAACCACATTACTGGAATCTCTCTCACTTGAGAAGATTGCCATTGAAGAGCACCATTCACCCCAGGTGCAATCCTTTTCACCTATATCTCCCACTGAAACCACCCCTACAAGTCCAACTGCAGTCATTGCACAAGTGCTGACTCAACTACATTCCTCTACCCCTCCCTAGAAACCTGTTAACACTGGGAAAACCTCAACAAATGAGGGGGAGGATCATAATGTAGTTGACAACCCACAGCATAGGGATTATAAAGTTCAATCTCCCAGTGTAGATGAGGAGACTAGAACATCTGGTGAGACTACCTCTTCCCCTGTTTCAACACATGAACAGGATGAAGCAGGTATCATCTCTAAGACCTCACCAGAGGCAACTGCCAATGAAGGACTTAATCCTCAGGCAGGAAGTCCCCAGTTTCAAGACAAAGAGGCACATGTGAATACTGATCTACACTCAGCACATGTTCATCCTGATTTACTCAGGAGGTCAGCTGATTCAGCTAAAACAGATGATGACCTGGGCTTTTTCTTTGAAGTTCTAGCCCAAAACACAATTCTTGAGGCTGAGGTATGCAGATTACAAGAACTGCTTGCCAAAATGTCTCAGGAATCAAGTCCATCTGCCCCAATTCACCCACAGATGGCAGCTTCTGTTGAAGCTCTCCCAAACACTGAGCCACTCTCAACAAATCAGCCACCAGCCTCTGTTTCAGGCCCCATTTCTCAGGGAGAGAACCCCTCTGAGCAAATGGTTGCTGCATTTAAATCTTCCTTACCTCTCATCACTCCCATCATCACTACTATTGTCCATCAAACCATTGATGAGAGAATTTCCTCAAATCTTCAAACCCTTGTTGATGATGCTGTGTCCAAGAAACTTTCTGACATTCAAACCCCTGAACCCAATGCAACCAAAAAGAGGGAGTTTAAGTCAGTGAAAGAAGATAAAAGAAAGAGAGTTGAGGAGGAAGAAGTCAAAGAGAAGAAAGGAAAAGAGATAAGAAAGAAAAGTGCTGCTGAACAGACTGAGGATGAGAAGAAGTTGGAGGAAATGATCAAAGAAGCTGATGAGCAACACAGCACATCCATGGATAAGATTATTGATCAGCTCTTCAGACAAGGCTTTGACACTGCCAAACTTGATTCTGAGATCAGAAGGCTTGGGATTCAGGAGATTGAAAATAGATGGGCAAGCTGCAATGAGAAAGAAAGGGAAAGATTGGAGGCTATGATCATATTCTTATCAAAACAATTGGGAAGACCTATCATTGAAGTAAAGTCATGGTCTAGAGATAGTATTTTGGAGATAACCACCAAAATCTGCTCTTCTGAAACCTTCAACAAAGGTTTGATCATAGAAGCTCTGGATGAAGCTGGTGCTGGGAAAAGCTCTGACATGGCTAAGTTATCCAAAGCCACCCTCACAACCAAAATGATAGAGCAACCTTTACAATCTTCCTTACCAAAACAACCCTCAAAATCAACCTCACAACCTCCAAAACAATCAACCTCACAACCCTCAAAACAACCAACCTCACAACCCTCAAAACCAACTCCTTTACCCAAGAAACCCACTCAATCAACCACCAGTGATGCACCTAAGAGAAAGAGAAGGGTGTTGAGGATGGAAGAAGAAGAAGATGATGATGAGGAGGATAGTCTGCCAATCTCTGCTATGATTAAGATGAAGAAACCTGAGCCTAGGAGTCAACCAACAACAATCACTCCTAATACTCAAAGGCAAATGGTTAAGGTGAAGATTGAAGAAGAAGAACAGCAGAAACAACACGATGAGTAGCTGTTAAGGATGGTTGATAAGGAATTTCGTAAGTCTTCATCCATACAAGCTATGAAGAAACATGCTCGGAGGTTGTATGCTCTCAGATTTACTTTTCAGTATCAGAAAAAGAGAGTAAGGATTTGGCCTGACCCCAGAGTTGGTGACAGGATTCATAAGAAAAATATTCCAAGTAGATACAATGGCCAAGTGAGAAAGACTGTGGATGCTGTGATAATGCTGGCCATTGTAGTGTCACCCTGGGAAATCCTAGATGATTTCAAGCGAGCTTACAAGACTAAGATTACCCCACAAACTTTGTTGGAAAACAAAATGGTGAAGAAGGGGTTAATTTACAAGAAGCTTGAAGAAATCAGAAGAAATGAGCTCCAGTTGTTACTTGAAGGTACTCATCCTAATAAGTTTGCTTACAGAGAAATAACAACTGTGGAGCTGAAGAATGGAAAGACTGTGAGATACTTGTCTGAGTACTATGGGCCTGAGTTCTTCTTTGAGAGTGAAGCTGAAGAACTCACAATTGAAATTAAAGTTGTTCTCCTAGAGGCCTATGTCAGAGAGTCTTACAGACTCATCATTGGGAAGTAGGTTTAAATGATTGGGGTAACAGCTCTGTGTCCAAATTCCCCAAGACAGAGTTCCCATTCATCTTTTGCAAATCAAATTTTTGAAACCTCTTCCTGGCCTGAGCTTGACTTGGTGATTTCTGAGCTGATCCAGAAAATATGTCTGCCAATAAGTGGGACTTCAATAAGCTTAAAGGTTTTGGCTGCAATGGTTCAGGGGGAGTTTGTTGGACCAAAAGAACCAATGAGCCAGATCAGAAAAACCTTTAAGTCCCACAGACATCACAACAACTGAAGAGATCTACATCAGCTGAAGACAAAGTCTGAAGACAAAGTCTGAAGACAAAAGGCTGAAGACAAAGTCTGAAGACATATGTTGAAGACAAAGTCTGAAGATCAAGTTCTCAGAAGTTGTCTCAAACAGCTGAAGTATTTCCTTTTAGTAGTTGTAATGTTTTTACTTTTCAGTAGTTTCCTTTCAGTAGTTTTATTATTGTAAAACATCTGAAGTTCTTACACTTCAGATGTTATAGTTTCAGTAGTTGTAATTTTGTTTTACACTTAGCTTTTTTTGTGAAGGTGTCCTCAGTTGTTGTGGACATCTTCAGTAGATTAGTTATTTTCAGTAGTTTGTTAAATCAGTTAGATGTCACTATCAAGTGACATTAGCTGACGTCACATTCCTTTATAAAAGGAATGTTGACCTAGTTGTTTTGGAACCGAAGCATTAGCGTGAATGAAAATATCCCATTAACAGAAAAGTTCTCTCTCTATAATCGTCATAGTGTGATTACATATTCATACTTTTCTTGCTTGAATTTGATCTTATTTTTGTTATATTCCGCTGCAAATTCAAATCTAATTGATCAAACTAGATCCGATCCTATCAGCGGTTGACTTGGCGGGGAGGTTGTATGATGAACGGGTTGTGATGGTGGCTGAAGGCAGCAAGAAGAGTGGTGGTGACCGGAACTGAAATGGGAAGAGGTTTGAGCATGGGGGAACCGCACCAAGCAACAAAGGTGCAGGTGGATGACCGACGTGTGGTCACATCCGGTGCGGGGTCGAGGAGGTGTCTTAAGTGTGGACGAGAGCACAACAGGGAATGTAGAGTGAGATCCAATGTCTGTTTCCGGTGTGGGAGGACCGGACATGTGGCGAAGAACTGTGGGGTAAGGAGGTGCTATACTTGTGGCGAGGAAGGCCACATGAGTCGGGATTGCAAGAAGCCGAGGGCTGAAAGTTCCGGTGCAGGGAAGAAGAATGTAGCCGGGTTTGAGAGACAGAGGGCGAGTGCCAGAGCATCACGATGACGCAGGAGGAGGCTAGGACGGACCCCGATGTTGTGTCAGGTACGTTTCTAGTAAACCAAACTCTTGCTTCTGTGTTATTTGATTCTAATTCTAGTAAAAGTTTTATTTCTGCTGCTTTCTGTGCTAAACTGCCTGTTAGTAGTAGGAGTGTAGATAAGCCCTTCGATGTAGAAACTGCCATAGGTAAGTCTACTAGGATCTTTGAAATGATAAAGGTTGTGACGTAAAATTAGAAGGTCACAAATTTCCTGTTAGACCATTCGTGATGACCTTAGGCGGGTTCGATGTAGTCCTAGGAATGGATTGGTTGGCGGACTACGAGGCGAACATTGTGTGTCACAAGAAGATGATTCGGTTGACAGCGCCTGACAGGAGTTCGGTGACAGTTTATGGTGATCGGGTCACGACGATTCCGAAAGTGATTTCGATGGCGGTGGCGGGAAAGTGCATGAGGCGTGGATGTAGTGCCTACTTGGCTTACGTTAAGGATTTGGATCCACAACTAGCCGATGTACCGGTTGTGTGTGACTTTCCGGACGTGTTTCCAGTGGACTTACCAGGAGTGCCACCGGACCGCGATATCGAGTTTCAGATCGACTTGATACCGGGTGCCCAACCAGTAGCTAAGGCACCATACCAGTTGGCTCTGACGGAGATGAAGGAGTTGATGGAGCAACTGCAGGACTTGCTTGATAAAGGGTTCATTAGACCGAGTATCTCTCCATGGGGTTCTCTGGTCCTATTTGTGAAGAACAAAGACGGTAGCATGAGGATGTGCATTGACTACCGTGAATTGAATAAGTTGACCGTGAAGAATCGATACCCCTTACCGAGAATTGATGATGTGTTTGATCAGCTCCAAGGTGCTAGTTGGTTCTCAAGGATAGACCTTCGATCTGGTTACCAACAGCTAAAGGTTATGGAGCAAGATATTCCTAAAACAACTTTTCGTACGCGCTATGGACACTACGAGTTTCTCGTTATGTCTTTTTGTTTAACCAACGCGCCAGCTGCTTTTACGAACTTGATGAATCGAGTGTGTCGGCCGATGTTGGATAAATCTGTGATTGTGCTTATTGATGATATCCTGATTTATTCGAAGAGTGAGGAGGAACATGCCGGTCACATTCGAGAGGTGTTGGAGATGTTGAGGAAGGAGAAGTTGTATGCTAAATTCTCCAAGTGTGCATTCTGGTTGCGCGAAGTTCAGTTCTTGGGTCACGTGGTGAATCCCGAGGGGATTATGGTGGATCCGACAAAGGTGGAGGCGGTGATGCAATGGAAGTCACCAAAGACGCCATCCGAGATTCGTAGTTTCTTGCGGTTGGCGGGATATTACAGGAGATTCATTCAATACTTCTCTAAGATAGCTTCTCCGTTGACTAAGTTGAAACGTTAGAATGTAAAGTTTGTATGGGGTCAAGCTCAAGAAAAGGCGTTTGAGGAGTTAAAGGCGAGGTTAACTCAAGCTTTTGTCTTGTCATTACCTAAAGGGAGCGAAGATTTGGTGGTTTATTCAGATGCTCCTACTCGGGGTTGGGATGTGTGCTAATGCAGAGAGGAAAGGTTATAGCCTATGCATCCCGACAGTTGAAAGTTCATGAGGTTAATTATCCTACTCATGACTTGGAGCTAGCAGCTGTGGTCTTTGCATTGAAGATTGGAGGCACTACCTATACGAGACGAAGTGCACCATCTTCACCGACCACAAGAGCTTGAAGTACTTCATCGAGCTGAAAGATTTGAAAATGAGGCAGAGGCGATGGTTGGAGCTCATAAAGGACTATGATTGCGAGATCCATTACCATCCGGGCAAGGCGAATGTGGTGGCGGACGCCCTTAGTCGAAAGGAAAGACCCGAGCGGATTCGGGTGAAGGCTTATCACTTGGTTATGACCTCTGATGTGATGACACAAGTAAAGGAGTTTCAAGATGAGGCATTGAAAGATGATCATCTTAACTCTGAAAGAATGAAAGGTCTGGTCACGGAGTTGGGTGAAAACACACTCGGTGTTAGAACCCGATTCAGACGAATGTGGATTCCTCGTTTTGGGGATCTACGTGGGAAGATAATGGATGAAGCTCATAAGACTCGATACTCCATTCATCTCGGTGCTACAAAGATGTATCAAGATATGAAGAAAGATTATTGGTGGCCGGGTATGAAACGCGATGTGGCGGAGTATGTGAGTAAGTGCCTTACTTGTTTACAACTGAAGGCCGAGCATCAGAAGCCGTACGGTAAGATTCAACCATTGGATATACTGGAGTGGAAGTGGGAGCATATCACCATGGACTTTATTACGAAGTTACCGCGTACCGCGAGAGGGTATGATGCTATATGGGTGATAGTTGATCGCATGACGAAGAGTGCTCACTTCCTACCGATCCGCGAGACATATTAATCTAAGAGGTTGGCGGATCTGTTCATTAAGGAGATTGTGACTCGTCATGATGTGCCGGTGTCTATTGTGTCTGACCGTGACACTCGGTTTACATCCAAGTTTTGGAAGAAATTCCATGATGTGATGGGGACGAGGTTACATATTAGCACGGCTTATCATCCTCAGACGGATGGTCAGTCGGAGAGGATGATTCAGACGCTAGAAGATATGCTTCGGGCATGCGTCATTGACTTTGGAGGAAGTTGGGATGACCACTTACCGTTAGCTGAGTTCTCATACAATAACAGTTACCATGCCAGCATTGGTATGCCCCCTTATGAGATGTAGACGGTAGGAGATGTAGAACCCCTGTTTGTTGGGGTAATATTGGTCAGAAGGAGTTGGGGAGTGTAGAGGTGATCGAGGCTACGACTGAGAAGCTTGAAAAGATCAAAGACTTTATGAAGGTAGCGAAAGATAGCAGAAGTCGTATGCCGATAAGAGACGTCGACCGATTGAGTTCCAGGTGGGTGATAGAGTTATGCTGAAAGTCTCACATTGGAAAGGTATCATTCGGTTCAAAAAGAGGGGCAAATTGAGCCCAAGGTACATAGGGCCTTTCCGAATCATTGCGCGAGTAGGAGAGGTGGCGTATAGGTTGGAGTTAGCCGATGAGTTGAACGGAATTCACCTGACATTCCATGTATCTCATCTGAGAAAGTGTTTAGCTGACGAGGATATGGTTGTACCACTGGAAGATATTGAAGTTGATGAACGGCTAAATTATGTGGAGCAACCAGTGGCAATTATTAATCGTAAGGAGAAGAGGTTAAGGAATAAAGTAGTTCCTCTTGTGCGTGTATAGTGAAAGCACAGGAAGGGATCTGAGTCTACGTGGGAGACTGAAGGAGAGATGAGGCAGCATTACCCTCATCTGTTTGTGGAATAATAGGTTTCGGGGACGAAACCTATTTAAGGGTGGTGGAATTGTAACACCCGGTTATTTTAAAAAGTGAGGAAAGAAAGAATAAAAGTGAAGGAAAAGAAAGAAAAGCCATAAAACCCAAGTCGAAGGGTTAAAAGTGTCAAAAAGGACAAAAGTTTCAAAAGATGGTGTAAAAGTGGGCATGGCCGCGCATAATGTCTACACATATCACTTCATTCAGGTTTTAGAGAGAGAAAGCAGAGCTTTCGGGTTTTTAGAGAGAAGATCAAGAAGAAGGTTGAATTCAAGGTAAGAATTCGTTGTTTTAAGTTGTTCTTGACCGGCCTATGCCTCGGTTATATGCTTATATGTGTTTGTGTGTTTGGTTGTGTGTGTTTGGTGGGTTTCTAGGTGGTAGAACTCAATTTGCAAACGGGTTTTGAAGAAGTCATAACCAAGAGCTACTAAGGTGAGTTCTAGAACCCCCTTTTTACTTGTTTTGACTGATTTAGGGCTGGAAACGCATGTTTAAACGTTTTTATAAAATGTGGGTGTGTACCCGTATGTATGTGTGTGTATGAATGTGGGTGGGTTTGATTTTGGGAGATGTGTGTTGCTATGATGACGATATGTTAATGTTCTGATGCTTAGAGTGTAAGATGTAAGCATAGATCATGTTAGTCTGATCATTGGGACAAACTATAATGGTTGGTTGCAAGTGTTGGCTGCCCATGCGCCTAAAATAGGCCCATGCGCCCAACAGTCTAAAATGCCTAAATGTCCCATGCGCCCAAAATCCCATACGCCCAAATAGTACCCATGCGCCTAGAATTAGGCTGAAATTGACAAAGTGTCCACACACCTAGAAAGCTCATGCGCCTAGGCACTCATGCGTCTGCATAGTGCGCCATGCGCCATAATAGTGTCCATGCGCCCGAAAGTTCCCCATGCGCCTAAGTGTTCCCCATGCGCTTGAAAGGCCATGCACCTGAATAGTATCCATGCGCCTAAGACTTAGATTATTTTTTTGATTTTTGGGGAAAAAGTGAAATATAGACTTTGACTTGGGATGTTCCCGGGGGTGAAGTAAGATGACTTTTGATGATGTATGGGCTATGTTGTGGCATGTATGATGATAGTTATGTCATGTGTGATGATGCCTTGTATGGTGATGTTTTGTATGGTTGTGTTTATGTTCCATGTTATGTATGTTTATTTTCCATGGCTTTACGTGTTTTGGTTGTGAAGAAATGATAAAGTATTATGTAACGTAAAGTGGAAGATAATGAAAACAGAAACATAATGATAGAATGCATGCATTAATGAAAGAGAAAGTAAAGAAAGGCTTGCAAGCGAAATGTACAGAGGTGCACGACTCTAAAATGTCATAAGCTCAACTGTGTGTGGTTTAGCTAACCCATAAGGATACAAATAGGGGTCTAGTCTTTGTGACTGACCAGTTGTATAGTACATGGATTATAGTCGATACTCACCCCGGTGCTGGGGCCAGGCTATGTGCGTTATGGAAGTCATTTATGACCTTCGGCCCAGTACCCGCTTTGTGCATACGTTTGGGGTGTAGTATACAGTTGGGATCTTTGTCGCTTGCCCCGGTGCTGGTGCCAGGATATGTGCGTTATGGAAGTCATTTATGATCTTCGACCCAGTACCCACTTTGTGCATACGTTTGGGGTACAGCTGAAGACACTGATCCGGAAAGAGTAAAGAAAGAAAGTGATGAAAAGTAAAGGAAGATAATAATGATATATCTATGTGTACGTATGATGTGTGATCATGTACGAAAGTAAAGAACGGTTTTGAAAGAAAGTAAAGTATATTTTATTTTAAAAC
This sequence comes from Flaveria ramosissima, assembly GCA_025215565.1. Taxonomy (NCBI): domain Eukaryota; kingdom Viridiplantae; phylum Streptophyta; class Magnoliopsida; order Asterales; family Asteraceae; genus Flaveria; species Flaveria ramosissima. The sequence goes on from CM046046.1 coordinate 47,789,234, forward strand.
TAGAACTCACTTAGCAACACTGACTTTTATGTGTTTCCAGTGGGCAGGTAATGGTTGTTGAGGATGGCACGGGACGGCTACTTGGTTCATTTTGGATGGCATTCTTTTGTATAATGTTTTTGCATTGTAATGCGAACAAATGATATTTTGTAATAAATGTTGTATTATTTTGCAAAAGCGTTTATTGTAATGAAATGAAATGTTTGTTTAAATGTTTCCGCTGCAATGTTTTATTAAAGTTAACATAAATATATGTTTTATGTGTGATGATTGACCAGCTGTGAGCGTCTCGGGAACGGGGCCTTACATTCGGAAGAACAAATTACCTCTGGAAGACCTGTTACAAGTCAACAAGTCAACAAGATAGTTGTGCAAATCCCAAGAGATCTGGTGTTTCCTTAACTGAAACACGTGTGCCTATAAATATGGATCCTAGGTTTCACATCAAAGGATAAATACGAACACACGAGCAACCAAACGGCAAACCCAAATATCACATCAATTCACACAAACATAAACCCTAGCAGCCGTCACATCAACATCAACACGTTTTATTGTTTATGTCATTCATTATTTATTCATCTGTAATCATTAATCAATTTTAATGAAATACGTTTGAATCAAATCTTGTTTGATTATTAATTGTGTTCATATCATTGTGTTTAATCATTATTCAATATATTTAATATATATTTATTAAATAATTAAACAAGGTTAATGTTGATTCCGCAAACATTAACTTGATTCCCTATAAACACTTATAATTCCTGATTGCGATCCTTGGATTCACAAAAGCTATAACCAATGCCGGTAATTGTTTTGATTCAAGAAAAACACATGTTAAATTAATACAGACAACTTTGGTCTACCGCATTTCTTTCTATACAAATGCGTACAACAAGTTTTTAAGTATTAAAAATGCGGATAAATTTGGTCTTCCGCATTTGTTTATGCGGATAACTTTTTGTTCTCCCTCATTTGTTTATACTGACAAGTTTGTTCAACTGCATTTCTTTTAATGCGAGTGATCATTGCTGAAACTATGTTGTGCATGTGTATAAATAAATAAATAGAGTGTGCTTACACTCTTCTGTCATGATGGTTGAAGATCAAGAAATGCGAACATCTTAAGTGTTTAGTCGCATTTGTTGAAGTAAATTGTGTAATATAAAAATTGTCCAAGCACATTTGCTACATTATACAAATGCTAACAAGTTTTGTTCATGCGCATTTGTTATAGTAATGTTTTTCAAAGTTAAAACACAAGCATCTGCTACAGTACAAAAATGCCCATAAGTTTACTTCATTTGCATTTGCTGCAGTACAAATGCTCACAAGTTTTACAATTCCGCATTTGATACAGTACACAAATGCTGATCAGTTTTTACTCTTTTGCATTTGCTATAGTGTTACCTCCGCATTTGTTTTAAAACTTGTAAAGTTTGTAAAATCAATTAATTTGACTATTAAACATATTTCAAAGGGTCATTTAATACTTTTCAAATTTGAGAGACTTAAAGTGCAATGAGCGTTTTTCATTGTTCTTCATCCACTACCATCATCATCACTCACCTTGTGATTCTAGTGTTCATCAATCATCACCCAAGGTTTCTACAATGCGTCATTAATGAGGCATTTCTAGAGATTGTGCCTGAAGGACCAGTGATGGATATTCCTGATAACAATGCAAAGTCCTATAAGTACATCAAGAAGAGAGATCATAGGAATTTTATGTAGCAGAACATTCTTTCCTTTGTTACCATGGATGTCACAGCAGATCAATTAAAAAGAAGTTATTGAAGAACAAGAAACAAAAGAAGCTCCAGTTGAAGAAGAACAACAAGCTACTCTTGATCAACACCATGTTGATAAGCATGCTGAGAAGCCGAAGAAGGACAAAGGCCAGCGTCCCCATAGGTGGATGTATGTGGTGATCTTCACACTAGGCCTTCTGTTCAAGAAGCAGATTTTGCATCACCATTTATCCCATCTCCCATTCATTCACCTCATGTATCTCCAATTCATCATTATCATATTTCTCCTATCCATTCACCATCTGTTGCTGCTGAGCCTGTTGAGTCTGGTGAATCGACCAGCTCTTCAAACAAATCCAAATCATCTTCTGATGAGGAGGATCACACCATGTGGATGCCTGTAAGACAAGCTCCATCTGAGGCATGTCCTTCTAAACGTTATGCTGAATCAGAAGTAAATAGGCCTGATGAGAAAGATGAAATGATCTTGGAGTTGTTGTAGAAAGTGGCTTGGATGAAAATACTCCTTGATAGAAGGTCTGGTATTATCAGGGAGAGACTTCTAGAGGTGGATGAAAAAGAAAAGGAATTGAAAGATCTTAAAGAGAAGTATAAAGCTGAAAAGAAAGAAAAAGATAATGAGATACAAAGACTCAAGGCTGCTCTTCAACAAGCAAAAGATGAGATTAGTGGGCATGTAGATACTATCATTCTACAAACAATTGCCATGGAAGAACAAGAAAGCATGCTTGAAGTACAAAAAAACACCATCTCTGATTTGCAAAAAAAATTGAGACCTTGACTAAAAGAGTCTCTGAATTGGAGATGTAGATCATGATTAAGCAAGAAATAGCTAGAAAAGGATGAGTTCAAAAAGGAGAAGAAAGATGAGAGTTAAAAAGAAAAGGAAGATGATAGTTCCTCGGGTGAGAGTGATGATAATGGCATTAACTCTCCACCTGCAAAGAAGCTGAGAACTTTTGAGAAAGTAGAAGAGTCAGGTACCAATAAGACTAGAAAGAAGAACTAAGTATGGAAATGGTAGTATACTCAAGTAAGTAGTCCGTAGGAGCCAAAGATGAGGAATCTAAGCTTCAAGAGATGATAAAAGAGCTGGATATTTACTCCTCTGTAGAATTCATCATTGATGCTGAATTTTGGGATTTTGTGAGAGACCAAAGACATACTGTTGAACATATAGTGGTAAATCCTCACTCTCCTGTGCCATTTGAAAAGGAGTTAAGTTTACAGATTGTACAACTGTCACCTTATCTGATGAGGAAACAAAAATTATTAGAAAACTTTGTGAAGAATACGAGAAAAAGAATAATCAGTAGGGAAAGATCAAGACCAAGAAAAAGAAGAATTAGTTGAGAAAGCAAATAATATCTCATGAAGAAACTATCCATATAATATTGTTCTATTACAAAGCAATGTTTTAGAAAACCCATTTTCTAAATTGGTGTCAATGTTTATTTGTATGATCTCATCAAGAAACAAACATTTATTGGTGTTTGTGTAGCTTGTTATTGGGTATGACCCGACTTGGATCATAACGTACTAACCACATCAATCTTGTATGTGTCTTGGGCATACAAGATCCAACAATCTCCCACTTGCACAAGATTCATAGAAGATTGATGCAAGCAGTAAATACCCTCTAACAACGGTTTACTACCCTTAATATGTATGACTAAGTGCCATTCAATAACATCATCTCCTTCAAGTACCATACTTGAAATGTTTTAGGTGAATCAATCATCTATCCTTTTGTCGCAGATGTCATGTTAAATCCTAGAGACACAGAGTGATCATTCTCCATTGATTTAACTTTATCAGGCCTTAGACATCTTACTCTCAACGAATAAGAGGGACAAATCCCATCTTGACAACATACGTCTCTCACAATTACCTTATATTATACATGAACTCAGACTTATGTACTGCCATGTTTCAGAACAGCGAAGAGCTAAGTCAAAGTATAATATTCGGTAAATATCAAGACCCAATATGTATATCAGGTTAGAGGATACCAAATGATGTTCGCCTTTACTCAAAATTACTTATGATCAATCAGTAAGATTCCATGTAGTAATATTTGAGATGCAGGTCAGTCCAAAATTTGCATCCCACAAATACTTATGAACTTTGGCAGCAACCTTTTGCTCTATATTCATCCATATGAATATCTATCAATCCAAGTTCAAAATAGCATTACCTTTATACTTGTTCCCACAAGCATAAACAACTACGCACATTCTGAGTGAATAATCTACTCATGGATTTTAAACATGCAAAGTAGGAATATTAGTTGAATCATATAACGAATAATCCATTCAAGTAATAAAGGGTTACAATTGTTGGATCCTGTATGCCCAAGACACATAGAACATTGATGTGGTTAGTACGTCATGATCCAAGTCGGGTCATACCCAATAACAAGCTTAGCAAACACCAATAAATATTTATTTGATAATATGATCATGCAATTAAATATTAGCACCTAATTAGAAAATGGATTTTCTAATTTAAAGAAATGAGAGATAGAACAAATTATATGGATAATTTGTTCATGAACTATTATTATTTACATTGTTTTTTAAATGGTTAAATAACAACAAATAGTATATGTTCTTACGTTATACATTAAAAGGCTTTAATCATATAACATATCAACATCTTATTGTAATTAGTTGATTTTATATTTTAGGGTTTATAAGTTATATAATTAAAAGGTTAATTATATATATGTTATCATCTAACAATTATATATATCTTATCATCTAACTAATGAACATTAATAATGTGCCATATGTTACATAATTAAAAGGGTTAATTATGTAACAACTCCACTCAACTTTTAATGTGTTACAAGTATTTTAAAAATTAGGTGAACTTGGGTTTTATAAGGGCTGAATTCAGCCCCCCTTGGACTTCCCAATTTTTTTTGTCTTGAAAATAGAACACTCATTAAGAGTGTGGTTGAGTGGAAGAGTGCAATGATGATCCATCTATCTCTCTCTTTTCACAAGATGAACAACTAGAGAAAAGTTCTTCTTCTCTCCATTTTCACGGCTGAAACAAGGGGTTTTGAATCCCTTTTGGTCGTTTTCTTGGGTATTCTAATGATCCAAGATATGCTCCTTCATTGGTATGAAGTAGAAATGGTTTTCTTTCTTCCACCCATTGAAGAACTCGACTGGAAACAAGGTTCCAGCAGCATTGTTGTTCGTTTTGGTGCTTTAAATCCTAGCAAAGATGGTGTTTTTAGAGGCTTCTGGGTATGGATACTTGAGGACATCTAATTTGGTGTTTTGGCCATTCAAGATCAGCCTTTTCTTCACCCAAATCATGTTTTTAGCAGCCCTTATGGAAGGTGTTTCATTCACGTTTTCAGCAGCCTACAAAGGTAGTTTGTTGATGTTGTTTTGGTTGTTTCCTTCTCTTGATAGCTAGTTCAAACACATATGAATGATCCTTATGTTTTGGGTTTGTTGAAACAAAGTTATGAACTTTTAATTTTCTGATTACAACATGATATTAATCTATTATTCCGCTGCGTTTTCTCAGTTTAAATGGTTAAACTAGTTTGTTAAAGGTCCAACAAACCCAATATTGGCATCTAGAGCCGGATATGTGGATGAATAGCTTCATTTGTCCTTGTAAAATTGGTTTTATAGGACTTTAACAACCTAATAGGGGCTGTTTTGTGATGATATGATGATTCCCCAACCTTTCAAGGTTATATCATGCATGCTTATGATTAAACCTTGAAAGCATGACATCAAATGGTTGATTATATTATTTTGGACATAACCCTAAAGTTTTGGTTCATGTTGGCCAGAACTTTAAGGTTATAACAAGGGGTTCATTTAGTTCTTGAAATGATGTATATGGATACATGTTTTAGTGCATAACATAGCCTTGACCATGTGTGTTTTGGATTTGGTTGATTGTGGAATTGTCATGTTGGTTGTATTCATTTAAAAGGGTTGTAATAATTTCTTTTGTTTATGTATTTGGGTTGAAATTTATTTATTCATTTGGTTATGTAATAAATAGAATAGGTGCATTTCTTTTATTAGAAAATTGTATTAGGATATAATTTTGTAAAAGAAGATGCACAAGAAGAAGACCCAAAAGCAAGGACACAAAAGACATGGACACTTGAAGCATACGGATGCGGGTTCAAGTGGGAGTTCATGGACACTTAGAAGTGTCAATTTTTAAACCCTTAGGAATGACCTTATGACAACACTTGTGATGGGAAACAAGTGTAGTCAACTTAGTGGCTATGGTTATGCACATATGTTTGTATGATTATGCTTGTTTGGTTGTTTGTTGTATGATTGTTGTTTGATATTTGGATATGCAAAACAAACTCATTAGCAAACTTAACAAGCTAAAAATTTATGGTTTCTAATCATTAAGTGGTTAATAAAAAGGTTATTAAAAGGATTAATGATTTAATAAAAGAGGTTTTATTAAAAATAAACCATAGGGTACCATGTATTTGAAAGCATGCGAATACAAGGTACATAGAGTTTTCATAACTAGAATTAATGGAAACTTAAATCCCTTTGGTAACAAGTCTAACACCATCCTTTTACACGACACTCGAATCTCTTGGGAACTATTTGTGGGATAAAGGTCACCTAACCACTTGTAGGGAACTTGTATCTTTGAGGTAAGTCTAACGTACTTGTGGGATAAAGGTCACCTAACTGCTTGTATGTGAAAACTCACACGTGTGTGTAAGTAGGACGACTTGAATTGGAAACCATGTGATTAGGGTCACTGAAGCATGGCGTAAAATGGTGTTGATGGGATTAAACATGCCGACTAAACATATGATGTTTAACCGATCCCATAAGACTAGAAGTTGCAATAGGTTGCAATTGTCAACTGTTGACTACCTTGTTAATTTAAATAATGGGATAAAGGTCACCTAACCATCATTCAAATGTAACATTGGATTCTAGATTTTAATTATTAATTGTCTATGAGACATGTAAAGGGTATTAATAGTTAAAATGCAATTTTTCAGAAATACTAAAATGAACTTTGTAATTTTGTAGTAATGGCCGCAAACCACGATGCTACTACCCCGACCGTCCCTACCCTATCACCGAGAACCATCTCAAAAGGGGATCGTCTTAACCATAATAAACTTATGGACTCAATTTCGAAATTTGAGAATCGTTCTCAAAATGAGTAAAGGCCTATGTCCTTGACGATCCCATACCTCACCAACCAACGCTGTTGATGTTAAGGCCTTTTGACGATTGGCTTAGGCACACTAAGGATTCTGTGCAAGTATCCTACCTCATGTTGGAATATGATTCCCAAACTCCAAAAAGGTTTGGAGCATCATGGGGCATATGACATGATAATCTAGTTGAAGGAAATGTTCCTTCAACAAACTTTAGTATTTTGCTACAAAACGGTTCGAGCACTTTATACATGTCACATGGAAGAAACCCAATCGATATCATCTTATATATTCTTAAGATGAAAAGCCACATTGATAACCTCAAGATGCTTAACAGTCCTGTCTCAAAGTAGTTGGCCAAGGATTTGATCCTTGATTGCCTAACTAAAGATTGAGACATTCATAATAAACTGTAATATGAATGGGTGGGACAAGAGGATTGGTGAACATCACGCAATGCTCAAAGCAACCGAGGCAGGGATGGGTAGAGAGGTTCTACCTATTCTCTCGATCAATGAGGGAGGCTATAATAAATGGCCAATCCCGATCCTAAGGCAATTATTGCCAAAGGAAAGGAATACATCAAAGCAAAGGTTAATGCGAAACCTCGAAAAGCCTAAGCTTATGAAGCCTAAGGTAACGAAGAACGTTCCATGCTTTGAGTATGGAGAGATAGGACAATGAAAAGGAATTGTCCCTCCTATCTCATGGAGTTGAAAAATAAGAGGAATGCTGGGTAAACCTCAAATACAATTTTCATGATTCACATTGTATTAAATGTCATTTCTTCAAACACATGGGTATTGGATACCCGATGTGAGACTCATACTTGCAATTGTTGCAAAGGGGTTCAAAAGAAATGTACGCTTCAAGGAAGGAAACTCTATTTTGAGACTTTCAAATGGTTTGGAAGTTGTTCTCAAAACATTTTTTATGCACCTAGTTTGACTAGGAAGATAATTAATGTTTCCTATTAAAACAATATGGTCATGATTTAAAGTTTGTAAATAATGGTATTAAGTTTTATGGATGATGTATTTCATTTTAAGGATATGACTTTTAATGATATTCATGAATTAGTTCATGATAATTCGTCCTATAATAACTCATTATACACATTAAGCACCAAGAAGCTTAAAATGGGTTTAAGTTATTATTATCTTTGACATTGTCATCTTGGTCACATAAATAAGAATTGGATTCAAACACTTCAAAAGAATGGTCTTTTGGAAACAAATTAAAATGTTTCATTTGATAAGTGTGAACCAAAAGACTTATTGGGAATGATACATTTGGATGTATGTGGTCCTTTTAAGACAATCACAAAGATTGGTGATAGATACTTCATTACTTTTACCGACGATTACAGTCGCTATTATTGTGTGCACTTGATGACACATAAGTATGAAGCTTTTGAAATGATCAAAATCTTTGATAATGAAATTAAAAATCAACTCTACATAACTATCTAAGTTCTTCATTCTGATAAAGGAGAAATTGAACCCTATTTGGATATGGTTCAATTTATTATGGCTATGAGCTTACCATCTTTATCATTTTGGGTTTTCGCATTGCTCTCTGAGGCTCATATTATGAATATGACCCGGACAAAGAAAGTGTATATTAGTTGAGAAGCCACAGAGACTGTATGGGATACTTTTTCTTTGACTCAACGGAGCAAAAGTATTTATTGCTCGAAAGGCTAAGTTCTTGGAAACCGAGTTCTTTATGGAAGGAATGACGTATAGAACTGTGGAACTTGATAATGATCAAAATCCACAAGCCGGTACACTTTTTGTTTGACACTAGCTACCAACAAGAGGTTGTTGATGATGATCAAGAGGTTGATAAATACACACAAAACGTTCATAAATCTGGTAGAGTTAGTATTCAATCCGAAAGATATGGATATTCCATGAGTGGATGCTATGTGGTTGACCCCTGTAGGCTAACCATATACCAAAATGCTATGTCCAATTTGGATTGAAACAAGCATCAAGAAGGTTGTGTATATATGAAAGCTAGTGGGAGCATAATTGTATTCTTAGTGTTGTATGTTGATGACACACTACTATTTGGAAATGATATTCCAACCATGGTAGGTGTTAAAACCTACCTTGGAATATGTTTTTCCATATAAGATCTTGTTTAAGCCGCCCATGTTTTGGAATAAGGATCTATAAGGATAGATCGAGGTGGTTGATAGGGTTAAACCTAAGTGCATATATATTGATAAAATCTTGAAAAGGTTCAAGATGAAAAAAAAAACTCCTAGAAAGGTATGGTACCTATTCAAGGAGGGACAATGTTGACTACGTCTCAATGTCCAAGCTCATAGGATGAGCAAAATCAAATGAATGATATCCCATACGCATCTGCTATAGGATCCATCATTTGTGTGATGATATGCACTAGACCGGACGAGTCATGCTTATTAAGTATGACAAAGTAGATACCAATAGAAATAACCATCGGATGGCTCTTAAAAGTATATTGAAATACCTTAGTAGGACTAAGGATTTGTTTCTAATATACGGATCTATTGAAAAGGAAGTCGTTGTAAAGAGTTACACGGATGCAGGCTTCCAAAACTGATCGAGATGATTTTCGATCACAATCGGGGTATACTTCCATTATGAATGGAGGAGAAGTGTCCTTGAAAGGTTCAAAGCAAGACACGATAGCATTGTTCACTACAAAATCCGAATACATAGCCGATTCATTGGCAGCTTGGGAAGCTGCATGGATAAATTTGTCCATTGCTTATCTAGGGATGGTCTCTACCATTCAAGACCCCTAGAAATCTTTGATAATTACATGGGTGGGATTGCTCAAATCAAGGAACCCCGTACTCATCAAAAGACTAAGCACCTTGAGCGGAGATTCAACATCATAAGTTATGGAGTTGAAAAGGGTAAAGATATATATTCGTAAAGTTCATAAAGATCAAAACATTACTGATCCACTAACGAAGCTCCTTGATGAGGGCAAAGTATGATGGTCATACTTGTGCCTTAGGACTTCGATTTACTGGTGATTAGAATTGATCTGTTTAGCATATAAAAGATGGAACAATTGTAATATTTAACTCTTTTATATATTTGAGTTATGTTCCCTTTTAGCATGTTTACATCCATGAATAATTATTTTATTCTAAATGTCTGTAGTCGGTCATATTTGTGGGAACAAATATGAATGTAAGACTATTATGAACTTGGATTGGTGGATATTCATAAGGCATGAATATAGAGCAATTGGTTGCTGCCAAGGTTCATAGATATTCGTGGGATACGAATATTGGACTGACCCGCGTCTCAAATCTTACTACATGGAATCTTATTGATTGATCATAAGTAAATTTGAGTAAAGGCGAATATCATTTGGTATCCTCGGACCTGAGATTCATATTGGGTTTTGATATTCACCAAGTGTTATACCTTGAGCTAGTTCTTCGCTGATATGAAATAATGGTCAGTACATAAGGCTATGTTCAGGTATGACATAAGGTGATTGTGAGAAACGTATGTAGTCAAGATGGGATTTGTTCCTCTTATTCGTTGAGAGTATGATGTCTAAGGCCTGATTAAGTTAAATCAACAAGGAATGATCATTCTGTGTCCTTGGATTTAACATGACATCAGTAACAAAAGGATAAATGATTGATTCACCTAAAACATTTCAAGTTGGATACTTGAAGGGGATATTGTTATTGAATGGCTTCTAAGTCATGCGTATTAAGGGTAGTAAACCGTTGTTAGGCGGTATTTACTGCTTGCATCAATCTTCTATGAATCTTGTGCAAGTGGGAGATTGTTGGATCCTGTATGCCCAAGACACATAGAACATTGATGTGTTAGTACGTCATGATCCAAGTCGGGTCAAACCCAATAACAAGCTTAGCAAACACCAATAAATATTTATTTGATGATATAATCATGCAATTAAATATGAGCACCTAATTAGAAAATGGATTTTCTAATTTAAAGAAATGAGAGATAGAACAAATTATATGGATAATTTGTTCATGAACTATTATTATTTACATTGTTATTTAAATGGTTAAATAACAACAAATAGTATATGTTCTTATGTTATACATTAAAAGGCTTTAATCATATAACATATCAACATCTTAATGTAATTAGTTGATTTTATATTTTAGGGTTTATAAGTTATATAATTAAAAGGTTAATTATATATATCTTATCATCTAACTAATGAACATTAATAATGTGCCATATGTTACATAATTAAAAGGGTTAATTATGTAACAAGTCCACTCAACTTTTAATGTGTTACAAGTATTTTAAAAATTAGGTGAACTTGGGTTTTATAAGGGCTGAATTCAGCCCCCCTTGGACTTCCCAATTTTTTTTGTCTTGAAAATAGAACACTCATTAAGAGTGTGGTTGAGTGGAAGAGTGCAATGATGATCCATCTATCTCTCTCTTTTCACAAGATGAACAACTAGAGAAAAGTTCTTCTTCTCTCCATTTTCACGGCTGAAACAAGGGGTTTTGAATCCCTTTTGGTCGTTTTCTTGGGTATTCTAATGATCCAAGATATGCTCCTTCATTGGTATGAAGTAGAAATGGTTTTCTTTCTTCCACCCATTGAAGAACTCGGCTGGAAACAAGGTTCCAGCAGCATTGTTGTTCGTTTTGGTGCTTTAAATCCTAGCAAAGATGGTGTTTTCTTAGAGGCTTGTGGGTATGGATACTTGAGGACATCTACTTTGGTGTTTTGGCCATTCAAGAGCAGCCTTTTCTTCACCCAAATCATGTTTTTAGCAGCCCTTATGGAAGGTGTTTCATTCACGTTTTCAGCAGCCTACAAAGGTAGTTTGTTGATGTTGTTTTGGTTGTTTCCTTCTCTTGATAGCTAGTTCAAACACATATGAATGATCCTTATGTTTTGGGTTTGTTGAAACAAAGTTATGAACTTTTAATTTTCTGATTACAACATGATATTAATCTATTATTCCGCTGTGTTTTCTCAGTTTAAATGGTTAAACTAGTTTGTTAAAGGTCCAACAAACCCAACAACAATATCTCATTACATAAATTAAAGATCAAATCCAGTCACTAGAATATTGAAGCCCCATGGCACAAGCATGACTTTCATGCTTCGCCTTTTCAAGAAGCTTCGTGAGTGGATCCGCAATGTTTTGATCCGTGTGAACTTTGCGAATACATATCTTCCCCTTTTCAACTTCATCCCTTATGTAGTTGAATCTTCGTTCAATGTGCCTAGTCTTCTGATGTGCACAGGGTTCCTTGATTTGAGCAATCGCACCCTCGTTATCACAAACAATTTCTAGGGGGTCCTGAATGGAAGGGACCATCCATAGATCGGCAATGAATTTCTTTAACCATGCAGCTTCCTGAGCTGCTAATTAAGCGACATTGTACTCTGACTCTGTAGTTGATAATGCCACCACATCTTGCTTAGAGCTATTCCAAGGGATTGCTCCTCCATTCAAGATGAAAATGTACCCCGATTGTGATAGTGAATCATCCCGATCAGTTTGGAAACTCGCATCCGTGTAACCTTTTACTACGAGCTCTTCTTCACCCGATCCATAGATTAGGAACATATCTTTGGTCCTCCTTAGGTACTTAAGTATGTTCTTAACATCCATCCAATGACTGCTTCCAGGATTTTGTTGGTATCGGCTTGTCATGCTCAAAGCGCATGACACTTCCGGTCTAGTGCATATCATTGCATACATGATGGATCCTATAGCAGACGCATACGGGATCCCCTTCATTTTGTCTTGCTCATCCTTTGAGCTTGGACATTGAGTCTTACTCAATATTGTTCCTCTTTGAATAGGTACGGTACCTTTCTTAGAGTTTTCCATCTTGAACCTTTTCAAGATCTTATCAATGTATGCACTATGATTCAAACCTATCAACCGCCTTGATCTATCCCTTTAGATCTTTATTCCTAAAATATAGGCGGCTTCACCAAGATCCTTAATGGAGAAACAGCTTCCAAACCAGGTTTTTACACCTTCCACGGTTGGAATGTCATTTCCAAATAGTAGGATGTCATCGACATACAATACTAGAAAAATGGTGATGCTCCCACTAGCCTTCTTATATACACATGCTTCATCAGTGTTTTTGATGAACCCAAATTTGGTTATCTCTTCATCAAAACTTTCATAGATTGATTCCAACTTCTTGATGCTTGCTTCAATCCAAAGATTCATTTCCTTAACTTGCATACTTTGTTAGGATGTTTTGAGTTGACAAAACCTTCAGGCTGAACCATATAGACATCTTCCTCAAGATATCCATTTAGAAAAGCAGTTTTGACATCCATTTGCCAAATCTCATAATCATAATGAGCAGCTATGGCAAATAATATCCTAATAGACTTTAGCATTGCAACTGGTGAGAAGGTCTCATCATAATCAACCCCTTGAGTTTGAGTGAAACATTTTGCTACGAGTCTAGCTTTATAAGTATCTAAGTTTCCATGCATATCGGTTTTCTTCTTGAAAACCCACTTACTTCCAACTATCTTGGAGTTAAGAGGTGGTTCAACCAAGTCTCACACTCCAAATTGGATCTCTACGTTCATGGTTTCAGCTATTTGTCACAATCCAAATTGGACATTGCATCATGATAGGTGGTTGGTTCATCGGAATTGCAGGACCGTTTAAGGGCTTAAGCACAATTACAACACAACAACACAATGAGGAGATTAACTAAGCTCTAATCAAACAGTGAACTGGGTAACCAAAGATGATACAAAGAACACAAGTAAAGCAAGAGACAGAACAAGAGAATATGGGTTTCAAGGAGGCAGTATATTGCTTTCTCAAGTTCTTTTACAAGTGTTACAAAGCATGAAGAAAAGATACAAGAACTTGAAATACTTATACTACAACCTACAGCCGGCTATACTTTGAAAGCCAGCTGGATACAATTGACTAGACACTAACAAAATCAATTGTAGGATCAAAAGGCATATCTGCCTTTGACCTTGTGACTATGACATGCCATAGCTCACATCCTTATACAATACAAAAAGGATAAAGTACATAAAGTGGAAAGTTGAAGACTCAAGACCTCAATGTACAGTTACCAAAAGCAAGGCCCTTTTCACCAACTCATGTAAGTTGGTGACTTTACAGAGATGCAGCGGAAAAGGTGCTTTATGGAACAGTACATCAGATAAAGCATGTGTACTAAAAGTCTTCGGAAGAAATCTGTCTTCATAGGTTGAAGCTTCGGAAGACTTTGTCTCTGAAGCTTCGGAAGACTTCATGTTTGGCTTCGGAAGATATTGGTCTTGGCTTCGGAAGATTTTACACTTAGAGTATTTTCTAATGCTTTGTGTAAAACTTCCGAAGCATTCTTCACTTCAGTACTTAGTGCATGTTGCTGAGACACTTAGGCTGTTTTGGGTTGCATCAGACTTCAGGAATCCTTACAAACTCCCCCTAGGCTGATGCTACCAAAACACTTGGAAGATCTTCAAATGTTGGTAGTCTTCAGTACAATCAGGACCATTCCTTTCTTCATGAGATGGTCAGGATCATCAAGACTTTCATAGTATCTTCTCATCTCAAAGAGATCATGCAGAGGTAAGTTGATTATGTCTTGCCATGAGTAGACATTCTCAACACCTTGATCTCTGATAACAGTCCATCTCTCTGGATTGGTAGAGTAAGTCCAGGACAAGATGGGTGTCTCACTAGTTAGAGGAGCCACTTGAATAGGAGTTGATTGGGCTGCCTCATCATGCACTTCCTCAGGTTGATCTGATTCAGCCTGAGGTGCAGAGGTAGATGACTTTGGCTTCTTCTTCTTAGTCTTTGGTTTAGAAGCCATCCTCTTCTTCCTCTTGGATGTCTTTAACTGAGAAGACTGGTCTGCAGCACCATGTTGATCATCAGTGTCTTTCTCAGTTGGGTGTTCCTCCCTCACAGGTTCAGAAGGAGAGGGAGTTTGACCCTGCCTAGGATCAGAAGATGAAGCTTGCTGAGGCTCAGCTGGAGGTGCTGGTTGAGGTGTCTCTGGTTGTTCAAACTTGACCTCCACTTCAGGTGGGACTTGACTTGGAAGAGAGTGCAAGTCAATGAGTTCTCCACTTTTAATCTTCTGCTTGATCACCCTAATATGCTCATCCATGGTGGATAGAGACATGGGGCCAAGTCTCCTTCCGGAGAATCCATACAGCTTCAAGAAGCTCACCATTCTTTGTCTGTCAGCAGACTTCTTTGCATTCTTTTGAATGATGGCCCTTGACTTTGCAGCTTCTTCCCTTAGTTTCCTTTTGGTTGTCTTTCTTTCCTTGACTAACTCAAGCTCAAGTTGCTTTAAATACTCGAACTCAATGAAGTCATAGGACAAAGGGAGAAGTGCATCTGCCTGATAGAAGCCTGTGGCACTCAGGTAGTTGATCATCTTGATCCTATCTTCCTCTTTATCTACCTGAGGTTCTTGTGGAGCCACATCTTCCTGTGCAGGACTTTCTTGAACTGGTGAGAGAGTAGGAGCATGCTTGTAAAGTCTTTTCTGTCTCTTCTCCTCTTTGAGTTGGAGAAGTATCATTGCATCCTCTTTCTCCTTCAACTCTCTTGACACTTCTCTGTCAGCCAGTTCATTTAGTTCTTCTAAGGGGAGGGAGATGATCTCATCAATGTCATAGTTCCTGGTCTGTAAGTAGGTAATCCTGACTGCCCTTAACTCATCATCTTGAGTATTTGGTCTGGGAGCAGCCCTGATTGCAGCTTGCATGAAGCTAGATGACCCAGTGGAACTTTCTCCCCTTAGTCTCCTTTTCCTCTCTCTCTCTTCCTCCTCAATTTCCTCAGGAGTCATTATCCTTTTCCCTTTGTCACCAACAGACCTTTGTGACTCAGGGTGGATTGAAGCTTGGCCTTCATTGCTTGGAGTAGCTTCCATGCTCTGGCCAGAGAGAGGCTGAGAAACACCTTCACCAGCAGGTGTCTCAGATGGAGTTTGGACCTCAGCAGCAGTTGTTGATGATGAGACAGGGGTCTCAGGTTCTGTCACTGGGCCTTCAGTCAAGGTTTCCCCTATGAAACTAATCTTAGGGTCCACCTCAACATCCAGTTGACCGATGACATTGCCTGATTGCCTAAGTCTCCTTCTTAGAGAGAACTCTGCAAGGATCCTGTCTTGGATTCTTTGAGCCAGCCTGTCAGCTTGTCTTGAATTGCTTGGATTGACAAGTGGCAAGTTGACTAAATCCAGTCTTTCATAAAAGCTCAGGCTTTGGAATTGAAAAACTTCTTGTTGGCCTTGAACTCTTTGAAGTATGAGGGCTCTCCTGTCATCATCATACCTCCACCTTATGATGTGATTGCCAGTTCCTAGTGGTGGAGATGAGACAGCCCTTGGTATACCTTCCTCAAAGAGACTCCTGATGAGAGAGTCTATAGAGTCCACATTAATGTGAACTTGAGGAAGTTGCTGAGAATGCACAACAGCAAGTGAGGATGGTGAGTCCTCTATGTCCATTCTCTCTGAAGAACTCCCAGGTTCTGTGGTTGTAACAACTTTCTCCCCCTTTTTGGTAGCATCACCCACTTGCATAGGTGAGCTGGAGGATAAGTCAATCACTTCCACAGGTTCTTGTGTTCCTGGTTGAGCTCTCCTTAAAGGTCTCCCAGCTAGTTTTTCCTGCAGATATGAAATCTGGAGTTGCTGATCATTGACCCTGTTTTGCAGGGTAGTCACCTGAGATTCCAAGTGACTAACCTTAGAGACTAAGTAGGTGCATGTTTTTGACAGTTTTTGCACCTTTAGTCTCAAATTCCCCTCATCTTCATCAGAAGATTCATTGGGGGATGAGATGATTGGACCAAAGTCCTCTCTCTCACCACCAGCTTGAGTTTCTTGGCTGCTGGTTTTCCTCTGCTCACTGGCAGCCTCAGTTGAGATGCCAATGGGCTGAGTTGCCATGGTTGAGGTCTTAATGATGTAATCACTTTCAAAAGTGAGAGCCTCTTCCATATGGACATCCTGAACAGGTTCAGAAGTGTCCACCTCAGTAATAGGTGACTGATGGGGGATAGACTGAGGAGAGTCAGAGGTACTCATCTCTCTTTGAGTAGGGGAGGAGAAGAGAGACTCATGGTACTCACTGAATCCTAAGTCTTCATCAGTGTAAAAGGATAGGTTGGGAATTGGTTGGTTGAGATCCAAAGGCTGGGGATGGTAGCTGTCCCCTGAAGGTTGTCCACTTGAGTGTTGAGACTCAGAGTGAAGGCTTAAGGTTGTTGGGCTATTGAGCTCATCAGGGTGAGCTTGAGGAACCTCAGCCCTGATAGGTGAAGTAATGGGAGTGGTTTGCTCCTCAGGAGAAGTGGGAGCTCTAGTGTCCACTTCTTCCTGTAAGGTTGAGTATTTGGGGGCCTGCACAGACTCAATAGCCTGAGCAGGGGTTCGTTTGGATTTTCTTTGGTAGGTGAGGGTGATTTCTGGTCTTTTTAATGGTAGGGACAAAAGAGGTGTGGGTTCAACACTAGCTTGTGTTGCTAGGTTGTCACCTTGAGCAATGAGCTCTAACATTTTTGGGACTAGGGCTGTTTCTACCCCAGAGAAGCCTACAGTTGGCTTCTTCATTATTTTAAAGATGCCGGGCTTCATCTGTCCCAATTTAAGAATATTACCTGTTTCCCTCAACTGTGAGCCCAGTTCACAGTTGAGAATGTGTTGAACATATCTAGGAAACATGTAATACTCTAAGGAGTCTAAGTTTGCAAGTAAATTAGTATAAACAAATTGTGAATACCTGAACTTGACCCCCTGAACCATTCCATGAACTATAAAGGAGAGATCCTCAGGAATCTGGTCCCATCCACCATGCTTGTTTGACAAGCTGTGGATAACCACATGGAGCAGGAATTTCCATTGGGATGAGACCTTCCCTTTCCTAAAGGTCTTTACAGAGAAATCTCCCTCATAGCCCATCTGCTCAAAAGAATGATTAACAGCTTCTTTTGGGAAGGACACCTCACCTCTTCATCATCCAGCTGTAATGTTGGTTAATGATGGCTGGAGTGATGAAGATTGTCCTCCCTTGCACTGTGGCAGACAGTGCCTTCTCCCCATCCATAATGACCTCTTGGCAGGTTTCCAGAATTCAAGCAAATGATCCGCATATAGAGTAGGATCAATGGTTAGGGAGGTGAATATTTGACAGAGTCAAGAATGGCAAATCTCTGAGAAACTGCATCTTTCTCAGAGCTTAACAGAGCACTTGATTATGTTGCCTGTGTAGTTGCATGGAGAAATCAGGGTTGTTTCTGCGGTTAAGGTTGGCCATTTCAGAAGCTTAAAGGTGAAGAAAGGTAGAAAGCAAAGGCGGTTTAGGGGTTTAGAGAATTAGGTTAGAGAGAACAGTAGAATTGAGGAAGATAGTGGGAAAGAGGGGGAACCGTTGGGTATTTATATGAAAAGGGATTGAACCAAAGTTAATGAAAGAGGATAAACTTTGAAATCCGAAAGTCGGTCCCACCTCTGAAAAGGTAGTTTACTTTTGCTCAAAAAGTAGTTTTCTTGGAATTCGAAAAAGCTTCCGAAGTTTATTTGTCTTCGGAAGTTTGATTTAAAAAGCTTCCGAAGCTAAAATGGCTTCGGAAGATTTCCTGAGAGTCTTGTAATTTTATGCTTCGGAAGAGAAATAAAACCCTTGAATGCTTTGTATAGAAATAAACAAAGCTTCCGAAGGTTAATTTTGCTTCGGAAGGAAAGGTTCTTAAAATATAAGTGTCTGAGATAGGAATTTTAAGCTTCGGAAGATGAATTTGACTTCTTCCGAAGGTAAAATCTCTTAGACAGTTATTTATTTTGAAAGACATGTTTTTCTTCCGAAGATAAAAATTTATCTTCCGAAGTATCAAAAATTTTCAAGAATCTAAGGAAAGTCTTCAAAAAGAATTTTACATCCAAAGAAAACATGAGCTTATTAAAGTGATGAACTAGACAACTTAGGACACACATATTTTAAGAAGAAATAATTAGAATTAGTTTTAATAAAAAGTCTACTCAAAGTTAATCATCCCAATAGCTGATATCAGATACTTAAATCTCTGTTCATCAAAAGCTTTGTGACAGATCAGCATATTGTTCATCTGTATGAACTTTGACTAGTTTAATTAATCCTTTTTCATAGTTATCCTTATTAAATGATACCTGATGTTGATGTGTTTGGTCCTTGAGTGCTGCACAGGGTTCTCAGTGATAGAGATAGCACTATTGTTGTCTATGTGGATAGGAGTCTCTTTGAAGTTAAATCCATAGTCCAGCATCTGATTTGAATCCAAAGCACTTGAGCACAGCAGCTTGCAGCAGCAATGTATTCAGCCTCAGCAGTTGATGCAGACACACAGGATTGTTCTTGCATTGCCATGAGACAACCCTTCCACCAAGGAATTGACATCCCCAGATGTAGACTTTGCAGTCATATTGCAACCACCATAATCACTATCTGTATAGGCATACAGATTGAAATTTGGATTCTTTGGATACCATAGACCAAGTGTTGAAGCACCTTTGAGGTATCTTAAAATCCTTTTCACAGTGATTAAGTGAGACATCTTAGGGTTGGCTTGATATCTTGCACAAATACATGTAGCAAACATGATATCAGGCCTGCTAGCTGTAAGATACATAAGAGACCCAATCATAGCCCTGTATAAGTGCTCATCTACACACTCCCCCTCAAGATCTGGACCAAGGGAGTGGTTTCTGGCTATGGGTGTTTAGCAATCTTACAATCAGTCATATTGAACCTCTTGAGTATGTCTTGAACATACTTTGACTGACTTATGAAGATGCCATCTTCAACCTGCTTCACTTGAATTCCCAGAAAGAAATTGAGTTCTCCCATTGAACTCATCTCAAATCTGTCTTTCATCAGCTTCTCAAAGTCTTTGCAGAGCTTTGGATTAGTTGAACCAAAGATGATGTCATCAACATATACTTGAACCAGCAATAAGTCATTTCCCTGTCCTTTGATGAAGAGAGTTCCATCTATAGTACCTCTTCTGTATCCATGCTTACAGAGATACTCAGATAGTGTCTCATACCACTTCCTGGGTGCCTGATGCAGCCCATAAAGAGCTTTGTCAAGCTTGCAGACATAATCAGGATGATCAGGGTCTACAAAACCAGGTGGCTGTTTGACATAAACCTCCTCATCAATCACTCCATATAAGAAAGCACACTTTACATCAAGTTGGTAGACCTTGAAGTTCTTGGATGCAGCAAATGCCAGGAATATCCTAACAGCTTCTAGTCTTGCTACAGGAGCAAAGACATCAGTGTAGTCAATCCCTTCTTCTTGTGTGTATCCTTGAACAACTAGTCTTGCCTTGTTCTTGATGATGATTCCCCTATCATCCTTCTTGTTTCTAAAAACCCATTTGGTTCCAATGGTAGTCTTCCCATGAGGAAGAGGACAAAGGTTCCAAACTTTCTGCCTTTTGAATTGAAGCAGCTCTTGTTGCATAGCTTCAACCCAACTTCCATCCTTTAGAGCTTCATCAACTTTCTTGGCTCTATCTGAGATAAGAAACAAGAGTGAAGACAAACATTTGCTTCATGGGTTTGTCCTCTTGTTCTTACCCCTGTGACAACATCTCCAATGATGTTGTGGTGGGGGTGAGACTTGTGGATCCTTAGCTGAGGGATCACAGCAAGTTGTTGAGAAAGATCTAAATTTGAGAAATTTAAATCTGGTCTTGAAGATTCACCCTCCACATTATCACACTTATCAAGATTAACTTGATCCAATGAGTGTGAGACATCATTGATGTTGTCATCTATGGTATGGTTATTAGCATCAAGAAATTCCTGATCACTATCACCATCACCATTGTTGTCTTCTACAAGTGAGGTGTCTTTATCTGGTTGAGAGGCCTCTGAGCTGGAATTTGAAGGCATGCCAGATGTATCAGCTGAATTTGTCATTGTGTGTGCTGATAGAAACCTCATTTGCTGAAGTAGTTCCAACTGGAGCTGAAGATGTATGAGTTGAAGGTCTTCCTAGCTCAAATCTTGGATCAGGATCACCTGTATTTAGATTTTCTGCAGATCCTGAAACATGCTCACAAGATTTGTTAAAACAGTTGGTAACTAAATCAAGATCAAACAGCCAATCCGGACCAGAACCAGCCAACAAGGAGTGTGCTCATTGAAAGTCACATTGGCTGACTCCTCAACAATTCTAGTTCTGAGATTGTATACTCTATAAGCTTTAGCTTGAGAAGAGTATCCAATGAAATGTCCATCATCTGATTTCTCAGCAAACTTGGCAATTTGATCTTTGGTATTCAAGATGGTGCAGGGACATCCAAATGACCTGAGAAAAACAATGAAAGGTTTTCTCTTGTGCCAAAGTTCATAAGGAGTCTTACCATGTGTCTTAACTACTAAAACTCTGTTTTGCACATAGCAAGCAGTATTGACTGCCTCTGCCCAGAAGGTGATAGGCAGTTTAGAGTCAGACAACATAGTTCTTGCAGCTTCAATAAGTGTCCTGTTTCTCCTCTCAGCAACTCCATTTTGCTGAGGAGTCCTGGGAGCACTATATTGTCTTGTAATACCCTTTTCATCACAAAATGCATCAAGGATTTGGTTCTTGAATTCAGTTCCCTGATCACATCTTATGGTTTTGACCTTGTGATCACATTGATTCTCAACTTTTAAGATGAAATTCTTCAGAATCTCAGGGGTTTCATCCTTAGTTCTAAGGAAGAAGACCCAAGTGAATCTTGTAAAATCATCTGTGATCACCAGACAGTAAGAGGTCCTTCCTAAACTCATTACACTGGTGGGGCCAAAGAGATCCATATGTAACAAGTGTAGGGGGGAGTAGTGATGGAGTTCTTTTCCTTAGGCTTGTGAGATACCTTGTGTTGCTTCCCTTTCAGGCATGCAACACAATGATCATCACTAGTAAACTCTTTCTTTGGCATTCCAGTTACCAGATCATGTTTAATTAATTTATTCATGTTCTTAAAGTTTACATGGCACATTCTTTTATGCCATAGGAAAGACTCATCACTATTTGCTTTAGATAGAAAGCATGAAACTTCTCCTGAGGGAGATGTTTCTTGCAAATCCATCTTGTACATGTTCCCTTTCCTGGGGGCTCTGAGCAGGATATGCTCATGAGGAATGACCACACCAGGTTTGAGAACAATGCACTCATGCTCAGTAAAGAGCATGTTATGACTCTGATCACAAAATTGGGATACACTCAGAAGATTGTACCCAAGCTCCTTAACAAAGTTTACCTTCTCAATGCTGAGCTTACCATTTGTGACCTTGCCCCTTCCAGAAATGTAACCACCTTCATCTCCTCCAAAAGCAACTGGTCCTCCATCAATTCTCTCAAAATTATGGAGTAGAGACCTATTGCCTGTCATGTGCCTGGAACAGCCACTGTCAATTATCCAGACATTCCTGTTGGTCTTGAGCTGTTCCTGCACAGAGAAAATGATTAGTTACATTTGGAAACCCAAGCCTTACTTGTCTTGGGCTCATTAATAGTAATAGAAGGTAATGCAACAGTAATAGATCCTATGGTTGTACTATGGGGATCTTCAGCTGTTGTTGATGGAGAAACCTCAGTCATTTGGTCTTTCTTAGACTTCCACACCACCTTTGGAGTCTTGGACTTGACCTTCAAAACCTTAGAAGCTTTTGGAACTTCACAAGTTTTGATGACTGATCCTTCGGAAGAATCTACAGTCACTGCAGCAGACTTTAGTGCTTCGGAAGAACTCCTTTCTTCCGAGACCAACTTTGCTTCCGAAGGTAATTTTCCATTTACCTTCTTCTTTGATTTGGAGCTTCCGAAGGAAACAGACTTTCCTTCCGAAGCTTGAGACTTCTTGAGACTCTTTGAAGTCTTTGTTTTAGTCATGTGGACAGTACTTTTAGGATTGTATGGGCAATCCTTAGCAATGTGAGAAGTACTTTCACACATAACACACAACATTTTCTTCTTCAAAGAAGTCTCCCTTTGAGAGCAAGACTGGCTTTGGTCACATCCCTTCTCCACCTTCATCTTGGTAGATGCTGAGACAGTTCCTTTGGGCTGTGAACTGTTCTTGGAGTTTGATGGTCCAGGCTGTGCAGCAGTGGTACACAGCAGCTCAATCTTCTTCTTGGCACTGAGATGATTTGAACAAGAACCATGACTCTTAGCTGAGGAGTCTTGGTTGATGTCTTCAGTCCTTACTACTTTGAAACCTGCAGAGATAAAACTTGTTTCTGCTTAGCATCAAAAGTAGCCTTAATTTCTTGAGCCTTCTTTGCCTTCCTTTTGCTCTTTCTGATCAAGTTCTTTCTTTTGGACTTGGTCATCACAGTTGATTTCTTCTTCTCAGAAGGATAGTGGCCCTTGGAAGAATCCTCTTCTTCACTCTTCTCAGAGGAATTCTTCACTATCACTTCTTCATCATCCTCACTTACAGGATCTATGAGAGGAAGCTCATCTTCACAAGTTCCACACCTAGGAGATCTTACAGACAAGATTGTGTGTGGAGGAGCTATCTCATTTGATCCCAGTCCCTGTCTATTTTGATAACAAACCTTGTTGTGTAGGGATGAGGATATCATGTTCTTGAAGGTCTCTTCTTCAAGAACATTCTTCTCTGCCTTGGCTTTGCTGATCACAAGCTCAGCCTGGCACTCAGTTAACTTAGTGATGAGATCTTGAATCTGAGTTCTGAAATCTGTATGTTCATGTTTTAGTACTGAAATGGTTTTCTCCAAGTCCTCTATCTTTAACTTGTAATCATTTTCAGACTTTCTAAAATCAGATTTTAATATGTTTAATGACTCAAGATCAGATCTCATCTCTAGGTTATAGGACCTGTATCTATTTACTTTAGCAATGCATTCAGGGGAGCAAAGATGTTCCAATACCTTGGCTTCATCATGGTCAGCCATCAGTGCTTGGTTTGGAGAAGCATCCTCCACCTGAAAACTCCAGTCAAAGCCTCCTTCTTCAACAGCAACAGCAGCATGTTGCTTTGTCTTCTCAGCCTGAGGAGCTTTGTCAGTAAAGTTTGGTCTGGGTTGTGTTTGGCCCCCATTTGCTTTAGGTGCCTTACACTCCCTGGCAAAGTGACCCATAAGGTTACAGTTGTAACACTTAACTTTGCTTTTATCCAGCCCAAACTTACTACTGGTAGCATTGCTTGGAAATCTTCTTCCTGTCCTCTTGTAGAACTTCTTGGCTCTGTGAGTGAGGAGAGCCATCTGCTGAACTATCTCCATATATTCCAGGTCATCTGGATGGATACAGTCCAGGTCTTCAAGAGTGAAGAGATAATTCCCACAGCTTTCATCTGCAGACACAAAGGCTTGAGAATAACTTGTCTCTTGGAATGGGCTTCCTTCAGTAAAGTTCTCCCTTGGTGTCTCCGGGAAGGTGATGAAAGGACCCTTTTGTGAGTTGTCAGGGTAGCATAAGAGATGATGCTTGGGTTCTATGCTGTCCCTTTCAACCACATGAAGGGCTGAACCCATTTGATTGTTGGAGTTGCCAGATGAACCTTGCATGTTCATCTCCATCTGGTATCCACTGAGAATCCCATACAACTCTGTAAGAGTAAGAGTCTTAAGGTTCTCAGTCCTCTTGATCACCACACAATAGTGTGTCCATTGCCTAGGAAGTGAGGACATGAACTTCCTTACAATGTCCCTGTTCTCAAGAGGAACTCCTCCATCCACTAGGGTATCCACAATCTCAACATACCTGAAGTATTGTTGGGTCATGGTCTCACCTGCTTTGAAGGTGAAATTTTCAAACTGCTGCTTCAGAAGATCTTTCTTGTTCTCCTTGGCTTCAGAGGAGCCTTCATACATCAGCTTCAGTGCATCCCACAGCTGTTTGGCTGTCTTGCACTTCTTAAAACCTCTGTATACAGAGTTTGGGAGAGCAGTTTGAAGAGCAGTCATGGCCTTCCTGTCAATCTCTACTCTTTTTCTATCTTCATCTGAGTAGTTGGCCACATCTTTAGGAATCATACCAGCACCAGTAGCAGAGGGGGTGCTGGGTATGAAAGGTCCATTCTCAACAGATTCCCACATTCTTGAATCAAGAGACCTGATGAAGCCTTCCATCCTCATGCACCAGGTGTCAAAATCATCAAGAGTGATCAGTGGTGTTTGTTCATGGTTCCAGTCTCCATATCAGTCTTAGAGATGGCAGCCATTTGAAGAGTTTAGCTTTTGTGTGTGTGAGGGATCTTAAGATGGTTAGATCTTATATCAAGAGCCTGGAAAGCTCTGATACCAATTGCAGGACCGTTTAAGGGCTTAAGCACAATTACAACACAACAACACAATGAGGAGATTAACTAAGCTCTAATCAAACAGTGAACTGGGTAACCAAAGATGATACAAAGAACACAAGTAAAGCAAGAGACAGAACAAGAGAATATGGGTTTCAAGGAGGCAGTATATTGCTTTCTCAAGTTCTTTTACAAGTGTTACAAAGCATGAAGAAAAGATACAAGAACTTGAAATACTTATACTACAACCTACAGCCGGCTATACTTTGAAAGCCAGCTGGATACAATTGACTAGACACTAACAAAATCAATTGTAGTATCAAAAGGCATATCTGCCTTTTGACCTTGTGACTATGACATGCCATAGCTCACATCCTTATACAATACAAAAAGGATAAAGTACATAAAGTGGAAAGTTGAAGACTCAAGACCTCAATGTACAGTTACCAAAAGCAAGGCCCTTTTCACCAACTCATGTAAGTTGGTGACTTTACAGAGATGCAGCGGAAAAGGTGCTTTATGGAACAGTACATCAGATAAAGCATGTGTACTAAAAGTCTTCGGAAGAAATCTGTCTTCATAGGTTGAAGCTTCGGAAGACTTTGTCTCTGAAGCTTCGGAAGACTTCATGTTTGGCTTCGGAAGATATTGGTCTTGGCTTCGGAAGATTTTACACTTAGAGTATTTTCTAATGCTTTGTGTAAAACTTCCAAAGCATTCTTCACTTCAGTACTTAGTGCATGTTGCTGAGACACTTAGGCTGTTTTGGGTTGCATCAGACTTCAGGAATTCCTTACAGGAATCTACCACATAGCATCCATCTGTGAAAAATCCATATCTTTCAGGTGGATTACTAATTCTACCAGATCTACGAACGTTTTGTGTATATTGATCAACCACTTGATCATTCTCAACATCCTTATGATGAGTTCTAGTGTTAACCAAACGTGTATCGGTTTGTGGTTCTTGATCCTCCTCAAGATCCACAGTCCTACTGCTAGTTCCTTCCGTAAGGAACTTAGCTTCTAAGAACTCAGCTTCTTGGCAACAAACTCCTTTTGGTCCAATGGATCATAGAAATAATATCCCATAGAATCTCTGAGATATCCAATGAAGATACACTTAGTGGAACGACTTTCTAGCTTGTTTGAGGTGGGAGTCTTAACATAAGCCTCACAACCCCATACCTTTAAATATGACAGTGATAGAACTCTTCCATGCCATATTTCAAAAGGTGTCGTTTCCACTTTCTTGGTTGGGGCCATATTCAAAATACGGGCCGCAGAGAGCAAAGTGAAACCCCAAAATGATAGAGGCAGTGAGCTTCTAACCATCATAGATCGAACCATATCTAATAGAGTTCGATTTCTCCTCTCGGACACACCATTATGTTGTGATGTTCCAGGTGGAGATAGTTGTGAGACAATACCACAACTTCTAAGATGATCTCTAAAAGCATCAGTCATGTATTCACATCCTCTATCGGTGAGGAGAATTTTTATTTTCTTATTGAGTTGATTTTCTACTTCATTTTGGAAGATTTTGAACATTTCAAAAGCTTCATCTTTGTGTCTTAACAAGTACACATAACCATATCGACTATAGTCGTCGGTAAAGGTAATGCAGTATCTTTCATGGTACCTAGTCATTGGCTTAAAAGGACCACATACATCCGAATGTATGATGCCTAATAAATCTTATGCCCGTTCGGACTTGCCACTAAAAGGTGCCTTAGTCATTTTACCTTGTAAACAAGATTCACATACATCGAATGAATCATATTCATTTGCTTTTAGAAGACCGTTCTTTTGAAGTGTTTGTATGCACTTCTTGTTTATATGACCAAGACGGCAATGCCAAAGATAGGTATCACTCAAATCCAATTTGAGTTTCTTAGTGGTGGTTTGGTACAATGATCTATCATATAATGTGTTTTCATGAACCAATTCATAAATACCATTAATGGGATTAGCTT
Source organism: Flaveria ramosissima (assembly GCA_025215565.1). Lineage (NCBI taxonomy): Eukaryota > Viridiplantae > Streptophyta > Magnoliopsida > Asterales > Asteraceae > Flaveria > Flaveria ramosissima. The sequence goes on from CM046046.1 coordinate 47,816,476, forward strand.
TAAAATAAAACGTGCCATTTAATGAAACATGAATTTCATTCTCAATAAATGACAAAACATAACCATATTGTCTTAATTTTGCAACAGAAATAATGTTCCTAGTCAAACTAGGAGCATACAAAATATTGTTCAAAATTACTTCCAAACCATTTGGAAGCTTCAAGATGTAGTCCCCTCGGCCTTCAACTTGAACCTTTGCCCCATTCCCCATGTAGAGGCTCACATCCCCTTTCTTGAAGTCCTTACTTCTTTTGAACCCCTGCAATAAGTTGCAAATATGAGTTCCACATCCGGTATCCAATACCCATGTGTTAGAGGATCTTAAATTTAGACCAATATGGATCATGAAAACTGTACCTGAGGTTTGCCCGGCATCCCTCTTTGCTTGCAACTCTTTGAGATGGACTGGGCAATTTCTTGCCCAATGTCCAATCTCCCCACACTTAAAGCATGGGTCATTTGAAGCAACCTTTTGCTTCTTCTCCGCTGGTTTTGGTGGTGGCGCTCTTACCACTCCCTTTCCCTTTCCCCTAATGTGCCCTTTACCCTTGGCAACATTTGCCTTGGGTGCAGGTGAGGCCTCTTCTTGTTCCCACCTTCATTGATGGTGAGAACGGGTAAAACCCTTTTACCCATGGCCACCTCGGCAGTTTTGAGCATAGAGTGAAGCTCACTTATGTTCTTGTCCCACCCGTTCATGTTATAATTCATAACAAAATTGTCAAACCTTTTTGACAAAGAGTTGAGGATCAAATCCGTAGCCAACTCTTTTGAGACGGGACAAATCAGCCTTTCGAGGCGGTCAATGTGGCTTTTCATCTTAAGTACATAAGATGAAACAGATTGGGTGTCGTCCATACGACACGCATGGAGTGCTCGAACCGTTTCGAAGCGCTCAACCCGTGCTTGTTGTTGGAACGTTTCCTTCAACTGGGTTATCATGTCGTACGCTCCATGATGTTCATACTCCTTTTGGAGATCTGGAGTCATACTTGCCAACATAAGGCAAGACACTTGGACCGAGACCTCAGTGTATTTCACCCAATTATTATAGGCCTCCTCATCATCCTCACTAGGTTGATCGGGAATTGGATCGTCTAATATGTATGATCGTTTCTCTTGCTTGAGAACAATTCTCAAGTTTCGAAACCAATCAATAAAGTTATTATGGTTTAGACACTCCTTTTGGAGAATGGTTCTTAGTGATATTGAGTGAGTGGTCGGGATTTCATTGTTATCATTATTGTTGGTGGCCATCTACAAAATATAACAAAGTTCAGTTTTAGTAATTTCGATATTGTTCATATTTTAATAATTAAAACCCCTTTTAAGTGTCTTACACAATTTTAAATCTAGAATCCAACGTTACATTTAAATAGTGGTTAGGTGACATTTATCCCATTATTTAAATTAACAAGGTAGTCAACGTTTTGACAATTGCAACCCTTTGCAACTTCTAGGGTATGGGATCGACTTTAAAACATCATATGTATAGTCAGCATGTTAATCCCATCAACACCTTTGTAAACCATATTGTATGTGATCCATTTAACATGGTTTGCAAATCAAGTTACCCTACTTGCACACACATGTGAGTTTTCCAACATAAGTGGTTAGGTGACCTTTATCCCACAAATATGGTATCCCCACCTCAAGTTACAAGTTCCCTCAAAATGGTTAGGTGACCTTTATCCCATTAAGAGTTTCGAAATGACTCAAGTGTTGTGCAAAAGGATGGTGTTAAACTTGTTTAAAAAAAAAGAAATTAAAGTTTTCATAATTTTACTTTAGAAAACTCTATGTATCTTATATTTGCATGCTTTCAAATACAAGGTACCCTATGGTTAACTTTTAATAAAACATCTTTTATTAAAACCATTAATCCTTTTAATAACCTTTTATTAACCACTTAATGATAAAGAACCATCAAGTTTTCAGCTTGTTAAGTTTGTTAATGAGTTTGTAATGCATATCCAAATATCAACCAAACAATCAAACAACAAACATCCAAGCAAGCATAAACATATAAACATGGGTGCATAACCATAGCCACTAAGATGACCACACTTGTTTACCATCCCAAGTGTTGTCATAAGGTCTTTCCTAAGGGTGAAGATGACACATCAAAATGTGTCCATGAACTCCCACTTGAATCCACATCCAAATACTTCAAGTGTCCATGTCTTTTGTGTCCTTCTTTGAGTCTTCATCTTGTGCATCTTCTTTTACAAAATCATATCCTAATACAATTTTTCTAGTAAAAGAAATACACCTAATCTATTTATTACATAACCAAATGAATAAATAAATTACAACCCAAGATACAAAACACAAATTACAACCCTTACAATAAGCAAAAACAACATGACATACAACAATCAACCAAAACAAAACACATAAGGCCAAGGCTATGTTATGCACCATAATATGAAACACATTCAACATCCAAGAACAACAATGAATCCCTTATTTCAGCCCTAAAGTTTTAGCCAACATAAACTAAAACTTTAAGGTTGTCCAAACAACATAATCAACCATTTGATATAATTCTTTCAAGGTTTATACTAAAGCATGCAAGATTAAACCTTGAAACACAAGGGATTCATACACCCACAACAAAACAGCCCCTAATGGGTTGAAAAGGTCCATGAAAACTAACTTTTCAAGACCTTTTGAAGCACACATTCCACATAACCGGCTCTAGATGCCATTGTTGGGTTTTGTCACACGTAAAACAAGCTAGGTTAACCATTTAAACTATGAAAACGCAGCGGAAAAAGGAGTTAAACATATGGTTTATAATCTTAAAATTTTTACCATTTTAAACCACAAACAAAACCCAAGAATAAGGATCAAAAAAGTATGTGAAATAGTATGCTATCAAACAAGACATAAAAACCATAGGGTGTTCATAGAATCAACCTTTCTTGAACAAGATGTTGTAGATGAAAAAGAGGAAGGTGATGATGTTCTTGAATGTGTAGCCTCCAAAATAGAAGACCTCAAGCTTGTATACCCACAAGCCCTTCCAAACACCAAGCTTGTTAGGAGAGCAACACCAAGGAACTCTCTTGCTTTGTTCCTCAAAAGGTCCGAAAATTTCAGCTTGTTATTCTTCCTGGAATCCGAAAATTCAGCCCCTTTTGGAGAGAGTTTTGCAATGTGTGTGTAAGAGAAAGTGTGTCTTGGAGAGAGAAGAGTTGGAAGAGTGCAAGTAAGTCTTAAGTCTTGAAAGAACCAAGACTAAAGACCCTTCAAAACCCCCACATGGGGCTGCCGAAAATTTGTTTCAAAAATGGGTTCCCCCCATTTTGAAACTTTTATAAACTTGTACTCTTTCAACCCCTCAATTTATAAAATTAAAACCTATTTTAATTTTATATCATTAAGACACTTTCATTTGTTATTATTTAACCAACTTAAATAATGAAACAAATAATATCTCATGAACAAACTATCCATATAATATTGTTCTATTACAAAGCAATGTTTTAGAAAACCCATTTTCTAAATTGGTGTGAATGTTTATTTGTATGATCTCATCAACAAACAAACATTTATTGGTGTTTGTGTAGCTTGTTATTGGGTATGACCCGACTTGGATCATAACGTACTAACCACATCAATCTTGTATGTGTCTTGGGCATACAAGATCCAACAAATACACCATTGTTAACAGTTACAAAATATTATCGTTGCATTACATCACAAAAACATCGTAATTATACAAATGGATGCCATGCAAAAATTCCAATTAGCCGTCCCGTGCCATCCTCAGCAACTTTACCTGCCAACTGGAAACACATAAAAGTCAGCGTTGCTGAGTGAGTTCTAGTTTTATAATAAAACCTACTTTTCTTTCGTTTTAAACTGTTCTTTACTTTTGCTTGTGATCACACATCATACGTACACATAGATAATATCATTATTATCTTCATCATTCGTTCATTAACTTTCATTCGTTCACACTTTCTTAGATAATAGCCTGGCACCAGCACCAGGGTAAGCAACAAAGATCCCAACCGTATACTTCACCCCCAACATTATGCATAACTCGAGTACTGGGCCGAAGATCATAAATGACTTCCACACTGCACATAGCCTGACACCAACACCTAGGTGAGTAATCACTACTCCACCCCCCAACGTTATGTATAACTCGAGTACTGGGCCGAAGATCATAAATGACTTCCACACTACACATAGCCTGGCACCAGCATCGAGGTGAGTAATCACTATAAACCATGTACCACATCGTTGGTCAGTCACAAAGACTGGAACCTCTGCGTGTATCCTTAGGGTTAGCTAAACCATAAGCAGTTGAGCTTACGGAATTTTAGAGCCGTGCACCTCTGTACATTTTGCTTGCAAGCCTTTCATACTTTTGTTCGTTCATTAATGCATGCATTCATTCATCATGTTCCTCTTTTCATTATCTTCCACTTTACGATACATAATACTTTCATTTCATATATTAACATTAAACGTAAATCCATGGGAAAATAACCACACGTATTAAGGAACATAAACATAAACATACAACATCCCCATACAGGGCATCATCATACATACATAACATACATCATACATACCATTATACATAACATCAATCATACATCATACATGCCCATCAAAACGTCTATGACCTCAAAAGTCAACTTACATAAACCCCTGGGAATCTCCCAAGTCACAACCTACATCTGCACTTTCCCCTCGAAAGTCAGAAAATAAACCATTGTTCTTTCGGGCGTATGAGCCCTATTTGGGCGTATGGACACCCTTCAGTCGCATGGCCTCCTAGGCGACTGAACATTTGGGCGAATGGACATCAGGCAATGGACATCAGGCGAATGGACCCTATGCGAATGGACCTATGGGGGAATAGATACCTATGCGTATGGACTCTCAGTCGTATAGCTTCTATGCGCATGGCCTTCAGTCGCAAGACTTCAGGCGCATGAGCTTCAGTCGCATACCTTTCGTGCGTATGAACCTCAGTTGCATGGCCTCCAGGCGCATGGACCTCAGTCGCATAACCTTTGTGCGTATGAACCTCAGTCGCATGGCCTCTAGGAGCATGGACCTAAGTCGCATAACCTTCAATCGCATGCCTCACAGGCACATGAACTTCAGTCACATGACTTCCATGCGTATGGACCTCAGTCGCATGGCAATCGTGTGCGTGGACCTCTGTCGCATGCCATTCGGCCGTTTGGCCTTCAGTCGCACGCCATTCGGTCGCCTAGCCCTAGCTAATGCACAATGCAGTTCATCCCGAACGCAAACTGCCCTTTTCGGCCTCCAAGCTCTCCCAAACTCTTTCTAAGCCCAAATCAACCATCCTAAACCTTAGAAACACATACTACAACACCATTCAAGCACACACAAGCCCGAAATCAAACCCTACCTACATCAAACACATACACATACGCATACAAACGGGTTCAACACCCAACTTTTCAAAAACAGGTTTTAGATGTGTTCCAGCCCCAAAATCATTCAAAAATGTGTAAAGAGGGGTCCTAGAACTCACATTAACGACCCTACGAGTAAAGCTTCACACAAACTCGCTAAACCTAGACTTTTGTACTCGATTCCTCGAACCCCTAGCGTTTGTTCTTGCTCTCTTCCTCTCTTCTCCTTGGCTGATTTTTTGTGAGTGTGGGGGAGGGTGTGGGCTTCCCTCCTCCTTTTATACTCCCACTCATTCAACCTTCTCTAGTTTTGACAAGTTTGGTCCCTCGAATTTGGACTTTATTTCTTTTTCTTCTTTCGTCGACTTCAAAGAAAATTTCCGGGGGTTACAAATGCCAAGATTAATCAATTAGAAGAAAGATAGATTAAAGAAACTTGAAGAAGAGATTGTTAGCCGAAAGCCAAGAACAAGGGTATCAGCCCAAGACATCCAACTCACTCCAAAAGATCATGATGCATTCGTACCCGTACTCCACAAGAATCCTGAGTGGTTTGCTGAGCCTTCTCAACGAAAGTTACAAGAAAGGCTCACCACCTCAGAGATGATTCAGGGTTTGTGTAATCCACATTATGACAATGACTGGAACATGTTCATTGTCAAAAGGATCTCAGGGCTTTAAACCACAAAGCTATGTACAGAGGATATGAATTTGAAGACATTATGAAGATGTTCAAGAGAACTGACAACTTCAAATCTCTAAAAGCAATTTGTATCAGAAAAGAGAAATCATTTCATAATCCTCTTGAGCAGAAAAAGAAAGTAAAAGGGGTTGAGGAGTTGGTATTTCCAGAGCTAAATGTAAAGCCAACTGAATCATTAAAGAGAAAGATGTAGCTAGAACTCACACTTCTAAACCAATCTCAAATGTGTTTTATGATGAGAAAACTTATGAGTTGGTTATAGAAAGGAAGTGGAGAGGAAAGGAGGGAGCTGAAAATCAGTATTTAGTGGATATGAAGTAAGATTGCTTGATAATTCATACATCCACTACATCAACACCAGACACTTTAGGGAGATCAACAATAAGCTTGGAGAGGCTGATATGTACTTCTTCCTTAAGTGTATCAAGATTTTGAAGATGGCTTATGACCAGATCAATACAAAAAGAGAACAAAGAAAGAAGACAAAGACTCCTCTCCAGTTTTGGAACATTGTCAAGCTAGAGTTAGATGTTGGATCTTATATGCCCAAGACACATAGAAGATTGATGTGGTTAGTACATTATGATCCAAGTCGGGTCATACCTAATAACAAGCTAGACAAACACCAATAAATATTTATTTGTTGATATGATCAAGCAAATAAATATTGACACCAATTTAGAAAATGGGTTTTCTAAATTATTGCCTTTAAAAATTAAACAAATTATATGGATATTTTGCTCATGAGAAATTATTTGTATTGTTATTTAAATAGGTTAAATAACAAAAAATAAAAGTGTGGTTAAGTTATAAAACTAAAAGGGTTTAATTTTGTAAACTTATAAGTAAATAATGAGTGGTAAAATTTTAAATGGGTGGGAACCCATTTAAAAATTTCGGCGACCCCCTTGTTCCCTCTTATTGGAATTCCTTGTCTTGTTTTAATACAAGACATTAACCATTTTCATTTCAAAACTCAACCACACTCTCTCTTACACACAAGTGCATCATTTTCTCCTTTCTTTCTCCTTGTAATTTTCGGCCAAGAGAAGGGTTTTGAAGAAGATTTTTGGTGTCAACTTCCTAACAAGTTGGGTGTTTTTGCAAAAGCTTGTGGGTATACTAGCTTGAGGCCTTCTACTTTGGAGGTTTACTTCAATAGCATCATCTTCTTCATCTATTATCTATCTCACATCATCTTGTTCTAAGAAAGGTAGCATTCTAAGAACACCCTATGGTTGTTTTCGTTTTGATAGCATTTCTTTTCACATATATGATCCTTGTTCATGGGTTTGTTTTCTTGGTTATAAAATGGTTTATTTCCAACAACTAAAACAAGTTTTAAGTCTCTTAAATCCGCTGCGCTTTTATGTTTAAATGGTTAAACAACTTTGATAAACTTGTAAGAAACCCAACAATGGCATCTAGAGCCAGTTTTGTGGAAAACTTGCTTCAAAAGTCAAAGAAAAGTTAGTTTTGGTGGATTTTTTCAACCCATTAGGGGCTGATTTGTTTTGGATGTATGAAGCCTTGTCTTTCAAGGTTTATTTTACATGCTTTAGTATATATTTTTAAAGATTGATGTCAAGTGGTTGATTATTTTGTTTGCACAAAAACCCTAAAATTTTGGTTTATGTTGGATGAAATTTTAAGGGTTAAAAGGGAGCTCATTTTTTTCTTGAATCTTGTATTTGGATACATGTTTTGGTGCATAACATAGCCTTGACAAATTGTGTATTGGATTTGGTTGAATGTATTTTGTCATGTTTGGTTTTATTCATTAAGGGGTTGTAATAATAATATTTTATGTTATTGTATCTTTTGAGTTGTAATTTATTTATTCTTTGGTTATGTAATAAATAGATTAGGTCCATTTCTTTTGTTAGAAAAATTGTATTAGGATATAATTTTGTAAAAGATGATGCGCAATTTGGAGACCCAAAGGAAGATACAAAGGAAGGACGCAAAAGACATGGACACTTGAAGCATTTGGATGTGGATTCAAGTGGGAGTTCATGGACACATTTTGATGTGTTATTATAAACCCTTAGGAAAGACCAAATGACAACACTTGTGATGGCAAACAAGTGTAGTCAACATGAGGCTATAGTTATGCACTTGTGATTGAATGGTTGTACTTGTTTGGTTGTTTATTTTATGTTGGTTGTTTGATATATGGATATACATAACAAACTAATTATTAATCATAACAAGCTAAAATAAAATGGTTCTTTATCATTAAGTGGGTAATAAAAGGTTATTAAAAGGATTAATGATTTTAAATAAAAAGGGTTTTATTAAAAAGAACCATAGGGTACCATGTGTTTGAGAGCATGCAAATACAAGGTACATAGAGTTTTCTAAACTAGTATTATGAAAACTTAAAATCGCTTTTGAAAACAAGTTTAACACCATCCTTTTGAACAACACTTGAGTCACTTGGAAACTCTTCATGGGATAAGGGTCACCTAACCATTTTGAGGGAACTTGTGATTTGAGGTAGGAATACCATATTTGTGGGATAAAGGTCACCTAACCACTTGTATTGGTAAACTCACATGTGTGTGTAAGGAGGGTGATTTGATTTGAAAACCATGTTAAATGGATCACCTACAATGTGGTTTACAAAGGGTGTTGATGGGTTAAACATGCCGACTATACATATGATGTTTAAGTCGATCCCATTACTCTAGAAGTTGCAAAGGGTTGCAATTGTCAAACATTGACTACCTTGTTAATTTAAATAATGGGATAAAGGTCACCTAACCACTATTTAAATGTAACGTTGGATTATAGAATTTTAAATTGTGTATGACACATAAAAGGGTATTAATAATTAAAATATGATAATATCGAAAATACTAAAATTGGACTTTGTTAAATTTTGTAGATGGCCACCAACAACAATGAAAACAATGATATCCCGACCGCTCATACCATATCACTAAGAACCATTCTCCAAAAGGAGCGTCTAAACCATTACAACTTTATTGATTGGTTTTGAAACTTGAGAATTGTTCTCAAGCAAGAGAAACGGTCATATATTTTAGACGATCCAATTACCGATGAACCCAATGAGGAAGATGAGGAGGCCTACAATGATTGGGTGAGATACACTGAGGATTCGGTCCAAGTGTCTTGCCTTATGTTGGCAAGTATGACTCCGGATCTCCAAAAGGAGTACAAAGATCACGGAGCATACGACATGATTACCCAGTTGAAGGAAACGTTCCAACAACAAGCAAGGGTAGAGCGCTTCGAAACGGTTCGAGCACTCCATGCATGTTGTATGGATGACACCCAATTGGTCTCATCTTATGTACTTAAGATGAAGAGCCACATAGACCCCCTCGAAAGGCTGAATTGTCCCGTCTTGAAAGAGTTGGCTACGGATTTGATCCTCAACTCTTTGTCAAAAAGGTTTGACAACTTTGTTATGAATTATAACATGAAGTGGTGGGACAAGAACATATGTGAGCTTCACTCTATGCTCAAAACAGCCAAGGCGGCCATGGGTAAAAGGGTTTTACCTATTCTCACCATCAATGAAGGTGAGAACAAGAAGAGGCCTCACCCCGCACCAACAGAAAGTGTTGCCAATGGTAAAGGGAAAGTGGGGGAAAGGGAAAGGGAGTGGTAAAAGTGCCACCACCAAAACCAGCAGAGAAGAAGCAAAAGGTTGCTTCGAATGACCCATGCTTTAAGTGTAGGGAGATAGGACATTGGGCGAGAAATTGTCCTGTCCATCTCAAAGAGTTGAATGCTAAGAGGCATGTCGGGCAAACCTCAGGTATTATTTTCATGATTCATATTGATCTCAATTTAATATCCTCTAACACATAGGTATTGGATACCGGATGTGGAACTCATATTTGTAATTTGTTGCAGGGGTTCAAAAGAAGTAAGGACTTCAAGAAATGGGATGTTAGCCTCTACATGGGGAATGGGGCAAAAGTTCAAGTTGAAAACCGAGGGGACTATATCTTGAAGCTTCCAAATGGTTTGGAAGCAATTTTGAACAATGTTTTGTATGCTCCTAGTTTGACCAGGAACATTATTTTAGTTGCCCAATTAAGACAATATGTTTATGTTTTGACATTTATTGAAAATGAAATTTATGTTTCTTTAAATGACATCTTTTATTTTAAAGTTATTCCTATTAAAGGTACTTATGAATTGGTTCGTGAAAACACATTATATGATAGCTAACTGTACCAAACCACCACCAAGAAGCTCAAATTGGATTTAAGTGACACCTATCTTTGGCATTGCCGTCTTGGTCATATAAACAAGAAGCGCATACAAACACTTCAAAATATGGTCTTTTAAAAGCAAGTGAACATGATTCATTTGATGTATGTGAATTTTTTTAACAAGGAAAAATTACTAAGGCACCTTTTAGTGGCAAAACCGAAAGGGCAAAAGATTTATTAGGTATCATACATTTGGATATATGTGGTCCTTTTAAGCTAATGAATAGGTACAATGAAGGATACTTCATTACCTTTACAGACGTTTATAGTCGCTATGAGTATGTATACTTGTTAAGACACAAAGATGAAGCTTTTGAAATGTTCAAAACCTTCCAGAATGAAGTAGAAAATCAACACACCAAGTCAATAAAAATTCTCCGCACCGATAGAGGAGGTGAATACCTAAGTGATGCTTTTAGAGATCATCTTAGAAGTTGTGGGATTGTCTCACAACTATCTCCACCTGGAACACCACAACACAATGGTGTGTCCGAGAGGACAAATCGAACTCTATTGGATATGGTTCGATCTATGATGGCTAGAAGCTCATTGCCTCTATCATTTTGAGGTTTCGCTTTGCTCTCTGCGGCCCGTATTTTGAATATGGCCCCAACCAAGAAAGTGGAAAAGACACCTTTTGAAATATGGCATGGAAGGGTTCCATATCTATCATATTTAAAGGTGTGGGGATGTGAGGCTTATGTTAAGACTCCCACCTCAAACAAGTTAGAAAGCCGTTCCACTAAGTGTATCTTTATTGGATATCATAGGGATTCTATGGGATATTGTTTCTATGATCCATTGGAACAAAAGGAGTTTGTTGCCAAGAAGGGTTAGTTCTTGGAAGCTAAGTTCCTTATGGAAGGAGCTAGCAGCAGAACAGTGGATCTTGAGGAGGATCAAGATCCACAATCCTATACACATTTGGTTGACACTAGCACTCAAAATGAGGATGTTGAGGATAATTAAATGGTTGATCAATACACATAAAACGTTCGCACATCTAGTAGAACTGGTAATCTACCTGAAAGATATGGATATTTCATAGATGGATGTTATGTGGTAGATTCTGATGAACCAACCACATACCGTGATGCAATGTCCAATTTGGATTGTGACAATGGCTTGAAGCCATGAACGTTGAGATGCAATCCATGTATGACAACCAAGTGTTGGACTTGGTTGTACCACCTCTTAACTCCAAGGTAGTTGGAAGTAAGTGGGTTTTCAAGAAGAAAAACAATATGCATGGAAACTTGGATACTTATAAAGCTATACTTGTAGAAAAAGGTTTCACTCAAACTCAAGTGGTTGATTATGATGAGACCTTCTTGCCGGTTGCAATGCTAAAGTCTATTAGGATATTATTTGCCATAGCTGCTCATTATGATTATGAGATTCGGTAAATGGATGTCAAACCGCTTTTCTAAATGGATATCTTGAGGAAGATGTCTATATGGTTTAGCCTGAAGGTTTTGTCGATCCAAAACATACTAAAAGTATGAAAGTTAAAGAAATCAATCTATGGATTGAAGCAAGCATTAAGAAATTGGAATCACCGTTTTGATGAAGAGGTAATCAAATTTGGGTTCATCTAAAACGTTTATGATGCATGTGTGTATAAGAAAGCTAGTGGGAGCATCATCACTTTCCTAGTATTGTATGTCGATGACATCCTACTATTTGGAAATGACGTTCCAACCTTGGAAGGTGTAAAAACCTGGCTTGGAAGCTGGCTTTCCATTAAGGATCTAGGTGAAGTCGCCTATATTTTGGGAATAAAGATCTATAGGGATAGATCAAGACGATAGATAGGTTTAAATCAAAGTGCATACATTGATAAGATCTTGAAAAGGTTCAAGATGGAAAACTCTAAGAAAGGTACGCTACCTATTCGAACAGGAACAATATTGAGTACAACTCAATGTCCAAGCTCAAAGGTTGAGCAACATAAAATGAAGGGAATCTCGTATGCGTCTGCTATAGGATCCATCATGTATGCAATGATATGCACTAGGCTGGACGTGTCATGCGCTTTGAGCATGACAAGCCGATACCAGCAAGATCCTGGAAATAGTCATTGGATGGCTGTTAAAAACATACTTAAGTACCTAAGGAGGACTAAAGATATGTTCCTAATCTACGGATCTGGTGAGGAGGAACTCGTGGTAAAAGGTTACACGGATGCTAGTTTCAAAACTGATCGGGATGATTCACGATCACAATCAGGATACATTTTCGTCTTGAATGGAGGATCAGTCTCTTAGAAGAGCTCTAAGCAAGATGTGGTGGCATTATCAATTACAGAGTCAGAATACATCGCCACTTCATTAGCAGCTCAAGAAGCTGCATGGTTGAAGAAATTCATTGCCCATCTAAGGGTGGTCCCTTCCATTCAGGACCCCCTAGAAATTATTTATGATAACAAGGATGCGATTGCTCAAATCAAGGAACCCCGTGCACATCAAAAGACTAGGCACATTGAGCGGAGATTCAACTACATAAGGGATGAAGTTGAAAAAGGAAAGATATGTATTGGCAAAGTTCACACGGATCAAAACATTGCGGATCCACTCACGAAGCTCTTTGAAAAGGAAAAGAATGAAGGTCATACTTGTGCCATGGGACTTCGATATTCTAGTGACTCGATATGATCTTTTAATTTTGTATTTGGATATTGGAACCTTTTTTTAGTTGAATGAATTACTTGGTTATAATGTTTCAACTAATGTTTGAATTTTGCATGTTTAATCCATGAGTAAATCATTTACTCTAAATGTCCGTAGTCGTTCATACTTGTGGGAACAAGTATGAGGGTAAGACTATTATGAACATAGATTGGTGGATATTCATACTGATGAATATAAAGCAAAGGGTTGCTACCAAGGTTCATAGATATTTGTGGGATACAAATATTGTACTGACCCGTATCTCAAATATTACTACATGGAATCTTCTTGATTGATCATAAGTAATTTTGAGTAAAGGCGAATATCATTTGGTATCCTCTGACTTGAGATACATATTGGGTCTTGATATTCACCAAGTATTATACTTTGACATAGTTCTTCGCTGTTCTGAAACATGGCAATACATAAGGCTATATTCGTGTATAGTACGAGGTGATTGTGAGAGACGTATGTAGTCAAGATGGGATTTGTCCCTCTTATTCATTACGTTTTTCCATGAATTAACTGGTATTTATAGGTTAGGGTTTCTCATTCGGGCGACTGAACCATTAGCATGGTTCAGTCGTGCGATTGAGCCATGCGGTTGATCCATTTGCACGACTAAGTGTTCAGTCGTGCGATTGAGTCAATCTCATGTTACACTCGCGCGACTGATCCAGTCTCCTGGTTCAGTCATGCGACTGAGTCATTCGCATGAAGTTGTTCATGCGTATGGTCCATTAGCATGGGCCATTCGCATGAGAACTTCATATTACTAAGTTTAAATGTATTTATTAATCATTACATTATTAAGATTCATGCAAACAACCACAAACCTATATAGTCAGTTCAATAAGCGTTAAACTACTAAACAATGAAATAATAAACATTATAAGCACAACCACACATTGTATTTCATTAAGTACCAATTCAATTACATATGTGTAAGACAATAAAGACATATTACATTAAGCTCAGAAACTAGGTACACATGTATCTACAAACTCCCCCTTGGACCTAGATTCATCTATGATCTTACATTCTTCATAAGCTCCTCATATTTCTTGTACTTCTCCTCTCTTGTAACTCCTGCATGTATTTCAAATGCAAAGCAGACTCTGATCACGTTTTGGAATTGAAGGGCTTGTACAATATCTTGCGCGTCATAGAACAGTGGCCACTTGTATAAGGTATAAACATCATCAGCAGACAAGTTAGTAAGCCACATGGGGTCAAATACCCTGATAGTTTCCATGTTTCCATTTATGTTCAGCACTATAACCGCCTCACCTTTTCTCCAATCGTTGTACCACAACTTGAAGTGTGGAGTGAAGTCCTGTGGCATTTCCCGTAGAGGGATTCTAGACATCGTCCGCGGAGGACTCCGCTTCAGCATTACTTTGGCTTTCCAGTAATGGCATCAACTTCAGATCTTCTGATATACCTCGTTGGTTGTTGAGGTTTGAAGTTGACCCACATGGTGTGGTACTCTCTCTTTAAAGTAGCTTCAAACCAGCCTGACATTTTACGAGGGTCAGCGTATAGCAACTTCAACTTTGCTAACTGGTTAAGCTCAAAACCTGGAAGAGTCTTCACATCATGTGGGAATCTGAAGTACTCGATCCCTTTCTCTCTTTTAACAGCATAGACTTTAAGATCTTCAAAATAGGCCCACGCTATGATTTTGCTTGACACCATGTGATGTTTCTTCACTTTATAGAGTTTGGTGTAGACAGTTGACTTTGGAGCACTGCGCTGGCCTCTAAGTTCTGCAAAACATGCTGCCCATTCAGCCTTTCTGATGTTGACATCGGCGTCTGAGGCTTGGGCTTTATCTTTGTCCTTCTCTGACTCCTGCTCCATTTTCTCCAGAGTTTTAAAGGTATCACTGACCAAGGTGTCTCCCAGATTGGGAACAACATTTCCTTCGTTGTCAGTATACTCTGGATAATGTTGGGTCGTGACATCCTCAATTTCTATCTCGTCTATATCATCCAGCTCGTCGTCACTTATCACGGTTATGGTAGGAGCATCCTTCACGATCTCATCGGGATTGAGTCGGAACATTTCGGCGAATTGCTCGTCAGTGAGATTATGAATTATTTCTCCCTCTTCAGGAGTGTAACTCACAGATCTCCTGACTATCCGTTGCAGATCAAGAATCATTGTTAGTTGAGTCTTGATCTGTTGAAGGGGAGCAATGTCGTATTCATCTCTTTGAAAATTTGGATCTGCTTGATTTAAAACATGCAACACATCAACCATTAGTCAATAATCAAAACAGAAACACGTTAACAAAATATAAACATTATATACATTAGTTTGATACAATATTCAATTACACATGATTTTAAATAACATAAACAACTATGCATTACTCTTGTCTTGTATCATGTGTTCCTCTGCTGACGGGGCTGATGTAAAGGCACCTTTGTCTTGAGCTTTCTTGGTCCTCCTTTCACTTGCTGATGTTGCACCCGTAGCAGATGTATCAGTATCTCCTTCATCATCATCATCACCTGCATCAACATCATCACATGCATCTGTATCATCACCTTGATCATCACCATCATCATCATCATCATCATCACTATCATCACTATCATCATCATCACCATCATCTCCATCTCCTTCTCTGATCTTTAGTGGCTCATCTTTTGTTCCTTTGAGCCTCAATATGATGGTCTTGTTAGTCGCCTCCAACTCTTCTATCCTTTTTGCTGAGTAGACATTTTGCTCCTGGAGTTGGGACATCTCTAGGCTTTGAGCAGCCATCTGCTGTGCCTGCTTCTCAATCAGCTACGCCTGCTGAGATATCTGCTGAGATTGTGCAGCAGTAAGCTCTACTAACTGATGAATCTGAGCTGTCTTCTCGTCATCGGCTGCTAACAGCTTCAGGACCATACGGTTCAGTGCTGAGAGCTGTTCCTCTACCCCACTAGGAGGTAAAGATAATCCAAATGGAAATAAGGGGTAAGATGACAGTCCTACTTGGTGGCTAGAGGTGGTGGTGGTGTCAATGGTGAAGATTGAGGGTGGTATAGATGTAGGTGGTGGTGGATGAGCTGTAGTGGTGGTGGATTGGATGTAGGTACATGATGGAGTTGGTGTGGTAGTGGTGTGTGAGGTGGTAGAGGTGGTGGCAAGTAGTGTGGTAGCTATGGTTGTGGTAGTGGTGGAGGGTGTGGCTGAGGTAGTGGCTGTGGTAGTGGATGAGGTCAGGGTAAACTTTAGTTTCTTCCCCTTCTTGCCATAGGGGTGTGCCATCCTCTTCTTCCTTGAGCCTCTAGGCACAGAGGCTCCCCCTTGGCTACTGGGCGGGTCCGGGGCATATGTGGGATCTGAATCAGCAACAGCATCCCGGACTCCCCTGGGCGTCCACAAACCGCCCTCAAACCTCTCTCTGTGGCAACCACCCTGCTGCCCATAGTCCTCGTGAGAGGCTCTTCATCACTCTCTGCCTCCTCAGCTGGAGAACAAAAATCCCGGTGAAAACTGGCAGTGGTGGTATCTCCACGAGTGGGTGGTGGTGATGTAACATTGGTAGTGGGACCCCTAGTAGGAGCGGGCTCAGAATCTCCACCAGTGTCATCCTCCTCGTCATCAGAGTCATCAGAAGGGAGGGCAATCTGCTCCACATCTGAATATCTCTCCTCGTGGCGCCACTTTCGCCTACCTGGCGCCATGTAATCAGCCTTGGCCAGACGCCCGAATAATCTCCTCACAGGGGGTTTAACCTGCTTCCCCCTGTAAACCTTCATACGACCCAGTGTGGTGTCGTCCATCACCTCAAGTACTACAACGTCCTCCTTTTCCTTAGGCAACGACGGTAGTTTTTGATCGATAATCATCTGGATGAATCGAGGGTACATGCAGAACCCCTCTTTCCCTTTCCCCTCAATGTTCTCCACCAGATAGGCGAAGATCATCTTAGAGAAGCTGAACGGGTGGTTCAGCACCAACGCTGCGTAAGCGTTCTGAATCTGATCTGAGAGCTCGTCGAACCCTCTCTTCCGTGAAGCTATGCACTTCAGCAGCCCATGTGCTAGGTACTTGAACTAGGGGCACAGGTTGCTCTTGTTGAGCACCCCTGCGTTGAGGTCCCCAGAGTACTTAGCTCGCATGAAACATCCTCGAACAGTAAGGGGGTGTAGTCAAGTGGGACAGTCTGCATCATCCCCGAACTCTAGAACAGTACAAAGATCATCCTCTGTGATCTCTATATCCTGACCAAAGATAGGGCTCCTGATCTGGTGGGGCTCTGAGGTCCTGTCAACAACCGCGCCTTCCCAGAAGGCCTGCTGAACCGAGCGGTACGGTGTGCACGGAGTCAAGATGGCACGAAAGATCCTCGATCTCAGTAGGAAGGTAATAATGCCAGAGAAGTCTGCAGCGTTCCTGGAGGTCAGATCTAGATGAGCACAGATGTTGTGCTTGGTGCTCATAGTCCAACGACTAGCCATTTGTTACACAATGCAAATAAACGTTAGTTTCCTTCAATGAGTAATAATTTGATTCATTTGAACTTAAATTTTTTTGTTCTGTCGTGCGAATGAACCTGTGCGACTGAGATCTAGTCGTGCGAATGAGCTGTGCGACTGAGAACTAGTCGTGCGAATGACCTCATACGTACGACTGAGCATGCGTCTAGGCTCATTCGTATGCTGTCTCATGCGCTTACATCAGTCGTGCGACTGAACTCATACGCATGGTTCAGTCATGCGGTTTAGCCATTCGCCCCGCTCAGTCGTGCGACTGAAGTTCATCAGGTTGTCCACTCCCATGACAGACTTACTATTCAATTCAAAATCGAATTTTGAGCAAACTTTAATGTTAGACGTCATGGTTTGGCTCATTAGGCTCGCATTTGACCGACAGAACACATAGTAACCTTTAATTTCACAATGGACTTAGTTTAATTAGTTTCTTAGTTAAACTAAGTCTCGGTTCTTTTTAGGGTTCAAATCAGTCGATTTTGGGCAAGAATCGATGTACATTTTCATTGATTGCACCGCATATTACCTGTATAGTCATTACAAATCGTCAGTATGCGATAATCAAAGGTCTAGAGTGCTCTAATGAAAATCGGGCAGAGTAACGGTGCTTCGTGCGATTTAGGGGCGATTTGGGGGTGATGAATGACTACGACCGACTCCCCCTCTTTTTATACTAGGGTTTCCTTCAGTCGTGCGACTGAGCCCAGTTGCATAGTTGATTCTTGCCACTGAACATCAGTCGTGCGACTAGCACAGTCGGTCACCTTCAGTCGTGCGACTAGAAGTCAGTCGTGCGACTTTATTCATGCTTGCGATTGGCTCATTTTAGTCATCCAATCGTGTGATTTTATTCATGCTTATGGTCCAATCGCATGTACGTCCCATACATGTGGGTTAATCGTGCGATTGGGCTCATTCATATCCTCCAATCATACGATTAGTCCATACTCATGGTCCAGTCGTGCGAATGGACCATACTCATGATTTTGACTTTATGACCATTTGACATATTACACCCTTTAAGTTATTGATTAAACATTTTTAGCATTCCATCATCTCAGACATGATCTTTTTAACTTTGAAAACATTTGATCACCTCAGACGTGATCCTTTTAAAACAATTTGTCACCTCAGACGTGACTCAGTTGACATTTGAAAACATGTGTGGTCACCTCAGACGTGAACCTTTTAGGTGACTAAATCCCCGATTGAATTTCATGGCATAGTCCGATGTTAACAAACTAAATTGACGAAATTTAAACAAAGTAAAAGAACTAAAACCTGAAATACAAAACTAAAACTTGTTTTTGTGGTTTTGTGTGAGGTAGAAATTTTAAGATGGAAATCTAAAAGATTCATTTCCTGAAAGTGCAGCTTCAATTCATTTTGACCATAAATGGACTGATTCAGTTTGGAATCATACAGGTACGTCAAATCATTCGGGACATACTATCAAAACCTTTTGATATTCTATTCTTGTTTTACATCCAGAGTCGTTAGCAAATTTAGGAAATCATACTAGTACTATTAGATCCCCACATTGATTTGGACTTTCAAGAATTGTAGCCACGATGATTGTCAATATACTTGTCCTCTTAAATCCATACACAGACTTTTGACACAGATTGGTGATAGTTTAAGGTTTAATTATTTCAACAAGCTTTTGTGGATCCCACGCTTATATGGTAATCAACATTCCTCAGGAGATTTTTGAGCGGTCTCAGGGTAGTATTCAAGAAGAAACTATTCTTAGAGCTTTCAAGGAGAAGCCAAGCCTCAAGTCAGTGCCATCGCACAGCAGAGAGGCGGCAAACAACAATGAATTCTAGAATATATAGGTTATGCTTATCCTCAGGTCAGTGCCACCGCACAGCAGAGAGGCACATAACCTATCTTCTTGTTTGAGCACTTTTATTCTTTTTGCACAGATCTCACCAACAACATAGGTTATTAGTTTGATTGCTTTTGCATTTTTTTTCATCATGTGCTTTTGCTCATATTTTGGTCATGCGCACACATTTGCTGCGTTTGTTCTGCTCGCCCCCTTATTGGAATTTTGTTGATTGTGGTAACCAGGGATAAGATGGTAACCCACAGCTTGTTGAACAACTTAGTTTGTTCCTGAGATCACCAACAAGGTCTAATCATCTATTGTGTTGAATCTACCGACATATCATCTGTGGTCTAGCAACCTCTAGGTCTACTTTCTTTATGTTACCTTAGTAGTAACTAGTTTTACTATCATTTTTCCTTTTATATTGCTCAAACTACACAGACTTATACTTTGAACTTTGCATCTAATTCAACTTAATTTTTTTAAAAATCCCAAATGGTTTGTTCCTATGTACTATCATTTTCCAAAGTTATTGAATCGGTATCTCAAATACGATCTGATTCCTATCAGCTAGCCTCTCCTTCTCCCTCGTTTTTTTAATGTTGTTAACTAAACCTATTCTCCCCCTAAAATTCTAAAACCATAAACGATTTGTGTTTTTAGGATTTTAATAGGCAAATAAATAAAATCAATTTAATTAAAACACAAAATTAATAAATAAATAATATAAAAATATAAAAGAAAATGGACTATATGCATCAACTAAACATGGTCATCTTCTGGAATTACATCACTTTTCTTCTTAACGCCGTTGACCTCTAACAAATATAGAAAACGTGGTTGTCAAAAGCCTTTGTATAGAGGTCAGCACGTTGAAAATCAGTATTTATTTTACCCACATCGATTAGGTTCTTTTCAAAAAGTTAAGTATAAAGTGATATTTTATGCCGATGTGTTTGGTCTTAGGATGTTGTACTGGATTTTTAGTTACTGCAATTGCAGCAGAGTTATCAACAAAAATAGGAGTAGAAGAGAAATTCAAACTGTAGTCCCGCATTTGTTGTTGGATCCTATGATTTGTGAACAACAACTTGCGGCAGCAACGTATTCGGCTTCGCAGGTTGACAAAGCAACCGAGGTCTGCTTCTTACACTGCCAGGTCACTAATCTCCTCCCAAAGAATTGACATCCCGCTGATGTAGACTTGTAGTTCATCTTGCAGCCACCGTAATCCGAGTCACTATACGCCGTAAGCTCAAAGTCATCGTCATGAGGATACCACAACCCAAGTGTTGGAGTACCATTCAGATAACAGAATATCCTTTTGACCCCTATCAGATGGTTAACTTTTGGCTTTTCCTGATATCTTGAACATAGACATGTTGCATACATGATATCAGGTCTTGAGGCAGTGAGGTACATGAGAGATCCAATCATTCCTCGGTACATGGTGGCATCGACCAGATCACCATTCTCGTCGGGTGCTACATCATGGTTTGTAGCAAGTGGAGTCCCAGCTGCGGAAGCATTCTCCATGTCAAACCGACTGAGAATATCTCCTACATACTTGGTCTGATGTAGGAATATTCCATTTGGTGTCTGATCCACCTGTAACCCGAGAAAGAACTTCATCTCTCCCATGGCACTCATCTCAAACTCAGCCTTCATTACTGCTTCAAACTCTTTACATAATTCTTCGTTCTTTGACCCGAAGATTATGTCATGAACATAGATTTGAACAAGCAGTAAATCACCATCTTTCTCTTTGATAAACAGTGTGCAATCAATAACACATCTGCGAAAGCCGTGTTTCACAAGGTGAGTCGAGAGTTTCTCATACCAGGCCCTTGGGGCTTGATGAAGCCCGTATAAAGCCTTGTCGAGTTTGTAAACTCTGTCCCGATGATATGGATCCTCAAATCCCTCGGGTTGACTGACGTACACTGTCTCTCGGATTTCACCATGAAGGAATGCACTCTTCACATCCAATTGATAAACTTTAATCTTCATATACGATGCATAGGCAAGGAAGATGCGGATGGCTTCCATTCTTGCCACAGGTGCAAACACTTCATTGTAATCTATTCCCTCGACTTGTCGAAATCCTTGAACTACAAGTCGAGCCTTGTTCCTGATGATGACGCCTTGGTCATCTTTCTTGCATTTCAAGACCCATTTGGTGCCAATGACCTTAGCACCTTTAGGTCTATCCACCAGAGTCCATACACCTAACTTCTTGAACTGAAGAAGTTCTTCTTGCATGGCACTCACCCATGCCTCATCATTCAGGGCTTCACTGACGTATTTTGGCTCAAACTGCGACACAAAACAACGATAAGCACCGTCGTGAAGGTATCCTTTTTCCATTACCGAGGCATAATCAGCTGAATATAGCTGATTTCTTGTCTGCACTCCTTATCTGACATCCTCAATGACATTGTCCAGAGGATGATAGACATTTAAGCGTGATCCAGGAGTGGTGGGAACAACTACCTCAGAGTCAAGATTATGAACGTTTGGTTCTGTATCTGAGGCAGTAGAAGTTTGAGGTTCTGAAGACGCAGAGGCATCAATGTGAGATGCTTGTGGACTTGCAGGAATGGAACCTGTTCCTCCTGATTGTTCTATTCATTTTCCACAGCTTCATCTTCCGAGGAGGAGTCACTTACTTCGAGTGCTCCCCCTGAGTGGTTAGACGAGTCACCTTGTGAACCAGTTGATGTTGAATCTTGTGACAGTGGGTTCAAGACATCATACATCATCTTGGTTGCTAACTCTTCGTCCGAACTGGAGGGTGGTATGTTGAAGGACTTGAAGAATCCATCATAGTCGAAAAAGAAGGCGGGTCCTTTTCCAGCAGGTGGGGTGGTGTATCTTTGAACGTCCACGTTACACCACACTTCTACTAGACCCGTTGAGTTGTTGTAAACTCTCTTATTCGGTATGTTGTATCCTAGAAAGATACCTTCTCAGCCTTCTCGCTGAATTTTTCCTCCTGATCTTCTTCAGTAGGGTGCACGGTGCGCCAAACGGTTCGAGATACTCTAGATTAGGTTTACGTCGTTGTAGTAACTCGTAACACGTCTTACCATGGCGTTTAACTACCAGAACTCGATTTAACGTGTAACACGCATTTGCCACTGCCTCATTCCAGAATTGGATGGCAGTTTCGAGTCCGCTAGCATTGTCCGTGCTGTCTCTATCAAGCTGCGATTCTTTCTCTCAGCAACGCCATTCATCTGAGGTGTGTAGGCAGAGGTGAACTGGTGCACAATTCCCTTTTCCTTGCAGTAAGCCTCCATCCACTGATTCTTGAACTCGGTTCCGTTGTCTGAGCGTACCTGTCTTACCTTCAGCTTGTAGAGAGACTCCAGTGTAGTTACTAATTCCTTGAAAAACTCAAATGTTTCTGATTTGGATTTCAGAAACATTACCCAAGAAAATCTTGAGTAGTCATCAGTAACCACATAGCAGTACAAGTCGCCTGCAATGCTTCTTGTACTGACTGGACCAAACAGATCCATGTGAAGAAGTTCAAGAGGAAGTTCGATGGAATGAACTTTCTTTTCCTTATGAGACTTCTTCGTCTGTTTGCCTTTGCACGTCACACAGAAATCCAGAAGTTGGAAGTTTTTGACGTTAACTCCTCTCACTAGATCATTCTGGATCAAGTGATTCATCTTCCGTGGATTAATGTGTCCCATTCTCCGATGCCAGGAGATGGAGTCCTTCTCAGTAGCCTTTGACAAGAAGCACTGAACTTGATGATCCGTTGTGGAGGCCTTTGATAGATCCAAGACATAAAGGTCATTATATCTTGAGGCAGACATTAAGACTTGGTCCTCCGGGATCACATAGTCCTTTTTCAGGACATAGCACTTCTTGTTGTCGAATATTACCTTAAAGCCTTTGTCACATATTTGGGATACAGAAAGTAAGTTATTTTGAAGTTGTTGAACGTAGTTTACTTTATCAAACTTCACTTTCTGATTCCCCACTTCCCCTTGAGCTGTGATATACCCTCCTTTGTTTCCAGCAAATGAAACATGGCCTCCTTTTATTTGTTTGACGTTTGATAAGAGTGCCATGTTCCCAGTCATGTGCCTGGATGCTCCGCTATCGACAATCCACGTGTTGGTTTCAGCACTATAGCGAACACCCTGCACATTCAATTGAAAACATTAGTTCAGGTTAGGGACCCAAGCCTTTACTGGCTTGGGTTTCCCAGAGGCATCACACATCATAAATTCAACCCATTACCTTTAGATGGTGAGGGAAGCTCAGGTGTCTTCTTGTCCTCATTATCAGACATTGAGGTTGATTTTTCTTTCCATAAACCAGCTTTGTGTAAGGCCTGTTTGTGATAAACAGACGACTGGCTAATGGGTTGAACTTTAGGTTCACTAGCTCTTCTAGGTGGAGTCATTGAGCTCCTCTTAGAAGACCTAGGTTTTGGTTCCCGAAGTTCAACTTTCTTCCTAGGTGTCTGATAGTAAGGACAGTTAGACGCAATGTGTCCCCACTCTCCACAGTTGTAGCATGACCTGCTATCAACTTTATGATTTAATTGTCTTTGTGGAGACGTGTGTGAAACCCGAGTGACATTGTTCTGTTTGGGTTTTGACTCTACTTCTTTAGATGTTTTATATTGTTTAACAAATTTAATTGTTTTAACATTTTTAACATCCTTTCCATTTTGTTTATCTGGACTTTGATATGAAACACGTGATTGGTTAACATTAATGATCTTTTTAGGTTCAGATTTGACTATGTTTGAACTAGACATTATATTAACCTTTTCAAACTCTTTTTCCAGATTAACACAAGGCATTTTACCTTTTGCCTTTGACGTGGCATCCTTTTGTTTAGTTCCAGATTCATTTGATGTACATGTGAAATCTGGATCACTTACAAGAGGAGTGGACACCACATGATCCTTGATTGGATTGTTATTGATTGGTTTACTTTTAGTGTTCATCAAGGTCTCAGGTGGTGGTGGAACCACTTTATATCCCAAACCCTCCCTATTATTACGCTCTCTCACTAAGTGTTGGACAATATGAGATGAACTTGTCCAACTATGCAGTTTTTGCTTTAATGAATTAACTTCTACTTCTAATACTGCTTTTTGTTTCTTAGTGTCTTCTAGGAAGTTAAGATAGTACCTAATGTCATTAGCTTGGTTAAAGGCTACTACTTCTGTTTCTCTAAGCTATTTGTTCAATAGGTCTATCTTTTCTTTGTAACTGTGCTCATTTTGTTTTAGAACTCTGTTAGCTTTAGTGCACAGTTGCAAGTCCTTTACTAAGCTATCATTATGATCTAATAACCTAGCAAATTTTAAATCTATGCTTTCCCTAAATTTATTACACTCAGAACAAGCATGATTATTGAAAAGTTGGTCAGTAGTACTTACCTGAGGAGGTTCTGATGAATCAGCCATCAAAGCAGAGTCTGGTGATTCTAGTTCTGGTGATTCTGACGTTGTTGTAGTTGTCCCTTCTTCAGGCATGTAATTGACCACAGTTGCAGTCTCTTCAGTGTTTGACATCGCGAGTTCCATTGCAATATCTCCTTCACTAGCTGCATCATCATCTAAATCCTCAACACTAGCAATGTTGGATTCTCCCGGAGAGACAAACCGAAAGCTCCAGTCTTGTCCCTCGTCATCATGGGCAGTCAAGGCTTTAGGATCCTTGCTTGATGAAATAGTACTGCTAGATGGCTTATCTTGACGATTGAAGGATGAGAATGGATTCCCGTGTCCAGTTTTCTTGGGCTTCACACACTCTCGTTTGAAGTGCCCCTTTTCACCACAGTTGAAACAGCTCACCTTGGTCTTGTCGAAACCAAAGGTAGTGTCCTTAGTTGCAACCAACTTCTTAGCTCTCCGAACAGCACTTGCTAAGGCCCACATTATATCTATCCGTTCCAGCTCTGTCTCATCAACCTGCTTGTAGTCCCCGTCTGCCATATGGCAGTTCCCAATTCTCCCAGCAACTAGTCCATCATAGGAGTGGACTACAGCAGCTAAGAGATCCATGTGCTCTCTTGCTACTTCTACTGTCACATTACCGAGATTCTCGGTCTTCAGTTTAGTAGCATTTGCCTCAGGTGCAATGTATTGGGTACAAGACGACCCTGACGTTTCTGACCCTGAAGTAGAGGCTTGAGAAGGACCAGCTGAACTTGACACAAAGGCTGTCTGAAGTGGTGCTCCAGACGTTTTGGCTTGTGGAGCCGCGTTGTACAGTGCCGGATTCTAATCATAAGAAGACTTTTGGGCTCTGTATTTCATCCTTAATTCTTCCTCTCTTAGCTTCAGAATGAAATCATTTATATCTAACTTCGTTAGCATACCATTCTGTCTGAGATTGGAGACAAAGGAAACCCATTTTTCTGGCAAACCATCAGCGAAGTTTGACACCTTGTCTTCCATAGACGTTGTCACTCCATGAGTGTGCATCTCACTCATCAAGTGGTAGAACCTGTCAATGGCGTCATCCAAGCTTTCTTTACCCATAAACGAGAAGTTGTCAAACTCCTTCTTCAAAGCTTTAGCCTTTATGGCCTTTAATGGGTTTCCGTCATATCGTTTCTCCAATTCATCCCATAGCTTCTTTGCTTGACTGTACTCAGAAAATTGATGGAAAATATCCTTCGGAATTGACTGAGTAAGCAGAGCATAAACTTTCTTTTCAGCATTGTACTTGACCTTTTGTCCATCAGTCATGCCACCTAGTGTAAGTTTGACTCCATCAGCACCTACTTGCATACTATACCCCGTCTCTATTGATTCCCACATATTGGGATCTACTCCATTTAAGTAGATCTCAAAACGTTGCTTCCAGTGTGGGAATTCATCTAACGTGATTAGCTTAGGGGGTTTGTTGTGATTCCCCACTTCATTCTCCAGAGGCAGTAGGTTTTGAATCCTTGAATCTCTCCCTGCTATGAATGCTGAGTATTGGTCCTCCATTGCTATCAACTTTAGTCTTTGGAACAAACTGTTTCACTTGTGCGAATGGAAGTATGCGATTGGGCTATTCGTGCGATTGAACAATGCGGATGGTTCAATCGTGCGACTGAACTAATGCGGATGGTTCAGTCGGGCGAATGAACTGATGCGGTTGAACAATGCGAATAAACTGCTCAGTCGTACGAATGGAGGTACGAATGAGTCCAATCGTGCGAATGAGGGATGCGTATGTATTCAGTCGTGCGATTGAGTCAATCATGCAACTGAAGCTGCTGGATTTCGAAAATTCGTAGGATTAAGGTGTTTTGGCTGCAAAACCACGAATTTTCACTAACCCTAATTGCCGTATGCCGGAAAAACTAAACTTTACGAACAGGAGACGTCTAAGACACCGTTTGACACAAAAGATTGCGTTTTTAGTGAAAAAACACAATTTTTGTATCAAAAACGATTGAATCACACGTAAATCAAGAGCCAAAGCTCTGATACCACTTGTTAGGATCGTGTATTGAACGAAATACTAACTTATTAACGTGTATACCGAATCAAATAGTGCGGAATCCTATTTGATTGGCGATCCAATCAGTGAGAACACACGTAGAAACAATTATGGATTGAATCTAAACGTTAAGAACGATATGGAATCGATCTAGTGCGATCTATGAACTTGGAACAGGTTCTTAGAGGTCTCTGGACGGCTAGGGTACGTATGTAGTCGAAGTGTTCTGAATTCTTTGTTTTTCCACGAATTAAGTGGTATTTATAGGTTAGGGTTTCTCATTCAGGTGACTGAACCATTAGCATGGTTTAGTCGTGCGATTGAGCCATGCGGTTGATCCATTCGCACGACTGAGTGTTCAGTCGTGCGACTGAGTCAATCTCATGTTACACTCGTGCGACTGATCCAGTCTCCTGGTTCAGTCGTGCGACTGAGTCATTCGCATGAAGTTGTTCATGCGTATGGTCCATTAGCATGGGCCATTCGCATGAGAACTTCATATTACTAAGTTTGAATGTATTTATTAATCATTACATTATTAAGATTCATTCAAACAACCACAAACCTATATAGTCAGTTCAATAAGCGTTAAACTACTAAACAATGAAATAATAAACATTATAAGCACAACCACACATTGTATTTCATTAAGTACCCATTAAATTACATATGTGTAAGACAATAAAGACATATTACATTAAGCTCAGAAACTAGGTACACATGTATCTACAAATATTGACACCAATTTAGAAAATGGGTTTTCTAAATTATTGCATTTGAAAATAGAACAAATTATATGGATATTTTGTTCATGAGAAATTATTTGTATTGTTATTTAAATAGGTTAAATAATAATAAATAAAAGTATGGTTAAGTTTAAAAAACTAAAAGGGTTTTATTTTATAACTTATAAGTAAATAATGAGTGGTAAAATTTTAAATGGGTGGGAACCCATTTAAAAATTTCGGTCGCCCCCTTGTTCCCTCTCGTTGGGATTCCCTGTCTTGTTTTAATACAAGACATTAACCATTTTCATTACAACACTGAACCACACTCTCTCTCACACACAAGTGCATCATCTTCTCCTTTCTTTCTCCTTGCAATTTTCGGCCAAGAGAAGGGTTTTGAAGAAGATTTTTGGTGTCAACTTCCTAACAAGTTGGATGTTTTTGCAAGAGCTTGTGGGTATACTAGCTTGAGGCCTTCTACTTTGGTGGTTTACTTCAAGAGCATCATCTTCTTCTTCATCTATTATCCATCTCACATCATCTTGTTCTAAGAAAGGTAGCATTATAAGAACACCCTATGGTTGTTTTCGTTTTGATAGCATTTCTTTTCACATATATGATCCTTGTTCATGTGTTTGTTTTCTTGGTTATAAAATGGTTTATTTCCAACAACTAAAACAAGTTTTAAATCTCTTAAATCCGCTGCGTTTTTAGGTTTAAATGGTTAAACAACTTTGATAAACTTGTAAGAAACCCAACATTAGATGGAGAAGGATCTTTGCTGGTCCACAAGGATGGGTTATCTACTATGTCAATTTGGGAGCCCATTTCCCTGTGGCAACTACCTGTTGAAGCTGTCTACTCAATGAGCCAAATGAAGATACTTGTCCTGAGCAAAGACAAGATAGCTGAAGCAAGGGATTTCTCCAACATGATTAAAGCTATCTTGGATCCTACTTTGGCAGACCCAACTGCAGCTCCATCATCAGTCCAAGACCCAGTAGAATCTTCACAACCTCATCCACCATCAAACCCTTGAAGTACTTAGGCTGTATAATCCTTAGGGGGAGTATTGTTGGAACCTTAAAGGATCATACATGCCAATTCAAGAGGTGGTTAATGGTTGTTCTACTTGTAAATTCCCTCAAGTCCAAGAAGATACGCGGAAGAAGAACTTGCAGAAAGAAGACAAGTGTCGGCTATCCGCATTTTTACATACGGATGACCAATGAACAAATGCTGACAAGTATTTGTTCACCCGTATTTACAAATGCGGATACTTAGAATAAATGCTGACAAGCATTTGTGCATCCACACTTACTAATGCAGATGTTCAGCAACAAATGCGTAGAAGTGTTTGTTCATCCGTATTTGTCAATGCTGATGACCAAACACTAATGCTGAAGACCAAAGAGAATGCTGATGAAGAACAAGACAACCACATTAGTCAATGCAGATGAACATAAGAAATTCTAATTAGGTTTTTCTACTTATACTAGTTTCATGATGTATAGTATAGGGGTAGTTTAGTCGTTTTGTACAGGCCTTATGTCAGCCTATAAACAGAATAGAAAACCCTACTTTAGGGATATCCTATAATATCAGAATCTTTGATTGTCTTATGTATCAGAGGTGTCTTGTTACTATTTCTTGCTAAAAACCTAACATTTATTATAACTTGTTCACCTTCATTAACAAAAAAAATTTATCAGTATACTCAGTATTCAATGATCAGTGTGTGTGTTTTTCCGTTACATATTCACTGACTCATTCATCATATTCAATCCTTGTTGATTCATATCAATAGAGAATTCAATTCTCACACCCAGTCAAGGCACTGGAAGACTACTCTAATGAAGACTTCAAGAAGATGGACATCGATTGTAAAGCCATGACTGTGCTGCTTACCAAACTCCATAATGGTAGCCTTTGAGCACTGTGTGACAGCCAGAGATCTCTTTGATGCTTTGACGATGATGTAATCTTGTTCTACCGTTTCCAAAGAGTCCAAGAAAGATGTATTGAAGCAGCAATTTGAAAACTTCACACATATTGCTAATGAGACCTTGAGTGAGCAATACTTCAGGTACATGGACATAATCTCTACTCTTCAGTCTGCGAGAGTGACTCTTGATAAAAGAGACATAGTAAAGAAATTCACGAGTGCACTTCTCATGAATGGACTTTTTATATTGTTTCAATCAAGAGAACTGAGAATCTCAATACTCTCACCATGACTGAACTATATAGAATCCTTGTAGATACTGTATGGAGATGGAAACTCAGAAAGGATATCATATGAATAGAAGCTCAAACCGCCCTGTTAGCAATGCTCTACATGCTGCTGAAGATTCAAGAACTCCTCAACCCCAGTTGTGTTGGGAACTAAGGGTGTGAAAGGGAGTCTCTCTAACAACATTGTACCACATTGGTGTGACAAATGAATTATTATGTGTTTATATGTGGAAACAAGGTGGAAGGTATTGAATGTCTTTATGATACCTTTTACACCATCACTCACCCGTGCGCAGGGGGGGTGCAAAAACAGGTTTCTGGCTGGAAAATTTGGGTCGCCCGCGCACGACTTACGGACACGAATTTTGCTTCGAAAATCCGGGTGCGCGTGAAGCCGATTTTTGATCCATTTACTTTTTCTCTAGAAACTGCTGACATGCCAGACTCTTGGCTTTCTCAAAATAATTTTTGACCCTTGGCACTTCGTTTTCCAAAAGATTAATTGCTGATTATTGCAGCAGTTTTTTGTGCATATATAACACATTTTGTTTCATTGCTAGACACACCTTGTAACACACTGATCGTACTCACTGCTTCATTCCGAGAATATTTCAGGCAAGTGGCAATTCCGGCAGTGCACCGTCACTGTTGCGAACCGGTGTACCGTGGGAATAGACGTCGAATCTGTTTAAGGGAATTGTGTCAAACACAAGCCCGGTTCATTCCTTCTGCTTTGCGGTATCTGTTCTTTTATTATATTGTTTTCTAATAAACTTAAACAGATTGTGCTAATTTTCTTCTCAATATTTTAGAAATGTCTTCCACTGTTTCTCATACCCCGCCCATTGCGCCGATTGCAACTTTCAAAGTCTCTGGATTCTCTGCGCTTATGACTTCGTCGGTTGTTGTTACCACTGCTTTGATTGCACCTTTGCCCGCCACAGTTGCAGCGCATGCTTAGAAACCTGAGAAGTTTACCGGGGTGAATTTTAAGCGCTGGCAACATAAGATATTCTTCTATTTGTCCACGCTGAACCTAGCAAGGTTCTTAATTGAAATTGTTCCTCATATACCTGAAGAGGAAATGGATGCTCAAAATGTGAGTGTCGTCCATTCTTGGAACCATTCAGATTTCTTATGCTGAAACTATGTTCTCAATGGTTTGGCAGATTCACTTTACAATGTGTATTGTAAAGCTACTACTGCCAAAGATTTATGGGAATCCTTGGAAAGGAAAAATAAAACTAAGGATGCGGGAACCAAGAAACTTGTGGTTGCAAAGTTCTTGGAGTTTGTTATGGTAGACTCAAAAACTGTTATTAGTCAAGTCCAATAATTACAAGTGATTCTTCATGACATCCATTGTCACACCCCGACCGACGGCGGAATCATCTGGGCGGACGAGTGTGAAACGATTGTTCATAGCTCATGAAATTAAATAAGTTGAAATAATATTAAATGCTATTTTCATTGTATAATAATAAATAAATAAATCATTACAATACAGTCAAGATTCAAACAACAAAATAAAATCTTTGGTTAAACTAGGTCCAAGTCCTATATGAGCAAGAATAGTTCCTCAAGTAGCAGTCCTGAAATATGTTAAAATAAAGGGTCAACTTTGAAAGTTGGTGAGTTTCCATGGGTTAAACATACATATATATATATATAAAAGATTTACAAGTAGCAAATCATGTCAATGGTTATGAATTATGCAAGTTTATAGAACACATATAGCTACAATCAAAACTTGACCAAGAATAAGTTTACAAGTTTATAATGATTAGCTAAGTGTACTTGGTTCCCATGATGAACAAGCATATGTCATCAGGAGCCGGCAATATCAGCCTTATCACCAAATAGGCTTGTCAGGCCTATAGATCTATGACGTCGCTAGACTAGCAATAGTTAATGATTGTCAACATATAATGTATCTAATATAACACTCACAATAATACCAATAACCATGACAAAAAGTAAAGATGAATTGCATGTGCATTTACAAGTATCAAGATGTTTACAAGTGTAAGTTTATAAGGTTAACATGTTTCACCCGAAAAGGTGTGAAATAAAGTAAAAAGGGGCATGGAGAACTCACATTGTATAGTGATGGTTGTAGAGTACATAACGAAGCTTATATGTTCAAGAGTCAAATGTGATGTCCTAAAGGATAAAAAAAGAAACATAACTTGAGGTCAGAATTCATTACAAGAAGTTAGGACGTTTAGAGAATGTCAAAAAGCGAAAGGTAG
Source organism: Flaveria ramosissima (assembly GCA_025215565.1). NCBI lineage: Eukaryota > Viridiplantae > Streptophyta > Magnoliopsida > Asterales > Asteraceae > Flaveria > Flaveria ramosissima. The sequence continues at coordinate 47,848,538 of CM046046.1, forward strand.
ATTGGAAAAGGATTATTGTACCAATTTTAGATTCTGGACAGAATGTTTGGTAGGCGTTTGAACAGGTTTTAAAAATAGCAAACGGTTTCATAAAATTACAAAAATTTACAGTTGACTATTTCATAGTCTTTCAGACAATGTTTGTTCAGAAAATTTTTTATAAACAAATCCGTAAATAGGTCTAAACAGCAGAACAAGACAGAAGGTGCTGAAATGCGCATTTATCTTGTGAAGGCTATTGTTGAGTCGTCCGATTGTGTTTGAAGACGTATAAACTATCGTTAAGAAGGTAATTGCATGAACTTAATATTGGACTCTGAGTTTACTAAACTTTAGTTTGTTATGATCAAGTTATAGTCAGTTGAAGTCAGACTATATCCTGCAAAATATGTAGTAAGGCACTTATGTGCACTTTTAAAATTGCTAAAGCATGAAACGCGTTAGAACAAATTTATTATGTCAATATATGGTATATTATACTTAATTTGAGTTATAAAAAAATATTCCAATACTTTAGAATAGTCATCATTTAAAGAAATAATCTTGTGGAATAACCGAATGCGGCGGCATAGCCGTCCATATGCAAACAAGATTCTTTGTTTACGTTAGCGTGTTCTTAGTTGATTTAGGAATGTTAGTGATTGTTATAAGGTTAGTGAAAGTTAGAATGTTAATGATCAAATGATAATGATCAAAATTAAAAGAGATTTAGTAGAAGAAAGAATAAAAATAAGAACATGAGAACAATTGAATGTTAGGATGATTAGAACAATATAGATATACATAATATAAAAGCAATTATAAGGTTACCTTAGTATTAGAAAATTCTTGAAATTACTTATAAAATAAAATTCTTGAAATTAATCATAACCAGTGGATGAAAGAAAGATATGAGAGTGAGATTTTTGAAGAATGAGCAAATGAAAAGTGTGGCCTAAAGCTTGCTTTTATAGTTGAGGTTAGGAGGGGGTTATGAATGTGTTAATGGTGAGTTACAAGTTTTTTAATAGAGGGTTATGACTGGAATTTAAAATAAATATAAAATTAAATAATTTAAATAAATAAAAGAATAATTATAATTTAAACTCTAAATTTATTAAAAATCTAATTTTAATTTAACAACTTCTTTTTTATTAAATCTTTGTAGACTTTATAAATCTCATAAGAACTTGTAATTTGATTATTTATTTTAATTGAATATTTAAAATCTTATAAATATTAATAACCTTTTATAATTTATTTTATAAATTATAAAATTTATTATAAGTTGTTTAAATGATTTAATATATGGAAATTGAATAAAACAATTGTCAATATTGGTTAAATTACACATTTAACGTATTTAATTCATTAAAATTATTAAAATAATTTAATAATTGAAGTTCAAAATTGGTTTGGGTTTGGGTTTTAACTTGGAAAATGACGGATGTTACATCCATGCTGAAGGAATGGCTCTTGCTGAGGCATTCCAAGTTGCTGTGATCATTGAGAAATTACCACCAGGTGGATTGATTTCAAGAATTACTTAAAACACAAGCGAAAGGAAATGACAATTGAAGATTTGGTTTTGCGTCTTCGTATTGAAGAAGACAACAAAATGGCTTTAAAGATAAATGTCGTTCCTGAAACCGCTAAGGCCAATGTTGTTGAACATGGCCAATCATCATACAAGGGTATCAAGGGAAACAAACGTGGTTGGTTTAAGAAAACCAATGGGAAAAATCAGAACCTTGGGGTTAAAGGTGGTATTGGGAAGAAAACGTTCCAGGGAACTTGCTATAATTGTGAAAAACCAGGGCACAAAGCTAGTGATAGCAAGCTTCCCAAGAAAGAAACTGCTCGGCACGCAAACATGGTTGACAAGCTAGTTGCAATGATTTATGATCTCTCAGTGATGTTAACTGAGGTTAACTTGGTTGGGACGGATGCCAAGGATTGGTGGATTGATACCGGGGCGACCCGTCATGTGTGTTCTGATAAAAGTCTCTGTAGTTCTTTCAAGGAGGTTACCAATGGTGAGAAATTGTTCATGGGAAATTCTGCAACTCTGAAATCAAGGGGGAAGGCGATGTGGTGTTAAAGATGACGTCTGGGAAGGAACTAACATCGACTAATGTGTTGTATGTTCCTAAGATTCGTAAGAATCTCGTGTCTGGTTGGCAGTTAAATAAGTTTGGTTTCAAAATAGTGTTTGAGTCTGATATGGTCGTGTTAACCAAAATTGGTATGTTTGTGGGTAAGGGTTATGCCCTGAATGGTATGTTCAAACTCAATGTAACTGTTATGAATTCAATGAATAACGCTGGTTCTGCTTACATGCTTGAATCTTCAAATAAATGGCATGGTAGACTAGGTCATGTGAATTTTAATTCTATTCGTTGCTTAATAAAACTGAATTACATACCAACTTGTGAAAGTGACTCAAATCATAAATGTGAAAAGTGTGTTTAAGCCAAACAAACGAGATCGTCATTTAAAGGGGTCGAACGAAACACCGGTCCCCTTAACTTGATCCATACTGATATATGTGATCTAAAATCAATTCCTACTACAAGTGGGAACAAGTATTTCATAACGTTTTTTTGATGATAGCACACAGTTTTGTTATGTTTACTTACTCAAAAGTAAGAATGAAGCAATTGACAAGTTTATCTTATTCAAAGCCGAAGCTGAAAATCAATTAAACCGAATAATTAAAACGGTAAGGAGTGATCGAGGTGGTGAGTATGTTTCACGTTTTGCAGAACTTTGTGCAAAACGTGAAATCATACATGAGCTCACTGCACCTTACTCCCCTCAATCAAATGGCATGGTGGAACGCAAAATTCGTACTCAGAAAGAAATGATGAATGCCATGATGATAAGTTCTGGGATTAGTGAAGACATGTGGAGGGACGCTATCTTATCAGCAAATTTTGTCCTTATTTTGATTCCCCAAAAAGAAAAGGACATAACACCGTATGAATAGTGGACGGGAGTTAAGCCGTCTTACAAATACTTACGAGTTTGGGGGTGCCTAGCTAAGGTGGTAGTAACACCACCAAAGCATCTCGTGATAGGATCGAAAATAGTAGATTGTGTGTTCATTGGATACACTCTATTGTGCGGTCCACTTCGTTTTCTTGTGCATAACTCCAAGAATCCAGGCATATGTAATGGGACCGTCTTGGAAGCTAAAGATGCATCATGGTTTGAGCACATATTTCCACGTTTGGAAAGACACAAATCTGGTTCAGCAAACCCATTTGATGATACTGTTCTACATGATGAACCGAGGCCATCGAAACTCACGGGGGAAAATATTTCAAAAGAAGAGGTTGAAATTAATGAAGGTGAAGTCCGAAGAAGTAAGAGTCAAAGGACTGAAAAAACCTTTGGTCCTGATTTCCTCACCTACATGGTTGAGGAGGAACCACAGACCTACCAACAAGCGGTCAGTTTGTCGGACGGGCCTCAATGGAGGGAGGTGATTCAATGTGAAATAGACTCTATTTTACAGAACCATACATGGGAGTTAGTGGATCTTCCTACAGGATGCAAACCAGTAGGATATCGATGGATCTTTAAGAAGAAGAAGAAGCCAGATGGCACCATTGATAAATACAAGGCAAGGCTGGTAACCAAAGGATATAAACAGTGAGAAGGCTTGGATTATTTTAACACATATTCGCCGGTGACGAGAATAACCTCCATTAGGTTGGTACTTGCCATTGCAGCAATTAGAAATTTAGAAGTTCATCAAATGGATGTGAAAAACAGCTTTCTTGAATGGAAATCTAGAGGAAGAAATTTACATGGAACAACCTGAAGGGTTCACAGCCAAGGGGCAAGAGAAGAAAGTGTGTAAGCTTGTTAAGTCCCTGTATGGATTGAAACAAGCTCCGAAACAATGGCATCAAAAGTTTGACCATGTCATGATTGATTCAAGATTCAAGATCAATGAGTGTGACAAGTGTGTGTATGTGAAGGACACACCAGCAGGATATGTTATCCTATGTCTATATGTAGATGACATGCTCATTGCTAGAAGTAATGAGAAGGTGATAAAGTCTACTAAAGACATCTTGAGAGCAAGGTTTGACATGAAGGATATGGGATTAGCAGATTTGATTTTAGGAGTACAAATCACAGGAACCCAAAATGGACTTGTTATAAGTCAATCCCACTATATAGACAAACTTCTTGAGAAATTCAATGCGAATGACTCTAATGTGGCTAAAACTCCTATTGACACGAGTCAACACTTAGCCAAGAATCAAGGTGAACCTATCAATCAATTAGAGTACTCAAGAATTATAGGCAGTCTGATGTATCTACTATGTTGTACCAGACCAGACTTAGCATATGTGGTAAGCAGGCTAAGCAGATACACGAGCAACCCAAACTGAACCCATTGGAGTTATGTGACTCGGTTGCTTCGATACTTGAGGTACACTCGGGACTACGGAATACATTACATGAGATATCCGGCAGTTATTGAAGGATACAGTGATGCAAACTAGATATCTGATACGAATGATTCCAGAGAAACAAGTGGGTATGTGTTCACACTTGGTGGTGCAACTATATCGTGGAAATCGGCTAAACAAACGGTCATTGCCAGATCCATGATGGAATCAGAATTCATAGCTTTAGATAAAGCGGGTGAAGAAGCAGAATGGCTGCGTCAATTTGTAGAAGATATACCAAGATGGCCAAAGCCGGCATCGGCCATATGCATACATTATGATAGCCAATCGGCAATTGGCAGAGCTCATAACACAATGTATAATGGTAAGAACAGGCACATAAGACGTAGGCATAATACGGTACGACAACTAATCTCTACAGGAGTTATCACTGTTCATTATGTGAGATCAAAGGATAATATTGCGGATCCGCTAACAAAAGGCCTAAATAGAGAGTTAGTTTACAAGTCGTCCATGGCAATGGGACAGAAGGCCTTGAGAGGTCAAGTTCATACAAAGGAAACCTAACTCAGCTGACTAGAGATCCCAAGATCTGAGTTCAATAGGACAACCTACTTGTATGAATAGGTGAGGTCACTATGGGGGACAGTCGGTTACCACTCCATGTTTTTTAAGAGGGAGATTATTGTAGGATTTTGTATTCTTCCTAGTCCATTCTTGAAGGTGACAAGATCAAGGTTAAGTCTATGACTTTTTGAAGATCACGTATAGGTTAGATTCACCTTAGATTAGATTATGTTTATATTATTTTGTTATAGGTCTAAGGTTTGTTTACTTTTGAATGTGGTTCATTTAGTTTAATTTTGTAGTCCGGCGAAACTATGAGAGAAACTGTAGTTTCGCTCATAGTCAGCAGTTTTAGTTCACCTGGCGAAACTGTTGTTTCTGCCGGGCGAAACTATAGTTTCGGCAGTACAGTTTCGCTGTCAGCGAAAACTGTCTGCGAAACTAAGACTGCTATATATATATTTGATCATTTTCATTGTTGGGTAACCTTGTAAAACCCTAATCGTTTATCATTGTTGCAAGTGACCTTTGTAAGCAGTCTTTTCACAGAAATATATATGTGTTTTGTTATTATTGATTGTATTTATCATCATTGTTCTTACTTTGATACATTTGTGGTTGTTCTCAATATTTTTCATCTTTGTTTTCTATTGTTTGTATCTGATATTAAACGATTCAACATCTCATTTGTACTGAAAATCAATCAAATGGACCAACAATATGGTATCAGATCCATAGTGCTCATGATTCGTTGAGGTTTTGGTTGTTTTTGTTCAATATCAAGTTTTCATCAATTTCAGATCAAATTCTAGTGTATTTGATATGGAATTTGCTTGAATTTTGTTTGTTTTTGGTTGAGGAAGCTCTGTTTATCATCAGATCTCAAATCCATTGAGTTTTTGATGATTTCAGATTGATATCGGGTTGAAAAAGCTTTTCAGCTTCATTCAGCAAAATTACAAATTCATCCAGCGAAACTGCCTGATCTTCCAGCGAAACTATAAGCTCAAATCCTTCGAGTTATAGAATCTCTCACCTTAGTGGAGCCTTCAGGTGAGAATGGTAAAGCAGGAAAGAGGTTTCACTGACTACAAGCTTATGGACATCATCAATAAGCTCAAATCCTTCGAGTTAGACATGAAGAGAAGGGAATTCAACCAAACCATGATGCCTACAACTGGTTTCACTCAAAATGCTGCATTATTGTCTTCCGCTACAAGCTCTCCTATGCAGACATCTTGTCAAGGAGGAGTGAATACTGGTAACTATTCTGGAGGTTGTGGTACTGGTGGGAGAGATCAAGCTAATTCGAAAGCAAATGTTGAAACTTCAGTTCCATTCGAGACAATGGCTCTTTTTGGTATGTTTGTTCAGAGATATGAAGCCTTAGTGGCGGGGGAGTTGATAGGCAAAGGAATGACGATGGAGGATATGTATCAGGTGGATCCTAATGATCTTGAAGAGACTGATATTCAATGGCAAATGGCAATGTTGACATTTAGAGCCTGGAGATTCATGGAGCACATTGGAAGAAAGAATTTCGGAGGTCAAAGCTCTAACTCCAAACTAGGATTTGATAAGTCTAAGCTGAGGTGTTTTAATTGCAAATAGTTAGGACATTTCAAACGTGAATGTCCATTGCCAATCGTCACTGATCCTATGTAAGGCCCCGATCCCAGGACGCTCACAGTTGGACAATCACCGCACATAAAACATAAAATATACATTTACATCTATGAAAAACATCGCAGCGGAATAATTTAAAACTATTTCATATATTAATGACTGCTTTTGTAAAATAATACATCATTGTTAACAGTTACAAAATATCATGATTTGCATTACATCACAAAAACGCCATTGTTATACAAATGGATGCCATCCCAGAAATGCCAAGTAGCTGCCCCGTGCCATCCTCAACAACAATCACCTGCCAACTGGAAAATACATAAAAGTCAGCGTTGCTGAGTGAGTTCTAGTTTTATAAATAAAATACTTTATATCGTTTAACAACCGTTCGTTTCTTTCTTTCGCGATCATGCATCATACGTACACATAGATAATAGCATTATTATCTTTCATCATTCATTCGTTAACTTTCATTCATACATCATCATACATCATCGTTATCATTCACTTCATTCATAATCTTCTTTACTTATCTTTTGTACATTCATCAACTTTCGATGACATGTACTCTTACCCAAACATTGTGCACGAAGCTGAGCCTAGGGCCTGGGGCAAGTACACTCATCATTATCATTCATCTTTCATTCCGGACCAATGCCATGTGCTACACCCCAAACATTGTGCACGAAGCTGGTTAGTGGGCCTGAGGTCTATCAAAGACCTCGAACATTGTGCACGAAGCTGACTCCAGTACCTAGGGCAAGCGACAAGGATCCCATACGTATGGTCAATCACAAAGATTAGACCCCAGTGTGCATCCTTCTGGGGTAGCTAACCCGCACATAGTTGAGCTAACACCCTTCATTGGGTGTGAATCTCCATACATTGCTTGCAAGACTTTCTTACATTCGTTCGTTCATTAATGCATGCATTCGTTCTTACTTACATTCCATTTATTATTATCATTAACTTCAGCTTTATGTTACCTAATACTTTTCGTTCATTTCATAATCATAACACGTAAGTCACGGAATAATACATAATAGGAACGTAAGAAAACATAACATGAACATACATAGCATCACATAAACATCACATATCCCATCACGCATCATCATAAACATCATGCATGATCAATTCACAGACACATACACATGCACAAAAAGTACAAGTCATCATAAAACATAACTGACCCTCCGCGGGACAGCGGGGGTTTGGGGGCAGCAACCCCTGACAACGGGGTCCTAGGGGCAGCAGCCCCTAGTGGGGTCCAAGGGGCAACGCCCCTGGCTGGGGCCAGGCTGCCAGGTCAGCGCGAAAATTATTTATCTTAACACTATTATATAGCACATTTCCTTATAGAAAAATCGATCTTCTTGTTAAAACCTCTTAAAATCTTAGTCATTTAGAAACGTATATTTAGTATGCATTTCCAGCCCCAAAGAAGTTTAAAACCATTAAAATAGGGGATCTAGAACTCACCTGGACTTAGTGAGAGCTTCTCAATCAAGCTTTCTAAGTAAGGGTCACACTACACAGCCTGCAGATTAGTTAACACTCAAAGAAGTTAATTTTTGCCTAATTTCGTTGCTAATTTCGCTGCAAGATCAGCAATTTCGCCAGCAGTTTTGCTGCTAGTTTCGCCAGTAGTTTTGCTACAAGTTTCACCAGCAGTTTCGCTGGCATCATCGCTGCCATTTTCGCTGCTAGTTTTGCCCAACTTTCGTCGGAAAACCATGTCTGCGAAACTACAGTTTCGCAGGAAGATCCATAGTTTCGCTGGATGACTACATAATTTCGCTGGATGAACACCCAGTTTCACAAAACGGGCTGAAATTACGAACCAACCCATTTTTGACGCAAAACTTCAATCTTTTACACCCAAATCCTTGGTTTATCACCCAATAAGCTATATCTAAGCTTCTTACATGTTTTCTTACACAAAAACGTGAGTTTTGGGCGATTCTTTGCCACTTTTAAAAACCCCAAGCCCTAGAATCCGGGTTTATATCAAAAGGAACGATTAAAGGATGTTTCTTACCTAGATTCTTGGTCTTTTCTTGTTGTTTGGATGCCCACGAACACCAATCTTCAATCTCTTGATCAAACGAGCCTTGAATCTTCACCGTCTCTATACTTTCTCTCTCTAAACTCTCACTCTAGAAGTTGAGTGTTGAGTTGCAAATGAGAGTGGCTCTAGCTGAGCCGTTTATATATACTGGGTGTTCCCGGGACTTTAAACTCGTCCAACCCGTAGCCCGAAAGGTTAACTCGGTCTATTAACCATTTCCATCTTATCTACATTAAATAATCCCGTCTAAGCCCATTATTATTAATTGGCTCCTTTGGACTTTATTCCAGGCGTTACATCCCAGTAATTCGGGAGTTCCACGACTGGTTTCAGACGGGAGTAAAGAGGAAATGAGTCACAAGAAAGAGACAACTTTGATTTCTAATTTTGATTGGAGTGCTAAAGTTGAAGAGACGAGAGATGAGATTAATCAAGCACTGGTGGCTGAGATTGTGGAAGGAAAGGGGAAGGTGAACTATGAGGATGAATTTGATCCGTTCAAAGAACTTAGAGATGAAGTTGAGTTGTCTGTGAAGGTGAAGGATGATAAGATGATGAAAGAAGGTAAATCTGTGGAATTGAGGAAGGAAGGAAGTCAACCCACTGAGCAAGGAAAAGAAAACGATGATGCTGCTACCACTGTCGAGGAAAGCAAGTCAAGTACTCTGGTGTGCGAGTGTGAGAAGGCCTTAGCAGCAGAAAAGGTGGTAATGGGACTTCCGTATGAGGTAATTCAGGATATGTGTTCTTCTGCATGTAAAATCAGGTTATTTGGGGTTTATAAAGCTAATCGTTTATTAATTGATAATGAGAAAGATTTTAAACGAATTAATGAGGAGCTTAAGATAAACGAGTCTAAATATTTTGTTAAATTAAATGAGGCTTTGAAAGAGAATGATCACCTGAAACGAATAGTTTTGGAAAGAAATGTTGAGATTAATACTTTGACTGAAAGGGTTGCACATGCTGAATTTGAAACAAGCAAACTTCAGTCAAAGCTAGATAAATGGACAATATTAGGAATGAAACATGATGATGTATGTAAATCTCAACGGGGGCTAGGATTAAAACGGGATTGGGATATGAAAATGCTAAGGTTTTTCCTCCTCCTAGTACTTACTGCTATTCTCCTATGCCTGTTCCTCATCCTTTTAATGATCTGATCAAAACAAATACTAACAGTATGTCTGCAGGTTTAGAAGGTGTGAATCCTAAGCATGTTCGTGAGGACTACGATTATGGACCGACTAGCAGGCTTGGATGCACTAGTCTTAGTACACCTGAATCTCACCATCCTGTCTTAGATCATAAATCTAGTTTAAATTCTGTTTTTGTTTCTAGTGAATCTGTAATAGACTCTGTCTTATCATGTTCTCATAATGTTTCAATCTCATCTTTAAATTCTATGGTGTGATGATGTTACCGTTTCTGATTGTGTTAATAGTGTGAATGTTTCCACCGCAAAGAGTAACGCGGAAAAATAAAAACTAATTGTTTGAAAATTATTTTCTCATCTTATCCTAGCTTTTACCCCAGACGAATATTTCTTTATTAAACGAAAGGGTAGCGTCTTCATCTGAAGCTAGTACAAGTACTACATGCCCTTTAGATGACAATTCATCTTCTTTTGTACATAACTATTCTTTTTCAAATAAAAACAGACCTAGAGACATGTATGAGACATACAGTGATGTAGATTCTAAAGTGTCTGAATGTGATGAGGAAATACATATTGATCAAATCCCTACCCCGTTACATAATAGACCTAGATTAAAACCACACTATTTTAGGTGTGGTAAAGATGATCATGTAGTTAAGCATTGTCCAGAGCTACATCATAGACATGTTAATAGGAATTCATTTGGGAATAGATTGACCAAATTACTTAATAATTTCTTCTGTAAGAAACATGTCTCTCCTAAACCCAAAGTTGTTCAAACTTGGGTTCCCATTTCACCTGGTTAACCTGTTCTTTGATATTTTTGCAGGAGTCATCCACTAAGGTCGTCAACAGTATATGGCATGTGGATAGTGGATGCTCCAGACATATGACGAGGCTCAAGGACTTATTGACCAATTATCAAATAATAAATGGAGGTTATGTCGCATTTGCTAGCGACATGAAAGGAGGGAAAATGATCGGTCAAGGAGAAGTTTCCAATGGCTCTTTAACTTTAGAGAAAGTCAATTATGTACCTGAGCTTGCATTTAATCTGTTGAGTGTCTCTCAGATCTGTGATAAAGACATTCCGGTCTTGTTTAAGTCCAATGAATGTCTCTTTCTAAAATCTAAGATCGATACTCCAGATGAGATGGTACTCATGCCGGCTCCAAGAAAGAATGACACATATCTTCTTGATATGGGTTCAAGGGAGTCAACATCTACCGTCACCTGTCTTTTGTCCAAAGCTTCCACTTTTGAGTCTTTCCTATGGCATCGTTGATTGGGCCACGTTAATTTCAAAATTATAAACAAATTAGTTAAAAACAATCTTGTTAGGGGACTACCTTTAAAAGATTTCTCTGCGGTTGAAAAATGTATGGCGTGTGCCAAAGGCAAACAACATAACAAAGCACATAAGCCAAAACTTGAAAATAACATATCTAATCCCCGCGAGTTGTTACACGCTGTTTTGTTTGGCCCAATCAGTGTTAAATCAATTGCTAAAAAGTCTTTCTGTCTTGTAATAACAAATGATTTTTGTAGGTACTCGTGGGTGAGATTTCTTGCTCACAAGGAAGAGGCTACTGAGGAGTTGCAGAAATTAGTTCTTTCAATTGAGTCAATAAGCAAGAGGAAGGTTATGGCAATCCGAAGTGATAACGGTACTAAATTCAGAAATCAGATTTTTGACTCATCCTGTGCTGCTAAGGGAATTTTAAGACAGTTCAGTGCTGCGAGGACTCCTCAACAAAATGGTGTGGCTGAATGAAAGAATCACACCCTTATTGAAGCTGCCCGTACAATGTTTATTGAATCCTCCTTACCTATCATACTTTGGCTGAGATGGTGAATTGTGCTTCATACGTTCTGAACAAGGTGTTTATTGTCAAGGATAAAATGAAGACTCCTTATGAATTATTTCATAAGAGAAAGCATTTAATTGATTTCTTTCCACCATTTGGCTGCTCGTGCACTTTATTGAATACTCAGGCGCATAAGACGAAATTTGGTGCCGTGTCTGATGAATGTTACTTCGTCGGCTATTCTTCTTCTCAAAAAGCTTATCAGGTAAATAACAAGAGAACACGTATTGTTCAAGAGTCGTTCTATGTTGATTGGTAGGAATCCAATTCCTCCAATGTTCGATCTGAACCAGCATGGTTCTTTGACTCCGATACGGTGTTTAACTCTTTTAATCTTCTAGTTTTTGATGATGATGCGTCTATCTCCAATGCTCAAACAAATATCATTCTTCCTACTCTAGTACCTGTCATACCTCAAGACCCTCCCACCACATACAAACGATGCTACATTAGTTGATATTGCATCTTCATCATCATCATTTTACCTTCCACCTCCACCTGTTTCTGCATCTCTTCCCTATTCACCTATATCTACCTCATCTCAGCCGGTATCACTTATCTCTCCAATTGACTCTACCTTACCAATTAGCCAACCATCTTCAAATACCCTACCCATGCCCTCTGATTTCAAAACCTTGAAAGATCATCCACATGATAACATCATATGATCTATCACCGATGGAGTTTGGACGCGGAGTCAATCTGGTTTGATTAACGTTTGTTTATTCTTTTGTTTTATATCCCAAATCGTCCCAAAGAATGTTCATGCAGCTCTTCAGGACCCTTGCAAGGTTGAATCGATGCAATTAGAGCTGCAACAGTTCAGGAAACTCAAAGTGTGGACCCTGGTCGATCTTCCACCAAACAAATGTCCGATTGGCATGAAATGGGTGTTCAAGAACAAACCCGATGACCGTGGCATTGTGATAAGAAACAAGTCCCGATTGGTGGTACAGGGCTTTGCTCAAGAAGAAAGGATTGACTACACCGAAGTCTTTGCTCATGTCGCCCGTCTTGAAGCCATCAAAAATTTTCTAGCTCATGCCGCTCATAAGCAGTTCAAAGTCTGTCAGATGGATATCAAATGTGTATTTCTTTATGGAAACATTGACGAGGAGATTTATGTGTGTCAACCACCAGGTTTTGAGGATCCTGACTTTCCTGACAAAGTTTACAAACTTGATAAGTCACTCTCTGGTCTTCATCAGGCACCTCGGATCTGGTATGAGACTTTAACACAGTATCTCTTAAGCAATGGTTTTTCTCGAGGCACCATTGATATGACTTTATTCAAGAAGAAAGTGGATGGTGAAATGCTGATTGTACAAGTTTTTGTCGATGATATTATCTTCGGCTCCACCAATCCAAAGTTGTGTCGGGAGTTCGAGGAGGTGATGTGTAGTCGCTTCGAAATGAGCATGATGGGGGAGATGTGCTTTTTCCATGGGCTGCAAGTAGAACAAAAGCCAGAGGGAATTCTCATTCATCAGGAGTAGTATGTTAAAGAAATTTTGAATAAATTCAAGATGGATGAAGCTTCTCCTGAAATGACTCCATTTACTGCTCAAACGTGCCTCACTCATGACGAAAACGGGACACCTGTTAATCCTTATCTCTATAGATCCATGATCGGTTCCCTTATGTATCTTATAGCAAGTCGTCCGGACATCACCTTTGCTGTAGGATATTGTGCTCGATACCAATCTACCCTGAGAGAGTCTCATGAAAAGGCTGTAAAACGAATCTTTCGTTATCTTAAAGGCTCTTCTCGTTTAGGTCTTTGGTATCCTTATGGTGGGAATTTTGACTTGCATTCCTATTCTGATAGTGATTCTAATGGCTGCAAGTTAAATGGAAAATCGGTTACTGGAGGCAGTCAATACTTGGGCAATTGTCTGGTTTCATGGCAAAGCAAGAAACAGACCACTGTTTCTCTCTCTACGGGAGAAGCAGAATACATTGCTGCTTCCTGCTGCTGTTCACAAGTACTCTAGATATAGCACCAGATGATTGACTATGGGGATCAACTTTCTCCATACACCGTTATTCTGTGACAACAAAGCAGGGCATCGCCAAGAACCCTATTCATCACTCCGGAACTAAGCACGTCGAGACATGGATTCATGCGATCCGTGACGCTCAGGAAAAGGGTTTTATTGATATTATTCCAATAGACACAAAAAATCAAAAAGCGGATCTTTTCACTAAAACATTTGATAAACCTCGCTTTTATGAATTGATCGCTATGTTAGGTTTAATATCATTTTAAAACCGTTTTTCCTTCAAACTATTTTATGTACATATTGTTTATATTTCTCTTTTTATTTTGTTTCTTTTTTTCGTTCTGTTCGCTCCATTGTTCTTCATCATTTTTCACTTAAAAATTATTAAAAAAATAATAATAAATAAATAAATAAATAAATATATATATATATATATATATATATATATATATATATATATATATATATATATATATATATATGATAATGACATTTAGTCAAATAAGAAATTCTACATCTTGCTTATTTGTAGCAATTTCGGGGGAGAATACATATTAAATGTTCTTCGTGCTTTTCTTTGCAGAATAAAATGAGAAGGCTGGACGATGTAAAGGAAGTTGATAGTATTGTGTGGGATATGATTGATTGGTTCAACCAGAAAGCAAAGTAAACAGTAATCTCGTAGTTTAATTAATAGTGCAAGAAACTTGATGACTCAGATAATCCCCTTGATATTTTTCGCCATCACAAAGATTCAAGTCCTTGTTCAAAAAGGGTTGAGAACGTGACATATCTAATTCGAGTTATTCTTATAAAGTATCTTTGTGTCAAACCATTCCACCCTATCTCAAAAGCTATACGCTTTCTCATCTTTGTACCTAAGATGCTCCCTGCTATATTCTTTTTAGTGCTTATCTCCGCTGCTATGTGTGAACATTGACCTGGAGTGATGATCTCCTCTGCTGTACGATAGTACCGACCTAGAGCTCTCATCGGCACAATATGATTATATTCTTTGTTATACGTAAGTATAGACCTGAAGCTCTCATTTGTTATACGTAAGTATAGACCTGGAGCTCTTATCATTTGATGTTTATAAGGGCTTTGCTTCTTATGTGATAAGACCTATGATGCAGAGGAAGAGTCATGCAGAGCGTGTCATTGGTTCATTCTATGTTTTCTTTAAAAAGAATCAAAACATGATAACAGTAGCTGCAGTGCACTTGTTGAAACGAAGAAGGCATGGACTTAAAAGGACGAGTATATCAACAATCCCACCAAACTTTGACTCTCCAGAAAATCTCTTCAACTTCTCGTTCATATCCTTTTATATTGTTTGATTATGTTTAAACAAAATTAAACGTGAAGATTGGTGAGGTTTTGTGGAGCAAATTATATTTTGATTTCTTTTATTTTGTTTACTTTGTTTTAAGTCTTTTTAAACTTAAGTTTTCTTTTCATTTTATTTTATCTTTTTAAAGAAATCAAAACAAAGTTAATTTGTAAAATTTTTTTGGTTTCTAGCGAAATTATAATTTCGCTAGTTGTTTCACACGGCGAAACTGTAGCTTCGCAGGTTCTTTCGCAAGTTGTATGGTCAGTTTCGACAAGAATTTCTCCTAACAAAACTGCATCTTCGCTAGGCGAAACTATAGTTTCGCTGACTGCGAAACTATGTGCTATATAACTCAATTTGCGAAATTGTTCATTCATTTTCGCACAATCTTGTTTTCAGTGGTTTAGGGTTTCTCCGTTGCTTTTTCAGGCGATTCAATGTTTATGTTATTTTGTTTATCAATTGACCGTTCTATTACCTTCGCAAGTGAGTTTCAAACTCAGGACATTAGTCTTTTATAGGTTTAATAACAGTATTGTGGGTATCTTTGATTGAGACTCTTCGGTACCTTCGCAGTTCTTACTGCGAAAGTACCGATAGTCCAGCGAAACTGAACAAAAGTTCATGAGTTTTCAGCGAATGTAGTTTGGACTCACCTTAGGTTAGATTTTGTTTATCTATGACTTTTTGAAGATCAAGTATAGGTTGGGCTCACCTTAGATTAGATTATGTTTATATTACTTTGTAATAGGTCTAATGGTAGTTTACTTTTTAATGTAGTTCATTTAGTTTAATTTTGTAGTCCAGCGAAACTATGAGCGAAACTATAGTTTCGCTCATAGTCAGCTGTTCTAGTTCACCCAGCGAAACTGTTGTTTCTGTAGGGCGAAACTATAGTTTCGGCAGTACAGTTTCGTTGGCAGCGAAATTGTCTGTGAAACTAATACTGCTATATAGATTTGATCACTTTCATTGTTGGGTAACCTTGCAAAACCCTAATCGTTTATCATTGTTACAACTGACCTTTGTAAGCAGTTTTTTCACAGAAATATATTTGTGCTTTGTTATTATTGATTGTATTGATCATCATTGTTCTTACTTTGATACATTTGTGGTTGTTCTCAATCCTCTTCATCTTTGTTTTCTATTGCTTGTATCTGATATGGAACGATTCAACATCTCATTTGTATTGCACATCGATCAAATGGACCAACACTTTTAATGATTCTACTGAGGTAAACTTTCTTAGTGAATCACCTATGCGAGAGAGAAGTGGGGTCGCTTCGAAGGTTATTGGTTGGGGAACCATACCTAATAGCTCTCGTAGAACCAGGCACATGTCCAGAATCATAACAGACACAACTATGAGGACTTGACATTGTCAGGAAGAGTCTTGTGTTAAACGTATTGTCGTCCACACAAACGGCAGACGAGTTCAAAGACATCAATGTCTACTCAGAGCCAGTAGGCTAAGTGCATTTCATGAGCGAAGGTTCAAAGGGTTACACCTACCTATCGTATGCAAAACTCAACCGTTGAAATGTAATCGGAATGTGATTGTTTCTGAGAATGACTCCCATTCATGTGGGGGTTTGTTGGGAACTAAGGGTGTGAAAGGGAGTCTCTCTAACACCCTTGTCCCACATTGGTGTGACAAATGAATTATTATGTGTTTATATGTGGAAACAAGGTGGAAGGTATTGAATGTCTTTATGATACATTTTACACCATGACCTACCCGCGCAAAGGGGGTGCAAAAACGGGTTTCTGGCTAGAAAATTTGGGTCGCCCGCGCAGGACCTGCGGATACGAATGCCGCTTCAAAAATCCAGGTCTGCGTGAAGCCGGTTTTGCTCCATTTAATTTTGCTCTAGAAACTGTTGACATGCCAGACTCTTGGCTTTCTCAAAACAATTTTTTGACTCTTGGCACTTCGTTTTCCACAAGATTATTTGCTGATTATTGCAGCAGTTTTTTGTGCATAAATGACACATTTGATTTCATTGCTAGACACACCTTGTAACACACTGATCGTACTCACTGCACCATCACTGTTGCGAATCGATGTACCCTAGGAATATTTCAGGCAAGTGGCAATTCCGGCAGTGCACCGTCACTGTTGCGAATCGATGTACCCTAGGAACAGACGGTGAATCTGTTTAAGGGATTTGTGTCAAACACAAGCTTGGTTCATTCCTTCTGCTTTGCGGTTTCTGTTCTTTTATTATATTGCTTTTCTAACAAGTTGTACCTAAACTACCCCAACAGCCATCATCCTTTTTTGGAACATATATCACATTCCTTGAGACACCCAGGTCTCAAAAGGCTCAACAAAATCCTTTCCAGGATAGTTTTGCTTTTGTCTCAGAAAGTGAGCACTCTAGAGACTTTCAATTTTGTTTTGATGAACTATAGAGTTTTAGCCCATATGATATGGAGTATATGGACGTTGTCCAACACATGACTCTTCTAACCTTCAGAGCAAAGAAGTTCTTCAAGACAGCTGGAAGGCAATTCCCTTCGAACCCAACCAACAACAAATTTGGGTTTGACAAAGCAAAGGCCAAGTGTTACAACTGCAATCAACTTGGTCATTTTGCAAGGAAATGCAAGGCTCCTAAATCCAATCCTGGAGCACCTCAAGCCTCCCAACATTCTCCTACCCAAAAAGTTGCAGCCAACCCAACTGAACAACAAACAACAGCTATGGCTCAAGAAGTTGATTGGAGTTTCATGGTGCAAGATGTTACTTCTGCTCAGCTCTCATGGTTAGAACTGAAGGTAGTAAGGTATATGAATATCTCTGTACTCCAGTCTGTATTGCTAAGGTTAAATTGTATCATGACTATAACATGGAAATTAAATCTTATATTGAGTCCTTAAACATATTAAACACTAATTTTAAGAGAATAGAATCTGACTACAAACTCAAAATTGAAGAGTTAGAGAAACTGTATCCTCTTAAAAGCATGAACACTCAAACTACAGGGCTCAAATAAAGGATTAATCTCCAAGTTAACTAAAGCTCAATCCCAGCTAGTAATAGGTGAGGCTAAAGCGAAGAAGTATGCCATTGAAGAGCATATGTTCAACACCATCATTACATCATCCTCCCACTCAAAGTTGTGTTATCAAAACAAAAGTGGGTTGGGAACCAATGAAATTGCTCCACCACACTTTTATGTGCATGTTAGACAACCAAGATGTGGAACTGATGAGCAAGAGGTTCCAACTGCTGACCCACTACCCAATGAGTAGAAGAATGATGCAACAATGGTGACAACCACAGAGAAGGATAACATAGAAAACCTCATCCACACCGCTGATGATAAACCCCTAACCACCAAAGCCAAAAGAAACAAAATGAAGGCAGCAAGAAGAACTGCCAAGCAGGTGGTGAGTCAAAGTTGAATATAGACCCAAAGCAAAAGGGTGTATTCATTTCAGCTAGATTCCAAGTGGTTGGAAGTTCTGATTCGAGAAAGAAGTGTAGTACCAGCACTCCTATCCAGCTGAAGGATCAAAAGATATAGGGGAAGGTTGTTGAAGATGAAAAGAAGTGCAAGAAACAACAGTCCTCATGCCCGATCAAGAATAACACTAAGTACATAACGTGCGCTCTGCATAACCATATGGCTAAAGATTGTTACTACAATCAAACAAACACACATTATGCAAACAATGTTAAGAAAGAAGGAGTCAAGGAGGGTTTCACATTTGGACCTTACCACGTGGTTCGGGTGTTAAGGAAAGGAAAGCTTGTTTCCAAAGCCAAGTTGCTTTAGGAAGAAACTCATTCTTCAGAAGGAAAAATAGCTTCGGAAGACAAGCCAAAGCACAAACAAAGAAACAAAAAGAAACCTTCCGAGAAGAAGAGTGCTTCGGAAGAAAATGTGGTGACAGCTTCTTCTGAGAAGAAAGAAGCATCGGAAGCAAGTCATGCCACTCAAGCCGCAACAGGCTCATCTATACTTATCAACCAAATGATGGAATGGAAGATCACAGAAGATGCTGGACCCCAAACCTCTTCTTCTCAAACCATAATTGAACCCCTATGCATATATTTTGGTTCAATTATCTCATCATATTGTAGGAGCCCAAGACCAACAAGGCTTGGGTTTCTAATAATAGCTAATCATTTCACCTTATATGTAGGGACATGCACGTGAAAAAAAGGAAATGTATGGATTGTAGATAGTGGATGCTCTAGGCACATGACAGGGAACAAATCTCTCCTTCAAAAATTTCAACATTTTGATGGAGGTCCTATTTAGTTTGGAGGTGAAGTTGGAGGATACATTCTGGTAGAGGTAGTGTTTCCAATGTTAAGTTAAAAGTTTACAAAGTAAACTTTGTCAAAAAGCTTGATCACAATCTTTTGAGTGTTTCTAAATTCTATGACAAAAAGTACCAAATGCTTTTCACAGAACATGAATGCATTATCCTCAAACCCAGGATGACAATTCCTCAGGAATTGATGCTTCTAAGATATCCCAAGAGAGGGGATAACTGGATATGAACAATGCTTCCCCACTAGGTGAAGTATCATTCTTTCTTTCTAAACCTAATGGTGATGGGTCAACTCTCTGTAATAGAAAGAATGTGTCATGTTAATTTTAAAACCATGAATAATTTGGTTAAAAATAACTTGGTATATGGTGTGCCTAAAAAGAATTTTTCTGTAAAGATAACTGTGTTGCTTATCTAAAACGAAAACAACACAAGGTATCTCATAAATCCAAAGAAGTTAACTCTATCATCACTCCCTTACATTTATTGCACATGGATCTATTTGGTTCCACAAGTATAATGAGCATTGGAAAAAAAATCATATTGCCTTGTGATTGGTGACGATTTTACAAGATTTACATTGGTATTCTTAAGAACTAAAGATAAAACTGCTGAAACTCTAAAACCTTTTATTCTTAATATAGAAAGTCAAATTAATCATAAGGTAAAAATCATTAGAAGTGATCAAGGGACTGAGTTTAAAAATCAAGTTCTTGACTAAATCTGTAAGTCAAAAGGGATTGCTAGACAATATAGTGCTCCTATAACTCCTTAACAAAATAGTGTTGCTGAGAGGAGAAACTAGACACTTATTGAGGGTGCAAGAACTATGTTAGCTGACACAAAATTGCCTATAACTTTCTGGGCAGAGGCAGCAGCACTGCATGCTATGTGCAAAACAGAGTTCTCATTGTTAAGCCCCATGGAAAACCCCTTATGAGCTATGGAACAAGTGGCCACCGTTCATTGGCTTTCTTAGGACCTTTGGCAGCAGATGTACCATACTTAACACAAAAGAAAATTTGGAAAAATTTGCTATAAAGTCGAATGATGTTATCTTTGTTGGATATTCCTCAAACTCTATTGCTTATAGAGTTTACAACATCAAAAATCAACAATTTGAGGAATCATCCAACATTGTTATAAATGAGCACACTCCTTGAGTTAAAGTGAATGGACCCGACCATATTTTTGACTTAGAATTGTTTCTAAACTATTCTAAACCATTTTGTTAGAATGTTTCAGCTGGAATAGGAACTCAAAATAACTCATATGATGATAAACTGTTTAAGTTACCCTGACCTATTCCATGTTCTCCAAGAAATCATGAAGATCAAGCTCTCACTACTGGAAATCCTAAAAGCTTGAATATCTCAGGAAACAGTGGATCTTCAACAAGTTGTCAGCAAAGTGAGCCTCAAAACTCAACAGCTAAAAACACCAGCACTCAACACCAAGCTGATGAAGACAGTAATATGGAGGAACAGGAAGCTGTTGAGGCTTCCTCACAGCAAAACATTATTGATGTTCTCCCTCATTCATTCAATCAGTCCTCATTGAGTAAGTGTGATGTCACACCCTAACCAGCAGCGGAATATGTCGGGCCGTGTAGATTGTCCATAACACGTGATACTATTAAAGTGATAATTTATTTAATCAACCAAATTATATTAGTCTTACAAAGAAACCATAAATTGTACAAACATAGATAACAAAAATAAAGTTTGATTTATTAACTAAGTCCGTAAGCATCCTAAGTGTAATAAACTCGAAGGCCTCTCAAGCGGCATTTCTTGCGACATGTATAAAATAAAGGTCAACTAGAAAGTTTGTGAGTAAACATATACTAGATTTAAAATACGAATCAAGAGTCAGAGTATGAATTCAAGGAAGTATGACTAAACCAAATGCATTGATCAAACCTTTGTTGATAAGTGTCTGTAACCAACTGGTTAGACTAAGAATATCGGTTTCGATACCCAAATACCGTCTACAACGGGCCATTTAGGCGGGTGCTAAACCAAAAGCGCCATCATTGCCTTAGACTTTAGAAAGTTAATGATCACATGCTAGCAAGTAAGTAATTAGATTGACCACCACATAAAAGATTAATGCAACGAGTTTATCACAAATGCATAGAATACACACAAGACTTAATTGAATCGTATGATTTGTAAGAACGATTTAAAATTGAATACGTATACATGTCACATCCCAAAAACTTAAAAAGAAAAGGGACTATGAATACTCACATTGACTTCTTTAGTATGAGTTTGACTTATGACTTGATTAATAGAAATAGTGAAGCCCTAGTTTAGCATGATTATATGTATTAGAACTTATATTTAAGGTTATGGTTATGAGTATTGACCAAAAAAATAAAAGGATCAAAAGCAAAGGGAAAGAAAAGTTGTTGCAAGATCAAAATAGATTTGGAAAGATTCATTATTATAGTTTCATATGATAATTAAAAATATCAAAATTTAAGTAAAAATTATGAAATTCTCCATTCCACTATTTTAGGATGTTACAAATAACTTATGTTTAGAAATATTTTTCAAATTCGGATCAGAAGCTCATCAAAACAGGAGTGCAAAGCAGAAGGTGCAAATATGCGCACTTATTTTGTAGAGGCTATTGTAGAGTCGTCCGATAAATTAAAAGTCGTGTGCACTATGGTTAGAAAGATAACTCGGTGAACTTGGTCATGTATTCTTGAGTTTGAAAATGTTTGATTTATAATGACCAAGTTATGGTCGTTTGAAATTGTAATAAATTCTGTCCAAAATCAATGGTAGCACTTATGTGAACCTTTTAGGTTTTAAAAAAGAATAAACGCGTATAATAAATCTTGTTGAGAATATATATGATAATAGAAGGTTTTTAATTGAATAGAAAAATGAGAATTTTGATTATAAAATTGCTTGGATTATTTAAAAATCAAAAGAATAATAAGAACAATAAATTTAAGCACACGATTGCTACCTTAAGAACGACGAACGGATTTGTGACTTCTAAAGCCTTCAATGGAGAGTTGGAGGAAAGTATCTTAAGATTGTATAGAGGGTGAAGGAGACCTCTCTTGTAAGTTGAGAAGAAGAGTTGGTGCAAGAAAATGGTTAGACAAAGGTTAGAATTTATAGATGGGGAAATGGGGTTATGAATGAGAATCTTAATTAGCATAATTAAGATTTGAGGGGGTTATGAATTAGTTATAAATGAGTCAAAAAGAGAGAGTTTTAGCCTTTTAAATTTTATAAAAATGATAAAATGTTTACAAAAGTAATTTTTATAAAAAGTTTGTATTAAAGTTACAAAGTTAGAGATTTTTGTTTGGATGACTCTAAAGACTTTAAAATAGTTAGTAATTATTTTTATAAAACTATAACAATTATAAACTTTTGTGAATCCAAGGATCGCAATCATAAATTATCAGTGTTGGTTGAAAGCAAGTCAACGTTTGCGGAATCAACGTTGGCTTGGTTTAATTGTTTTATTTTAAATTTCAATATCAATAAAGATTCAAGAACACACTAAAAGAAACACAATTAATGAATAATATGCATTTCATTAAAACATGTTAATGATTACAAATAATGAATGAATGATATTAAATTTTGTGATGAATGTTGTGACGGCTGCTAGGGTTTGATTGTGAGATTTGATGTGATGTTTGCTATTGTGGAATTGTCGTATTGCTATTGCTGTTGTCCTGGAAGCCGCCCGTGATTCGAAACCTAGAATCCATTTATATAGACAATGATGTTTCTGTTAAAGGAAACACCGGATCTCTCGGGATTTGAATTGTTTCTGTTAAGATATCATCGGACTTCTCGGGATTCGCATAACTGCCTTGTTGACTTGTTGACTTGTAACACTAGTATTATACAAGTGTTTGGACTCTGCAGGAATATTGTCTTCTGTAGATGTTGTAGGATTCTGTGTGCCCAAGACACTTAGAATATTGATGTGGTTAGTACGTTATGATCCAAGTCGGGTTATACCCAATAACAAGCTTAGCAAACACCAATTAATATTTAATTGATGATATGATCATGCAATTAAATATTTACACCAATTTAGAAAATGGGTTTTCTAAATAAGTTGCATATGAGAGGGAACAACTTATTAGGATATTTTGTTCAATAATATTATTTGATGTGTTATTTAAATTAGTTAGATGACACCAAATAATAATGAGAGATTATAACTTATAAAGATAAATGATCAATTGTATAAGTTATATAACTTGTACATACAATTAAATGGTTAATTGTATGTCTAGTTACAAGACATTTTAACATGTGTGTATGTGTTCAAATTAAAAAGGGGGAAACCCTTTTGGTTTCAAAAATTCGCCCCCCCCCCCTTGATTGTGATTAGACCTCTTTCTTTGAACACTACACACATTATTAAGTCTTGTTCCCTTTTATCTCTAACTTCTCTCTACACATGCAATAGACAAAAACTTCCCACTTTTCTCTCTAAATTTTCGGCCAGGCAGCAGCAAGAAGAGGGTTTTGTGGTTGTTTTGGTGTCATCTCCCTAGCAAAAAGAGGTGTTTGCAAGGAGGCTTGGGGTATACTAGCTTGAGGGGTCCTTCCTTGGAGCCTTGGCCGATTTTCTAGCATCTTATCATCCTATTTTGGTCGATTTTCAGCTGGACAAAGAGGTAGTAATCACAGCTCATTGTGGCTGTGATTTTAAGTAGTTTAACATATGTTCATAGCTTGTTCATTCACATATTAATGATCCTTTTGATTTGGGTTTGTTTTTCCATCTTAAAACATCATTAAGAACACAAAATTTTCAGATTATAAACATGTTATAATGCTATACTTACGCTGCGTTTTTCAGAAAGTTTAAAAGGTTAAACTTGTTTTCTTGTGTTCTAACAAACCCATCAATGGCATCAAGAGCCGGTTATGTGGATAACTTGCTTGTTCATAGTCTTTAAAATTGGTTTTAAAGAAGTATTATCTACCTTTTATGGCTGATTTTGGGCTGCTATATTTTGTATGAATGATTCCCCAAACTTTCAAGGTCATATCACACATGCTAGTGATTAGATCTTGAAAGATATATATTATGAAATGTTGATTTTTTAGACAATGTTTAAAACCCAAAATTTCAGTTTATGTTGGCTGAAATTTGGTGGTTTTAAGTGGGGTTTCATTATATGTTTGGATGATATGATCAATGGATGTTAGTGTGCATAACCTAGCCTTTGGCCTTTTGATTTGGATGTTTGGAATGGTTGGTTTTATTCATTCAATTGGGTTGTAATATTTATGTTTATTATTTGGGTTGTAATTATTTATTCATTTGGATATGTAATAAATAGAATAGGTGCATTTCTTTTATTAGAAAAATGTATTAGGATACAATTTTGTAAAAGGAAGATGCACAAGATCAAGACCCAAAGATGGACATCAAAGACATGTACACTTGAAGCATTTGGATGTGGAATCAAGTGGGAGTTCATGGACACATATGATGTGTCATTGTAAACCCATAGGAAAGACCTTATGACAACACTTGTGATGGCAAACAAGTGTAGTCAACTTAGTGGCTATGGTTATGCATATGTGGTTGTATGAAATATGCTTGTTTGATTATTCATTTTATGTTGATTGTTTGATATATGGATATGCTTAACAATCTAAATAAATTATCATAACAAGCTGAATTTTTGGTTCCTAATCATTAAGTGACTAATAAAAGGTTATTAAAAGGATTAATTATTTCAAAATAAAAGAAGTTTTATTAAAAGAGAACCATAGGGTATCTTGTATTTGAAAGCATGCAAATACAAGTACATAGAGTTTTCTAAAACTAGAATTACGAAATCTCTAAACTTTTGACAAACAAGTTTAGCACCGTCCTTTTGCACAACACTTGAGTCATTTGGAAACTCTAAATGGGATAAAGGTCACCTAACCATTTAGAGGGAACTTGTGATTCAAGGTGGGGATACCACATTAGTGGGATAAAGGTCACCTAACCACTTATGTGGGTAAACTCACACGTGTGTGCAAGTAGGATAACTTCATTTCCAAACCATGTTAAATGGATCACCTAAATATGGTTTCCAAATGGTGTTGATGGGATTAACATGCCGACTTTACATATGATGTTTAAAGTCGATCCCATACCTCTAGAAGTTGCAAATGGTTGCAACCGTCAATCGTTGACCACCTTATTAATTAAATCGTGGGATAAAGGTCACCTAACCACAATTTAAATGTAATGTTGGGTTCTAGATTTTAATATAAAAATGACCAAAAAAGGCATTAATTATTAAAAAATAGCAATATCGAAAATACTAAATAGACCTTTGTTAAATTTTGTAGATGGCCACCAACAATGAAAATCACGATAACTCATCAGCGTCCAACCAATCATTACGTGCGATCCTCCAAAAAGAATGTCTAAATCATAACAACTTTATTGATTGGTATTGAAACTTGAGAATCATTCTCAAGAAAGAGAAACGATCATATGTTTTAGACGACCCTATCCCCGATCAACCTACTAAGGATGATGATGAGGCCTTCAACGATTGGTTGAAGTACACGGAGGACTCCGTCCAAGTGTCTTGTCTCATGCTAGCGAGCATGACTCCGGATCTCCAAAAGGAGTATGAACATCACGGAGCTTATGACATGATAACCCAGCTAAAGGAAACGTTCCAACAGCAAGCAAGGGTTGAGCGCTTCGAAACGGTTCGAGCACTCCATGCATGTCGTATGGACGACAACCAATCTGTTTCATCTTATGTTCTTAAGATGAAAAGTCATATTGACCGCCTCGAGAGGCTTAATTGTCCCGTCTCGAAGGAATTGGCCACGGATTTGATCCTTAATGGCCTTACCAAGAAGTTCGAGACATTCGTGTTGAACTTCAACATGAATGCTTGGGACAAAAGCATTGGTGAGCTTCACTCAATGCTTAAAACGGCCGAGGCGGCCATGGGTAAAAGGGTTTTACCCGTTCTCACCATCAATGAAGGTGGGAACAAGAAAAGGCTTATCCCGCACCTAAGGCAAAGGTTGCCAAGGGTAAGGGACCCGTTTTGGGAAAGGGGAAAGGGGTGGTAAGGGTACCACCCAAACCACAAGAGAAGAAGCAAAAGGTTGCTACCAATGACCCATGCTTCAAGTGTGGGGAGATTGGACATTGGGCAAGGAATTGTCCTGTCCATCTCCAAGAGTTGAAAGCCAAGAGGGATGCCGGGCAGACCTCAGGTACAATATACATGATTCATATTGATCTTAATCTTACATCTTCTAACACATGGGTATTGGATACCGGATGTGGAACTCATATTTGCAATTTGTTGCAGGGGTTCACAAGAAGTAGGGACTTCAATCAAGGGGATGTTAGTCTTTCATGGGCAATGGAACCAAAGTCCAAGTTGAAGCTCGTGGGGACTACATCCTAAAACTTCCAAGTGGCTTGGACGTTATTTTGAAGAATATTTTGTATGCTAGTTTGACTAGGAACATTATTTCTGTATCCCAATTAAGACATTATGATTATGTATTATCTTTTGTTGAAAATGATATTCATGTTTCTTTAAATGATATGTTCTATTTTAAAGCAATTCCCATTAATGGTATTTATGAATTGGTTCATGAAAACGCTTTAAATAGTTCATTGTACCAAACTAACACCAAGAAACTCAAGTTGGACTTCAATGATACCTATCTTTGGCATTGTCGTCTTGGTCATATAAACAAGAAACGTATACAAATACTTCAAAAGAATGGTCTTTTAAAAACAAATGAATGTGATTCATTTGATGTATGTGAATCTTGTTTACAAGGTAAAATGACTAAGGCACCCTTTAGTGGGACTAACGAAAGGGCAAAAGATTTATTAGGAATCATACATTCGGATGTATGTGGTCCTTTTAAGCCAATGACTAGGAATGGTGAAAGATACTTCATTACCTTTACCAACGATTATAGTCGCTATGGGTATGTGTACTTATTAAGGCACAAAGATGAAGCTTTTGAAATGTTCAAAATCTTCAAGAATGAAGTAGAAAATCAACTCAACAAGTCGATTAAAGGTCTCCGTACCGATAGAGGAGGTGAATACCTAAGTGATGCTTTTCAAGATCATCTTAGGAGTTGTGGGATTGTCTCACAACTCACTCCACCTGGAACACCACAACATAATGGTGTGTCTGAGAAAAGGAATCGAACCTTATTGGATATGGTCCGATCTATGATGGCTAGAAGCACATTACCTCTATCATTTTGGGGTTTCGCTTTGCTCTCCGCGGCCCGTATTTTTAATATGGCCCCAACCAAAAAGGTGGAAAGGACACCTTTTGAGATATGGCATGGAAGAGTTCCATCCCTATCATACTTAAGGGTCTGGGGTTGTGAAGCTTATGTTAAGACTCCCACCCCAAACAAATTAGAAGTCCGATCCACCAAGTGTATCTTTGTTGGATATCCTAGAGATTCTATGGGATATTATTTCTATGATCCACTGGAACAAAAAGGTGTTTGTTGCCAGAAAGGGCGAGTTCTTAGAAGCAAAGTTCCTTATGGAAGGAGCTAGCAGTAGAACAGTGGATCTTGAGGAAGATCAAGAACCACAACCCGATGCACGTTTGGTGTAAACTAGCACTCAACATGAGGATGTTGAAGATGATCAAATGGTTGATCAATACACACAAAACGTTCGCAGAAGTGGTAGAACTAGTAATCCACCTGAAAGATATGGATTTTTCATGGATGGATGCTATGTGGTAGATTCAGATGAACCAACCACATACCATGATGCAATGTCCAATTTGGATTGTGACAAATGGCTTGAGGCCATGAACGTTGAGATGCAATCCATGTATGACAATCAAGTTTGGGAACTTGTTGTACCACCTCTTAATTCCAATGTAGTTGGAAGTAAGTGGGTTTTCAAGAAGAAAACCGATATGCATGGAAACTTGGATACTTATAAAGCTAGACTTGTAGCAAAGGGTTTCACTCAAACTCAAGGGGTTGATTATGATGAAACCTTCTCACCTGTTGCGATGCTAAAGTCTATAAGGATATTGTTTGCCATAGCTGCTCATTATGATTATGAGATTTGGCAAATGGATGTCAAAACGGCTTTCCTAAATGGATATCTTGAGGAAGATGTCTATATGGTTCATCCTGAAGGTTTTGTCGATCCAAAACATCCTAATAAAGTATGCAAGTTAAAGAAATCAATCTATGGATTGAAACAAGCATCTAGAAGCTGGAATCATTGTTTTGATGAGGAGGTAAAGAAATTTGGCTTCATCAAAAACGTTGATGAGGCTTGTGTGTATAAGAAGGCTAGTGGGAGCACAATAACTTTCCTAGTATTGTATGTTGATGACATACTACTATTTGGAAATGACATTCCAACCTTGGAAGGTGTAAAAACCTGGCTTGGAAGTTGTTTTTCCATTAAGGATCTTGGAGAAGCCGCCTATATTCTGGGAATAAAGATCTATAGGGATAGATCAAGGCGGTTGATTGGTTTAAATCAAAGTGCGTATATTGATAAAATCTTGAAAAGGTTCAAGATGGAGAACTCTAAGAAAGGTACCGTACCTATTCAAAGAGGAACGATATTGAGTACGACTCAATGTCCAAGCTCAAAGGATGAGCAAGATAAAATGAAGTCAATCCCATACGCATCTGCTATTGGATCCATCATGTATGCGATGATATGCACTCGACCGGACGTGTCATGCGCCTTAAGCATGACAAGCCGTTACCAGCAAAATCCTGGAAACAATCATTGGATGGCTGTTAAGAACATACTTAAGTACCTAAGGAAGACAAGAGATATGTTCTTAATCTATGGATCTGGTGATGAGGAACCCGTTGTAAAAGGTTACACGGATGCGAGTTTCCAAACCGATCGTGACGATTCACGATCACAATCGAGATACATTTTCATTCTGAATGGAGGAGCGGTCTCTTGGAAGAGCTCCAAGCAGGATGTGGTGGCTCTATCAACTACAGAATCAGAATATGTCGCCGCCTCATTGGCAGCTCAAGAAGCTGCATGGTTGAAGAAATTCATTGCCGATCTAGGGGTTGTCCCTTCCATTCAGGAACTCCTAGAGATCTTTTGTGATAACGAAGGTGCGATTGCTCAAATCAAGGAACCTCGTGCTCATCCAAAGACTAGGCACATTGAGCGGAGATTCAGCTACATACGAGATGAAGTTGAAAAGGGAAAGATATGTATTCGCAAAGTTCACACGGATCAAAACATTGCGGATCCTCTCATGAAGCTCCTTGAAAAGGCAAAGCATGAAGGTCATACTTGTGCCATGGGACTTCGATATTCTAGTGATTGGATTTGATCTGTAAACTTTGTATTTGGATATGTGGAACTCTTTATTATTTGAATAAAATTATTTGGTTATAATGTTTCAATTAATGTTCCAATTTAGCATGTTTAATCCATGAGTAAATTGTTTACTCTAAATGTCCGTAGTCGTTCATACTTGTGGGAACAAGTGTGAGGGTAAGATTATTATGAACTTGGATTGGTTGATATTCATAAGAATGAATATAGAGCAATGGGTTGCTACCAAGGTTCATAGATATTTGTGGGATGCAAATATTGGACTAACCCGCATCTCAAATTTTACTACATGGAATCTTATTGACTGATCATAAGTAAATTTGAGTAAAGGCAAATATCATTTGGTATCCTCCGACCTGAGATACATATTGGGTTTTGATATTCACCAAGTATTATACCTTGAGCTTCTTCTTCACTGTCCTGAGATAGTGGACAACACATAAGGGTATGTTCAGGTATGACACGAGGTGTTTGTGAGAAACGTATGTAGTCAAGATGGAATTTGTTCCTCTTATTCGTTGAGAGTTAGATGTCTAAGGCCTGATTAAGTTAAATCAACAAGGAATGATCATTCTGTGTCCTCGGATTTAACATGACATCTGTAACAAAAGGATAGATGATTGATTCACCTAAATCATTTCAAGTAGGGTACTTGAAAGGGATGATGTTATTGAATGGCTATAAGTCATGTGTATTAAGGGTAGTAAACCGTTGTTAGGCGGTATTTACTGCTTTCATCAATCTTCTAAGAATCTTGGGCAAGTGGGAGATTGTAGGATTCTGTGTGCCCAAGACACTTAGAATATTGATGTGGTTAGTACCTTATGATCCAAGTCGGGTTATACCCAATAACAAGCTTAGCAAACACCAATTAATATTTAATTGATGATATGATCATGCAATTAAATATTTACACCAAT
Organism: Flaveria ramosissima; assembly: GCA_025215565.1. Lineage (NCBI taxonomy): Eukaryota > Viridiplantae > Streptophyta > Magnoliopsida > Asterales > Asteraceae > Flaveria > Flaveria ramosissima. Next base: position 47,879,158 of record CM046046.1, read on the forward strand.
TTAGAAAATGGGTTTTCTAAATAAGTTGCATATGAGAGGGAACAACTTATTAGGATATTTTGTTAAATAATATTATTTGATGTGTTATTTAAATTGGTTAGATGACACCAAATAATAATGAGAGATTATAACTTATAAAGATAAATGATAAATTGTATAAGTTATATAACTTGTACATACAATTAAATGGTTAATTGTATGTCTAGTTACAAGACATTTTAACATGTGTGTATGTGTTCAAATTAAAAAGGGGGAAACCCTTTTAGTTTCAAAAATTCGGCCCCTCCCCCTTGATTGTGATTGGACCTCTTTCTTTGAACACTACACATATTATTAAGTCTTGTTCCCTTTGATCTCTAACTTCTCTCTACACATGCAATAGACAAAAACTTCCCACTTTTCTCTCTAAATTTTCGGCCAGGCAGCAGCAAGAAGAGGGTTTTGTGGTTGTTTTGGTGTCATCTCCCTAGCAAGAAGAGGTGTTTGCAAGGAGGCTTGGGGTATACTAGCTTGAGGGGTCCTTCCTTGGAGCCTTGGCCGAATTTCTAGCATCTTATCATCCTATTTTGGTCGATTTTCAGCTGGACAAAGAGGTAGTAATCACAGCTCATTGTGGCTGTCATTTTATGTAGTTTAACATATGTTCATAGCTTGTTCATTCACATATTAATGATCCTTTTGATTTGGGTTTGTTTTTCCATCTTAAAACATCATTAAGAACACAAAATTTTCAGATTATAAACATGTTATAATGCTATACTTCCGCTGCGTTTTTCAGAAAGTTTAAAAGGTTAAACTTGTTTTCTTGTGTTCTAACAAACCCATCAAATGTTTTGTTCTTCCGTAGAAGTCTTGATCTTCCAAGGGTACGTTGGTCTTCCGAAGCAATCTTGTTCTTCCATCCTCAGGGCTAGTTTTTCATCCGGAGAAGATCTTCGGATGTATTTTACTTATAAGAAACATATCTACGGAAGAACAAAATGTTCATCCGTAGATGTTTCTTACACTTGGTCAATTTCTGAAATTGACTAAGTATAATGTTTGTACCTGCAACCATACATAACTCAACACACACATAAATGGGTTAGCCTATATATATATATAATGCATACACAATAATGAATTACAACCATTCATTACAGATAATCATTCAAGTACTAAGCCTATACAAAATGGACTAGATCTACTGATCCTAGACCTAACAATACTCCCCCTTAGGCTTAGATACTTGTAATCAGCTCTTCAAAACTTGTTGGACCAAAAGAACCAATGAGCCGGATCAGAAAAACCTTTAAGATCCACAGACGTCACAACAACTACTGAAGTCCACAACAGCTGAAGACAACAACTGATTACAAAGTCTGAAGACAACAACTGAAGACAAAGTCTGAAGACAAGTGCTGAAGACAAAGTATCAGACGTTGTCACAACAGCTGAAGAGGACTTCTTCAGTAGTTGTGACGGTTTACTTTCAGTAGTTTTATGTTCTTTCTTTTCAGTAGTTCTGTAAAACGACTGAAGAGCTTGTTCTTCAGTCGTTGTAGTATCAGTAGTTTCCTTTCAGTAGTTTTATGTTTTATACTTAGCACTGACATGTTCTCAGTAGTTGTGAACATTTCAGTAGTTTATTAAGTATTAGTTATTTTTGTACTAAATCTGCTAGTAATCACCATCCCGTGATTACAGCAGTGATTGCACTCTATATAAGGAGTGCCAACCTTATTGTAACTGTGAATGATTTAGCAATAATATTGGGCATTATTGAAACATTCCTAATCACAGAAAAATATTCTCTCGCATTTGTTTACAAGTAACAAACTCTTGCTATAATTTGACTAATTCTTCTCTTCATTCCGCTGCATTACACTCTAATACTTCAAACTTGTGATCGTTGATCCTGTCAAATGGTATCAGAGCAGGTTAATCATTGATCGATCTAATAATTGATCATTGAAACTGCTCTTCAAGATCCAAGTTTTAGTGAATTAGCATTCTTTTGCAAGAAACTGTTATAGAGATTGAATTTTTTGTGCTTTTAATCATTCATCCTGAGACTTATTCTTGGTTTTCATTGAGTTTGTTGTGGTGTGTCTAAATTTTTGCTTGAATAAAATTGTTTTTGGTTCCAAAATGACTACTCCTTCCAATGATCCTCACAATACTGGTTCCTCAACCAAGCCTCCAATGCTGGTTAGGAATGAGTATAACATATGGCAACGTCGTATGCTCCATCACCTGTCTGTTAACAGCTCAGGTTGTTGGACATCAGTGGTACATGGTCCACACAAGCCTATGGTGAATAACCCGGAAACCAATCAAATGGTTCCGAAGAGGAAGGATCAATACTCAGATGAGGATAAGAAATTGTTTGAGATAGATGCAAAAGCTCATGGAATTCTAGCCATGGCACTACCCAATGAAATTTATTCTGGGTTAATGCATTATGAATATGCCCATGACCTCTGGAATGCCTTGAAAGAACAATTTGGAGGAACAGATGAGGTCTTGGCAAATAATAGGGAGATCCTTGCCCAACAATATGAGACATTCTCTCATAGGAAGGGTGAGACACTGACTCAACAGTTTGAGCGGTTCTCTTGTTTGATCTCTGAATTGAAAATGGTCAAACATGAGTATACTAATAATCAGATGAATAACAGATTTCTCAGATCACTGCCTGAGAGATGGGATACATATACCATTGTCCTACGCTCCAGTGCAAATTTGGACAAACTATCTCTCACCCAACTTCATGGGAAATTGCTCACATTTGAGAGAGAGATAGAACAAAAGAGAAAACTGTCTTCATCTGGTAAGCTCACTGAGGACTTTGTACCAGGCAACACTGCTCTGGTTAGTCATGAGTCAGAATATGCTCCATCTGAATGCCAGTATGATGAGCATATTGATTTCTCTTCAAACATTTCTGATTCAGCATTTGTGAGTGTTGATAGTCAATTTTCTGGGTGTAATAATGACAATCTATGCTTCATCATGGATGATCTCAAGGGGATTGCTGATGATGACTTAGAAGAGATGGATATTTTGAGCCAAATGGCCTTGATAAATATCAGATCTCAGAAGTTCTACAAAAGAACTGGAAGAAAGTTCCCAGGACTCTCTGGCAAAACCAAAGTTGGTTTTGACAAGAGCAAGTTGAGGTGTCACAGATGCCAAAGGCTTGGACACTTTGCTAGAGAATGTAGATCATCTGGATCAAATTCCTCTGCACCTTTTGTGACTTTTCCTAGCAATAGTCAACAAAACAAAGGGCAACATCCTGTCAATTCTAGTCATCAGTCTCAACTACAATCTCCTGCATATTTTGTTCCTCAGGGTCAAATGCCTTACCCTTACCCATGTTATTACATGCCACAAACCAGTCAAGTTCAAGCTCCTATGGTACCACAACCTCATGCACTCCCAGAACCTCAACCATCTCATCAACCCCCTCAACCTCAACAACATAGCTTCTTCACCCCAGAAGTTGTTGATTGGAGCAGCTTGCCAGATGACATGACTGGTCATGAACAACTGTTCACAAGTGCTGATCAACATGGTGGTGATAGTCCTTTTGGAAATCTGGCACTTATGGCTCTGGAATCAACTGAGGGTTCCTGCTCAACTGCATCATCTTCACAGGTAACTCAGGTATCTTCAGAGGCTAAAGCCAAGTTATGTTCTGAATCTTGCATCGCTGCCTTTGTCTCTATTAGAGAGGCAAATGTAGCATTAATAAATGAAAAACTTGAGTTTGAGAAAACAATTTCCAAAAGACAAGCTGAGTATAAGTCTGCTATTAATAGCAAAAATGATGAGATTTATAAGCTTAAATGCCAATTAAATGATGAAAAGGCTAAGCTAGAGGTTATTCTGGAAGACCAGAAAAGTCTTAAAGAAACCCTTGCAGTCACCCAAGTAGAGTGTGATCGATGGGTGCAATCATGCAAAGGTTTTGAGATGCTTCTTAGTAAGCAATCAGCTTCCAATGTGAAGTTTGGCATTGGTTATAATCACACTGCTCCTCCTACAGATTTTGCTCCAAGAGTAGAGGTGAAATCTGATGGAGAAAGCAATAACCAATCCACCTCATCATGTGATTCACTTTTTGATAAAGCATCATCAAAAGTTGAAGTCAGCACTAAGCCCTCTCAGAACCTACCAGATAATGTTGATGGTTCAATTGCTGACACTCACATGATCAAAGAGTTGGTCAACTCAGGAGTTATGTCTGAAAGTCCTGAAAGGACTGGAGAGCAAGATTTAACTCTGAAGTTCAAGCTCCAACTACTGACAGCACTGAAAAGAAAACTGTCAGTAGAAAGAGTTTGAAGACTACTAAAGAGGAAGTCAAGAAAGCAAATCGTGCTTCCAAAGTACTGAAGAGCAAGTCTTCAGTAGTTTCATCCTCTTTAGTTGATGATCAACATAAGATGAAAAAGAAACCATGTGAAGTATGTGGTTTGTTTAATCATCTCACTGATGATTGTTGGTACAAAAGAGGATCCAAACTCAAACATAAAGATGAAATTAAAGAGAAAATGGTTAAAATGAAAAATGAGTTTAAAGCCACATTTGTACCAGCAACATCAAATCCTGTAATCCTTAAGTCCAAAAAGAAATCCAAAAAGGAAGGGGTTAAACAGGTAACAGCTGAGGTTGCTCAAAAGAAGAAGGTGCAACATAAGAACTTATCAAACTCCAGTGCTAATGTGTCTGAAGAGCTGAAAGCTTTATCACAAAATCAGACACAGCTGGTTATGATGGTTCAACATCTATTGGGAAGAGTCAACCAATTAGATGTTCTTATGTTGAATCCCACAGAAAAGGAGGTCCAAGCCAAAGGATTCCTCTTTTCCACCATCCTCTTCCTCTCAAGCTGTTATTTCTAGCAAACTTGTTAGTCCACCATCTGTTGATGTGAATAGGCCCAAAACCAAAAGGTTTGGGTCTCAAAATCTAACTAATTTGCTTTGTTCTGCAGGGTTCTTCAACATGCCACAGAGGCATCTGGTATGTAGACAGTGGAGGATCCATGCATATGACAGGAAACAGATCACTTCTTAATGACTACTCTCAAGGAAGGAAGGGATTTGTATCTTTTGGCAATGATGCAAAGGGTTACATCATCGGCAAAGGCTTTGTTTCCAATGGGGAAATAAAGTTTGATGATGTTAACCATGTGGAAAATCTCAAGTACAACCTCTTGAGTGTCAGTCAAATGTGTGACAAAGGCCATGTTGCTCTTTTCACAAGTCAGAACTGCCGGATTCTGTCATCCAAAGTTCTGAGTTTGATTGACAAGGTGTTAGATAAACACACTCTCCTTAAGGCCAACAGGACAGGAAGAGTGTATGCCTTAGATCTTTCTAAGAAAATAGATCTCAAAGGCCATCCTTGCCTATTTTCCAAGGCTTCCCCTCAAGAATCTACACTATGGCATAGAAGGCTGGGTCATGTTAATCTCAAAAACATAAATCAGCTGATTAACCATGGTTTAGTAAGGGGATTGCCTATGAAGGAGTTTAAATGTGAAGATGACTGCACTGCTTGTCTAAAAGGAAAACAGCACAAAGTTTCATTTCCTTCCATAGAAGAACCTAAGTCCACAGCCTGCTTACAGCTTCTTCACATGGATCTCTTTGGTCCTGTGAGAGTGATGAGTATGGCTAAGAAGAAATACTGTCTAGTAATTGTGGATGATTCCTCCAGATTTGTATGGACTTTCTTTTGCATTCAAAGGATGAAGCACCTCAGAAGATTATCAACTTTGTGTTGTATGTTGAGAAGCAGTATTCCCTCTCAGTCAAGTGTATTAGAAGTGATAATGGAACTGAATTTAGAAACAATACACTTGATGAGTTCTACCTCTCAAAGGGAATCAAGAGGCATTTTAGCATTCCAAGAACTCCTGAACAAAATGGAGTAGTGGAGAGAAAGAACAGGACCCTTATTGAAGCTGCAAGGTCCATGTTGGCTGACTCTGGATTGCCAATGACTTTTTGGGCTGAAGCTATCAATACTGCTTGCTATGTACAAAATAGAGCTCTAGTGAATAAGAGGTTGATGAAAACTCCATATGAAGTTCTTCATCATTTGGCCCCTCTAATTTCATTCTTTAGAGCTTTTGGATGTCCTTGTTTCATTCTCAACACAAGGGATCAACTCCAGAAATTTGATTCTAAGGTGGATGCAGGATATTTTGTTGGTTATTCATCAACTTGCAAAGCATACAGAGTCTTCAACTGTAGAACAAAGATGGTTGAAGAGACTCTACATGTTAAGTTTAATGAATCTCCAAAGGACAAGATTCCACAAAATCCTGTGGAGATATTTGATTTGGACATACTACAATATGCTCCTCATCAAACTCCTGCTGTTGCTCATGTCAACAGTTCTCCACCTGGTGGTACTGCTGGTGCTGATGATGATGATAGTAGTACTCACCTCTTCAGATTTACTGATCAACTGCCTGATTCAGCTAGACCTGATGTTCCTGTAGCTCCAGCAGCACAATCCACAACAAATGCTGATGAGATTTCTACAACTTCAACTTCCTTTGAACTACCATCAACTGATTGGTTTCAAGGAAATTCTTCACCATCACCATCTGTTGCTGCTGAGCCTGCTACAAACACTTGCACTGATCTCATTGTGTACCAAGATCTGAAGAATCACCCTATGTCTCAAATCATTGGTGATATCACTGCTGGAGTATCAACAAGAAGTCAATTGTCAAATTTCTGCTTCTATGCTCTCTTCATTAGTCAGCAAGAGCCAAAGAATTATCACATTGCCTTAACGGACAATGGATGGGTTGATGCCATGCAGCTTGAGCTTCTTCAGTTCAAGAAACAACAAGTGTGGGAACTGGTTCCTCTACCTCCAGGTAAGTGTGCAATAGGCACTAAATGGGTGTTTAGGAATAAGACTGATGAAAATGGGCTTATTGTTAAGAACAAGGCCAGACTGGTGGTTCAGGGGTTTGCACAAGAAGAAGGTATTGATTATGATGAAACCTTTGCTCCTGTAGCCAGACTGGAAGCAATTCGATTGTTTTTAGCTTATGCTGCTTATCAAAATCTTAAAGTTTTTCAAATGGATGTCAAAAGTGCTTTTCTGTATGGGAAAATTAAAGAAGAGGTTTATGTATGTCAACCACCAGGTTTTGAGGACAACAAACATCCTAATTGGGTGTATAAGCTTGATAAGGCTCTTTATGGGTTGAAACAAGCTCCTAGGGCCTGGTATGAGACATTATCAAACTTTCTTCTTGAAAATAATTTTACTAGAGGCACCATAGATAAAACTTTATTCATTAAGAAAGCAGGGCAGCATAATTACTTGTTCAAATTTATGTAGATGATATTATTTTTGCATCTTCTGATCCACAGTTGTGTGATGACTTTACAAAGCTGATGCAACAAAAGTTTGAAATGAGTGCAATGGGGGAATTACAATTCTTTCTGGGTTTGCAAATCAAACAAAAGGCTGATGGAATTTTCATTCATCAGTCCAAATATACAAAAAATCTTTTGGAAAAATTTGATTTACAAATTGTAAACCCTGTTCTACTCCCATGTGCAACACCACACAACTGGATACAGATCAGAAAGGTAAAGTGGTTGATGAAACACTTTACAGATGTATGATTGGGTCCTTGATGTACCTAACAGCTTCTAGACCAGATATTATGTTTGCTACATGTGTTTGTGCTAGATTTCAGGCTGCACCTAAGGAGTCTCATTTGATTGCAGTCAAGAGGATCTTTAGATATTTGCAAGGCACTCCATCTCTAGGTTTATGGTATTCTACTAGACATTCTGGTAAATTAGTTGCTTTTTCTGACAGTGACTATGCAGGGTGTAAGTTGACCAGGAAATCAACTTCTGGTGGATGCCAATTCCTAGGCAACTGTTTGATTTCTTGGCAGAGTAAGAAACAACCTCAGTTGCTACATCAACTGCTGAAGCCGAGTACATTGCTGCTGCAAGTTGTACATCTCAGGTATTATGGCTTCAAAACCAATTATTGGATTATGGCATAACTGAGACTAAGACTCCATTGTTAATGGACAGTTCTTCAGCTCTTTGTATTGTCAAGAATCCTGTCCAGCACTCTAGGACTAAACATATTGAAATCAGACATCATTTTATTAGAGATTGTTTTGAAAAAGGTCTGATTGATCCAAAATTTGTTCCTAGTGCTGATGAGCTTGCAGACATTTTTACTAAGCCTTTGGATAGTTCAACCTTCCACAACCTGGTGTTAAGGCTTGGTATGCTGCAGCTAGAATAAGTGACAACTACCGATAATCTCAGTAATAAATACTGATGATCATTGGTAACCATGTCATATATAAGTACTTCATTTGTTAAAACAGCTGATGTAGTTATAACAGCTGATGAAATCACAACAGCTGATGTAACTACAACTGCAATGTCAAAAATGCAGATAAGTACTGATGACCAATGAAACATCAAACTCGGATTTAAATGTGGAGGTCAGACTGAAACAGCTGAAAAGCTAAGAATTGACGACAACAGCTGATGAGTAATTTCTCTTCAGTTGTTTTTACAACTGCTGTTTCTAAACAACTGAAGCCACAGCTATGTCTTCAGTAGTTTACAACTACTGAAGACTACCACTAAGTCTTCAGCTGTTTACACCAACTGATGACAAAACCACTGTCTTCAGTAGTTTCATAACTACTGATGACAAACACCATGTCCTCAGTTGTTTCACCACCTGAAGTCGGAATTGTCCTCAGTAGTTTTATAACTACTGAAGACTAAATCAAAGACTTCAGCTGTTTCAATGTCTGACGGTTAAACCCAAGTCTTCAGTTGTTTTATAACAACTGATGATCACACCAATACGGTCAGTCATTTCAAACCTCTGAAAGTTAATGCCACGTCATCACCAGTTTCACCAAATGATGACTAACACCAAAACCTTCAGTCGTTCATAACCCTACCCTATAAAATACCTATTTCACCAGAGTTTTTCTCACCTCCTCTCAAACCTAACGTTCAAAAACTCTGTACCCTCTCTTCATCCATGGCGACCATGCAACTAAAACCACGACACAACTGTGTCGCTCACCTTACTAAATCACCATTCTGGACCAAGTTTCACAACGCCATTGATTTAATGGTCCAGTCACCTTACCAAACAGCTTTTCTGATAAACCCCACCATATATGCCGAATCCCTTAGCCAATTCTGGACAACGTCACTCTTGTCTCTGAGGAGAATGACACAGAGTCACTTCATTCGTTTGTCCATACCAAAAGGTGGTCATCAATCCAGAGATTCTTCGCCAAACCCTCAATCTGGATGATGCCACTTTCCCGACTAGCTATCCAAAGGCACCACTGATCTATCATTTGCCCACCATGGATACGAAGGCAACCTGAGTGCCTCTACCATATTGAAGAAACATTTTCCAGGATGCTGAACGGCTTATCTTTCATTGTCAATGTTGCCTGCTCCCAAGACTTCATCATGGGATCAAATGTCCACAAGGTGGCAACAGGTATTGTACTCTATCCTTGAGCAACAACCTTTAAATTTTTCTGAAATATTATTCTTAGAGCTCAAGGATATGGCCCAAAAACAACTTTCTAACCGTTGGATATTATATCCTCGGTTTATAATGGCCATAATTGAAAACCAGCTTCAAGCTGAGGGACTTGTTGGCCTGGGAGTCCCTGCTATGGCTGTATTGCCTGAAGTATACTCCCGGCACAACTCTGACCAATCACTCAAAATGGCTGCCAAGCTGCGCAAACCCACGCAGCTGGAACCCACAGCCACCACCACAAAATCCAAAGTCCCCACCAAACCAAAAACAAAACGAACCAAAACAGCTATTCAGGAAGATGAGTCCCCTGAAGATGCTCCTGTACCACCAAGACAGGATATACTTACTGGTGTAAACCCCCCAGTAGTATCAGAGACTCACCCAGCCACAGCCGCTCAGGATTCCTCTCAAAAGGAACCTGAAGCAACCAAAGAAGGGGTACCCACAAATCTGGAATCTTCCTCATTTGAGGAGATTGCCATTGAAACACACCATTCTCCCCAGGTGCATAATACCCTATCTCCTCATGAAAATGCCCCCCAAAGTCCAACACTTATAATTGCAAATGTGCTGACTCAGCTGCATGCCTCTCCTCCTCCCCAACAACCACCTAAAGGGAAAACCACAGATATTGAGGTAGAGGATCAACATGCTTCTGACAACCCACAGCACAGGGGTTTAAATGTTCAGTCTCCTAGTGTAGATACGGAGACAAGAATATCTGGTGAGGCTGCCACCTCTTCTGCATCAGCACATGATCAGACTGAGGCTGGTAACATGGCTAAGACCTCATCAGAGGCAACAGCTGATGAAGGACATCGTCCTGAGGCTGGAAGTCCCCAGTTCCAAGAAAAAGGGGCACATGCTACATCTGGTCTACACCCAGGGCATGTACATCTTGCTACTAGCAGGAGGTCAGGTGATTCAGCATCTGCTGATGATGACCTGGGCTTCTTTTATGATGTTCTAGCCCAGAACACAATTCTTGAGGAAGAAGTCAGTAGACTACAAAGACTACTTGACCAATTCTCTCAAGAAGCAAGTCCATCTGATACCACCATACACCCACAGATGGCACCTTCACCTGAAGGTCTCCTAAACACTCAGCCACTAAAAACATTCAATCCACCAGCCTCTACTTCTGGCACTGTTTCTCAGGGACAGAACCCCTCTGAGCAAACAGCTGCTATATTCCACAAATCCCTACCTCTCATCACCCCAATGATCACCGACATTGTGATCAAAACCTTGGATGACAAACTTCCCTCAATCATACAGCCACTGGTGGAGGAGATTGTGAGCACAAGGCTTTCTACTACTCAAACCCTTGCAACCAATGCAACCAAAAAGGGGGAGAGTCAGTTAGTGAAAGGGGAAGAGCATATTGATAGAGAGAGAACAGGAGGAAGAAGAGGTTGTGAAAGAGACTGAGAAGGAGGAAGAGTATGTGAAGGGAGCTGACACTGATCAAGTGAGTGAAAGTCACAAAGACTTTCACATCACATATAAGAAGAGGAAGATTGAAAGAAAAGAAAAAGAACTCCAACTTGATGAGATGGTCAAAATGGCGGATGCTACACATAGTAAATCTATGGACTCCATTATTGATCAACTATACAGACAAGGGTTCGATACTGCACAGCTTGACTCAGAGATTAGAAGACTTGAAGTTGAAGAAATTAACTCAAGATGGGCAAGTTATGATGTGCTAGAAAGAGAAAGACTGGAGATCATGATCAGATTCATTGCAAAGTATCTTGGAAGATCATTGATAGAGATTAAGTCATGGACCAGGGACAGTATCTTGGCAATAACCACCAAGATCTGTACGTCTGAAGCATACACAAAGGGATTAGTGATTGAAGCACTAAATGAAGCAGGTGCTGGAAACAGAAACGAACTAGCAAAATACTCCAAAGCCTCACTCATTACAAGAATGCTAGAACAACCTGCAAAACCTACCACTTCAAAATCACCACTACCACAACCCATTAAACCAACTCCTTTACCCTCAAAACCAACAGCCGATGATGCATCCAAGAAGAAGAAGAGAAGGATGTTGAGGCTAGAAGAAGAAGAAGAAGAGGATGATGAGGAAGAAGATAGGTTGCCTCTTTCTGCAGTCCTAACTTTGCCTAAAGCCAAATCTATGCCCATCACTCCCACCTCACAGATGGAAACTGTGAGAGTAAAGATCGAAGAAGAGCAACTGCAAAGGCTTCATGATGAGGAGATGCTGAAGAGTATAGATAAAACTTATGCTGCTTCTTCATCAATAATAAGTATGAAGAAAGAAGCTCTGAGACTGTACACCCTTGCCAACACATTTCAATATCAAAAGGAAAAGGTGAGGATATGGCCTGATCCTAGGGTGGCTCACAGAATTGTGAAGAAGGACATTCCTGCAAGATACAAGGGCCAGATAAAAAGGATCGTAGATGAAGAGATCACAGTGGTCCTTGTGGTATCACCCTGGGAGATTGTAGAAGACTTCAAGAAGGCTTATGAGACTAAACAGCCTCCCCAAAAGATGTTAGAAAACAGAGTAATCAAGAAGGGGTTAGTCTACAAGAAGCTTGAGAACTTCAAACAAAATGAGCTCAGTCTGTTACTTGAAGGTAATCACCCAGATGAGTTTGCCTACAGACAGATCACAACAGTTGAGCTCAAAAATGGCAAACAGGCCAAATACATCTCAGAGCTGTATGGGCGTGAAGGATTGTTCGATGGTGAACCAGAGAATCTTACTATGGAAGAACAAATCATGTTTCTCAGAGCATACACCAGAGAATCCTACAGGCTTATACATGGGAAGTGAGTTTCATGGATGGGGGAACAGCTCAGTGTCCAATTCCCCAATACAGAGCTCCCATCCATACTTTGCCAACCAAATCATCAGAGACTTACTTCCAGGCCGGTGCTTATATGGGTCATCTTCTCAACTGATCAAGAAGGAAAAAGACCAACCATTTTGCCAACAATAAGTGGGACCTCAATAAAGTTAAAGGTTTTGGCTGCATTGGTTCAGGGGGAGTTTGTTGGACCAAAAGAACCAATGAGCCGGATCAGAAAAACCTTTAAGTTCCACAGACGTCACAACAACTACTGAAGTCCACAACAGCTGAAGACAACAACTGATTACAAAGTCTGAAGACAACAACTGAAGACAAAGTCTGAAGACAAGTGCTGAAGACAAAGTATCAGACGTTGTCACAACAGCTGAAGAGGACTTCTTCAGTAGTTGTGACGGTTTACTTTCAGTAGTTTTATGTTCTTTCTTTTCAGTAGTTCTGTAAAACGACTGAAGAGCTTGTTCTTCAGTCGTTGTAGTATCAGTAGTTTCCTTTCAGTAGTTTATGTTTTATACTTAGCACTGACATGTTCTCAGTAGTTGTGAACATTTCAGTAGTTTATTAAGTATTAGTCATCCCGTGATTACAGCAGTGATTGCACTCTATATAAGGAGTGCCAACCTTATTGTAACTATGAATGATTTAGCAATAATATTGGGCATTATTGAAACATTCCTAATCACAGAAAAATATTCTCTCGCATTTGTTTACAAGTAACAAACTCTTGCTATAATTTGACTAATTCTTCTCTTCATTCCGCTGCATTACACTCTAATACTTCAAACTTGTGATCGTTGATCCTGTCAAAACTGAAAGTTCTTTCAATCTTGCCACCATCCTTTTGTTGAAGTATGATACTGCATCCTTTTGATCATCGTACTTGTACTTGATCTCCATTTTGCATATCCTTTGCAGAGTCTCAAAACTTAGGCCCAAAATGTCTTCTTCAGTGGTGAGTGTTTCCACTACACTTTCATTGTGCACTATCTCGAGCTCATCTTCCTCTGAGATTCTTAATTCTGATACTTCTTCAGTGTTGGCTCCTTTCAGCAGCCCAGCATCATGTCTTCTTCTTTTCTGTGCTTTAACATGTAGTTTATCCACCACTTGAATCATGTGCATATATAAGCATAAATCATTCTGTGCTCTTTCATCTGACAACATTGGAAAGAACTTATCATGCATGTATGATGTGTAGCTGGGGTGTAGCAGTTTGATTTCTACTGTGTCAAAAATTCTTATCTTTTCACCTTTCTTCCCTCAACATTCCTTAGTAGCACCATTTCTTTTGTCTTCTCCACATATCCCCACTCAGTTATAGGAATAATGAATTGATTTCCTGCTATGACTTTGATGGCTGCTGTTTTTCTGTTTGAGTATCCAACCCTCCTTAAGAGTTCATCATCAACCATAGTAAAGGAGTTGATGTTTGATCTTTTTCTATTTTGAAGTATTTTCTTATGTTTAGCATCTTCCCTCTTAGCCTCCTTCAGTAATCATCTACAAATCTTGTTTTCATCCTACCCACTAAAACAGAAATGTCTCTTCCTCTTGGATGGATTGGATAGTTTGAGATGATTAGGCTTTGCAGGTCTTTGATGTCTCTCCCAGGAAGTCTCAGTAATGTGTCTACATCATGGAAGTATTCAATTCTTCCAGATGTCCTCTTGATGATAGCACAGTCCCATTCTTGATCATATTTCCATGCCATGATTCTGTTGTCTTCTAGAGAGGATGGACTAGTAATGTGGTCAAACAATTCAATCAATGTAGACTTCTTCTCTGTGATTTCTCTTACTGTTGTTCCCAATGGCCACACTTTGCCAGGAATGATTGCTCTTGGTTCTCTGATCAGTTTTTCTTTCCTTTGTGCTGATCTTTAGATTCAACAATTATAGGATCAGCAGGAAGTTTGCTTTGTTGCTCATAGGATGGGTGTGGAGCTTCAGTTTTGAATCTGACTCCAATATCAAATTCAACAGACATTATATGTTCCATCATTCTTCTCAGCTCAGCAACACTTCTTCCTTTAAGCTCATGACCCTTATAGTTGTGACCCTGTAGCCAACATACCATATTGTACTTGCTCAGTTTTGTTGTATCACAGTGACGTAGATCCTTCTTGATTTTCTAAATGGCTTGAAAACTGGTGAATGCTTCATAGTCACAATTTGGAATTATGAATCTAGCAAGCTCAAACTCTTTCAGCATATCTTTCATCTCAGACAAGTTCATTCTTTCAACCATGTCAAATGGGAACCCATGATTGATCAGGGTCATAAACACAGATGACTCGGGCCTCTCTTCCATAATGTCTTTTGTTGTAAGAAGAACATCATTCTTTGATTCTTCTTGATCTTTGTTAGTTTCATCTTCAATCAGCTCTTTCCATTCAGCATCACTCTCAGCTTCATCTTCATCATGAGTTACTTGCTTTAATGGTGACACATCCACTGAAGGAGTGCGTTCTGAAGATGTATGCCTTGACTTCTTGGGTGTCTCTTCAATATTGATTGTTTGTATATTTGTTGAACCCAAATACTTCCTTTTTCTTGAGTATTGAATAAGTTGCTTTGAAGTTTCAGCAGGTTTGTTTAGTTGATCTGATTCAAGAGCACATATCTTCATCTTCAGCTGATCAATCTCTTCTTCTTTTCTTCTCAACAAAGCTGATTGATCATAGAAAGAGTCATTCTTTTGATAAAGCTTTATCCTTAGCTTTTTATTTTCATTCTTCGTTGAGTCTTTAAGTTCTTTAACCAGCTCATGCAATGCATCAATCACTTCATCGTGTTCTTGTATGTTCTCCCTCAATCTTTTCCGACTTGATTCTTGCTTCATTAGCTGATCATCTTTTACTTTCATCATTCCTTTCAACTCTTGAATTCTTTGCTTTCTATTGTTAGACTTCAGAACAAGCTTGTTGTATTCAGCAACCAGATAACTCTTGCTGACAGGGATATCAGTATCACTTAGATCATCTTCATTGTAGGCAATCACATCAACATAGTTTGCCTCTTCTTCTTCTTCCTGATGTTGAGAAGCAATCTCATCATCATTTACTTCTTCAGGGGCTACACTTGCTGAGCTTGAACTGGCCTCAATGGCTTGATCTGCCGGTTCTTGATGTGGTTGTTGTTGTTGTTGATGGTTAGTGACCGGAGAGACTGGTTTAGTTTCATTTGAGAGTACAGGGGATTCAGTTTTGATTAACAATAGTTGAAATGTACTTGCTTGTGAGGCTAACTCTGTCTCCCTAGTGTAAATGCTCTTAGTGGATGAATTTTCTGGATTTGTAGGTTGTTGAAAAAGTTGCATTTAAAGCTGATTTGGTGATTTAGGGTGAATTAGAGAGATTGATTGAGTGTTTTGGCTGGCTGGTGATTGTGGTTGGGGTGTTTGTTGTTGATTTGGTGATAGAGGGTGAATTGGAGAGATAGGTTCGGTGTTTTAGCTGGCAGGTGAATTTGGTAGGGATGGTTGAGGTAGATGGTGTATAGGTGATATATCTGGTGAGTGAGTGTCTTGAACAGAGTTGGTTGATGAAACCTCCTGTTGATCATCCCACACAAGCTCTTGAGGAATGTTTACATGAGCATCTACCACATGATCAAACATGGGCATGTCTCCTCCTTCATATTTCCCATATATTTTATTCAGTACGGATCTACCAAGGTGTGCTTGAACAAACACATCACCATCCACGGTAGTTCCAGGCAGATCAACATTGATGATTAGTTGCAGAAACCTTGGAAACATATACATCTTATCAACCTTCTGTACTTTGATGTGATCACATAAGTAGTTGAAGATGTACTTTGAATAATTGTAGGTTCTTCCCTCAAAAACACCAATAATGCCTGAAGAGATATGCCTTGAAAATTTGTCAAGTCCAGATTTCTTGTTTGAGATGCACTTAAGATAAGTGTGCCAGAGAAATCTGTACGGCTTGCAGAGTCTTCCTTTCTTTATATCTCCCTTCTCGAAGTCACCATCATACCCTATAAAAAGAAAGACTTTTTCTATGTATTCATTGTCAAACACATCAGGGTGACCAGCTTCTACATCTCCCAACTCAAGAACCCTTCTTATTATCTGTTCATCAACTCTCAGTCTTTGATTCTTCACATCAGCCACAATAACATGACCATCTTCCTCTATTTGGGCGGAGTTCCAGAAATCAATGATGTGCGATTGGTGAATCACAGACTCTGCTGATAAGGCATTGAAACAGCCTGGATCTTCTTAGATATCGGATAATGTCTTGACACCCCACTGAAACAGGATCGTCAGGGTTTAAGAAAGCACACACATTGTGCTCTTTCGCAAATCGATTATCCATCTGTTCAGAAGAAGAAGATTTTGTTAGAATCACAATGAGAATATGAACAATTGTGAGATTAAACGAGATTTGAATGGTTCATTATTGAATCATTACGACATGTTTTACCTTGAACACAACGATCTGAGAGCACAGATATATGTTTGTTTGATGTTTTGATTTGGTAAAATTTGAATGTTATAGAAGGGGGAAAAGTTTGTTGAGAGAGTGTTTTTCTAGGTCTGAAAAAGTGAACAGAAAAAGCGAATAATGAATTTTGAAGTCAAACAACATCATTTATACTCTCAGACATTAATTATATTACTTTAATGAAGTGGGACCCTCAACAAATTCTTCCGCAGATCATCTACGGATCCCATGATCATTTCTCATCCGTAGTTTACCAATCTATGGATAAACCTTTAAATTTTCCACACTGTAGCTTCTGCTGATGCATAAGATTGCACAATGCAAAGAAATTTTGTTGTATGTTCCAAGTCCATTTCTTAGAACCATTTATTGCTTTTGGGCCTTGTTGACTTTGTATTCATGACAATTTAGCACAAGAAAGTTTAAATGATTTTAAAGAAAATTTCATGTATCCATGAGCTAAGTTGGTGCTCAGATTCCAATTCCTTCAAATAGACAAAGTTGCTGATTAATAAACTTAATTTCATGAATTCTACTCCCCCTAAATTTGTGATTAATGATGATACTAAGCATTTATCATAAATTTCTAAGAAGAATAGCATGAGTGACATTTAACTGTATGATGATGCTTAGACATATATACACATATGATGGGATCATTCTATAATACTAAGCCTCTTCATGATGAGTTATTTTGTTGAATTGATACCTGAACAAAGTTCTGATTGCAAGTATATTGTCCACTTAAATCCATACAAGAGCTTATGTATCAACAAGGCATGTTGTTTATCATGTTTTCATACTGATTGGAAATAACTGTTATGGGCTTCACATTCAATTCACAAAGATTTTGTCCTCCCTTTGCAAGTCAAATCATCACTTTTTCACACCTTAGAACTATGTACTTTAAGTTATAAGTTCTATCTTGAGATGCATTGGGCATCTTATTAATGCAATGATGTAAAAGCTCTAGATTAATATACAATTGATCACATAGGATTCTTTTGAGAGCTTAGATATGATCATCATCAAGTCACCAGGTCTTTACTCACGTAAAACAGATGTGCCTTTAACCCAGGTCTTTGTTCACACAAAATAGAGGGATGATGATGATCATGATCTTTTCACCTTTTGTAACTGATATTCAGTATGGTGATCATACACCGTCTTTGTTCACACAAAACAGAGGGAAATGATTTGCAAAGATAGATATTATAAAGTGTTGGTACATAGTGTGTTTAGATGAGTGATTTGGTCACATCAGAATAAGACTCACTTTGTATTCTCAAAATGGAGTTTCCCACAAACAATCACTTAGCATTATGTTTGGCATGCACTCAGTGTAGTTTCCACTCAAGATGAACCTAGTCACATATCAAGACACGTGCTTAGATTTAAAGTTATTTATGAATTCAGGTATAAGCAAAAATATAGTGTACTATCATTTCCCAAGCATATGTCATGCTGAAGCATCATTATACACAGTATTTTGTTTGTTCAAATTGATTAATCTAAGTTAATCATGCCTTGAAACTCAATTAGAAAATTAAATCTGACTGAATCAAAGGCTTTAGTGAATAAATCAGCAAGCTAATTTGTTGTATCCACTTTGACTAATTTAATCAAACCCTGTTCTGAGCAATCTCTAAGAAAATGATATCTTATATCAATATGTTTTGTTTTACTATGTTGCACAGGATTAGCAGTTATAAACATAGCAGCAGAATTGTCTATGTAAATTGAAGGTTGAAGGAAGTTGTAACCATAGTCAAGCAATTGGTTTTGAAACCAAAGGACTTGAGAGCAACCAGCTGAAGCAGCTATGTACTCAGCCTCAGCTGTTGATAAAGATACATTGGTTTGTTTCTTGCACTGCCATGATACTAGCCTTGGTCCGATGAATTGACATCCACCAGTTGTTGATTTTCTGTTACTGTTACATCCACCATAGTCACTGTCTGATATGAGTAGAGTGTAAAGTCACCATCCTTTGGATAACAAAGACCAAGTCCTGGTTTTCCTTTGAGGTATCTAAAAATCCTTTTTACAGCATTCAGATGAGACTCCTTTGGATCACATTGGTACCTAGCACACACACACAGCAAACATAATGTCAGGTCTACTAGCAGTTAGATACATAAGTGAACCTATCATTGATCTATATAATTTTTGATCAATATATTTTCCTGAAGGATCAGGAACAATCTTATCAATTGTTGATGCTGGTGTTTTGCATGAGGATACTTCAACAAGATTGTATTTCTTCAAAATTTGATGTATGTATTTTTCTTGATTGATGAATATCCCATCTGGTTTTTTATGAACTTGAAAACCAAGAAAGAAGGTTAATTCACCCATTGAACTCATCTGAAATTTAGATTTCATCAGCTCTTCGAAATTTACACACAATCTCTTATTAGTTGAGCCAAATATAATGTCATCAACATATATTTGAACAACTAAGAGATCTTGATGTTCTTGTTTGAGAAAGAGTGTCTGATCAATGGTTCCTCTTTTGTAGCCATGCTTGAGCAAGAAAGATGATAGTGTTTCATACCACTTTCTTGGTGCTTGATGAAGACCATACAAGGCTTTTTCTAGCTTGTATACCCTATGAGGATAATGAGGATCTTCAAAACCAGGGGGTTGTGACACATAAACTTCCTCATCAATTTTCCCATATAGGAATGCACACTTGACATCCATCTGATACATAGTGAACTTCTTATATGATGCATAAGCTAGAAACACTCTTATGGCCTCAATTCTTGCAACTGGTGCAAAAACTACATCATAGTCTATTCCCTCTTCTTGCATGTATCCTTGTGCAATCGACCTTACTTTGTTTCTTACAATAATCCCTATATCATCCAGTCTGTTTTTGTATAGCCACCTTGTTCCAATAGGATGTTGACCTTCAGGCAAATCAACTAGAGACCATACCTTTTGCTTTTTAAATTGTTGAAGCTCTACTTGCATAGCTTCAATCCAACTATTGTCTTTTAAAGCAGCAAAGATGTTTAGAGGGACCACTTGTGAAAGAAAACAACTAAAGAGACAAAGGTTGGCAGTACCACTTTGGCTTCTTGTAGTTCTCTTTGTAAGATCTCCAATGATGTTGACTAGATGAGTCTTATGGATTCTCATTGATGGAGTTGATTCAACTGGCATAGATGATTCCAGGTTAGTCATTTCCATTGCCTCAGACTGATCCAACCCAGGTTGAGAGTTTAGAAAATAGTCAAAATGTTCAACATGAGGTGTAGGATCATGAGTGTCTTCTTTATTAGTTGTAGGAGCATCTCTAGAATCGGTTTGCCTTCTGTAGGGACTTCTCCGGAATCATTTTGCTCTTCCGTAGGAACTTCTCCGGAATTATTTTGCTCTTTCGTATGAACTTCTCCGGAATCATTTAGCTCTTCCGTAGGAGTTACAGGAACTTCTCCGGATGATAAGTGAGGACTTGAAACATTTCCAATGTTTGTTGTATTCACTTGAGAGCATGGATCTGTTGAAGGGACAACATTCACATCTCCGGATGCACCATGTTCATTTCCACATGTAGTGTCTGCAGCTGCTGCTGACGTGTTTCCACCCGAGGATGTGTGTATCCTTGGAGGATCAACATATAATGTTACTTCAGTCATATGAGGTGGAACA
Source organism: Flaveria ramosissima (assembly GCA_025215565.1). Taxonomy (NCBI): domain Eukaryota; kingdom Viridiplantae; phylum Streptophyta; class Magnoliopsida; order Asterales; family Asteraceae; genus Flaveria; species Flaveria ramosissima. Next base: position 47,899,726 of record CM046046.1, read on the forward strand.
AATGGATAACATACTTCATCAGATCCTGCAGTGTTCAAATGATCATAGTTAAATGATTAGTTAGAGCATCTATGTCAAACAACCATGATGAACCTTTAACTGACTTAGTAAATACATATTCATCAAAGGATACATTAGGAGTTTCTTCCACAATGTTATGTTGTGGAATATAAATCCTATAAGATTTAGATGTTGAAGAGTATCCAACAAAGAAACCATCATATGCTTTTTCTGAAAATTTTCCCAATGACTCTTTTATATTTAAAACGAATACATGACATCCAAAGACTTTAAGATATCCTATGTATGGTTCTCTTTTAAACAAGAGCTCATAAGGAGTTTTGTTATGTTCTTTGACAATTAATGTTTTGTTTTGAACATTGCATGCAGTATTCACTGCCTCAGCCCAAAATGTGATGGGCAATTGTGAATCAACTAGCATTGTTCTGGCTGCTTCAATGAGAGTTCTGTTTCTTCTTTCAGCAACTCCATTTTGTTATGGAGTTCTTGTGCACTGAATTGCCTTGCAATACCTTTGATCCTGCAAAAGGAATCCAGTTCAAAATTCACAAATTCAGTACTATTGTCACTCCTAAAAATTTTAACTTTTGTATCAAGTTGATTCTTAATCTTGATCACAAAGTCCATTAATGTTTCTGATGTTTCACTCTTTTGTTTTAAGAAAAAGACCCATGTGAATCTTGTGAAATCATCAACTATCACCAAACAATATTGCCTTTTTCCAATGCTCATCACATTGGTAGGACCAAACAGATCCATGTGATGCAATTTGAGTGTTGTAGTATTAGTATTGATAATTTTAGATTTATGTGACACTCTATGTTGTTTTCCTTTGTAACAAGAAGAACAGTGAGTTGAGCAATGAAACTCTTTGTTTGGCAATCCAATGACTGGGACATTTTTCACCAATTTGTTCATGTTCTTCATGTTAGAATGGACAAGCCTTCTATGCCATAATTGAGATACATCTTCTGATAACTTAGATAGAAGGCATGTTTCATGTTTTGTGAGTGATGTGTCGTTCATATCCAAAACATAAGTGTTTATTTTTGTTGCTGCTTTGAGGAGGACCCATTCATCTGGAACAGTAAACCCTGGCTTAAGAATGTAACAATTAGTATTATCAAACAATGTGGTATAATTTTGATCACAAATTTGAGACACACTTAGTAGATTATACTCTAAATTTTCACAATAATTTACTTTCTCAAATTTGAGCACACCATTTGTTATCATTCCTTCACCAACAATTTTACCTCCCTTTTTATCCCCACCAAATGCGACATAAGAAGCATTTTTATGTTTGAAATCATAGAGAAGTGAACAGTTTCCTGTCATATGCCTGGAACAACCACTGTTAACATACCACTTGTTGTCAGCTCTCTAATATTGTTCCTGCATTCAGAAATAAATCAGTTAGAATTGACAACCCAAGTCTTAATGATCTTGGGTTTGTCAACAATGTCTAAAATAGTTACTCCTTCATGAACAAGTCTTGAATTTTCAGTTTTAGTTTTAGTTGATTCATTCTGAGTTGTTTCAGATAAGGATGATTCTGTTGAATGGGATGTTGATGAACTAGGTTCTTGTTTCCCAATTTCTTCTTGATTCAACTTAATTTTGCTCATTTGAGACTTTGGTTTTGATAATGAAACTTTATGATTAAATGTCTCACAACCGTTTGTTTTTGAATGAGGTATATGATTTCCCTTTTCAAATTTATCAAAGAATGCATCATCATCCTTTGTTTCCTTATCAGTCAAATCTATCCTTTTGTGAGGTGTTTTTGACTGCTGGAAAGTTGGTCTTTTCTTCAATGGATGAGCCCTTGATGATGTTTTGTCCTTTGATTTTGACTTTGATTTTAGTTCAGACTTCTTCAGTTTTGAACCCTTTCCACAATCAGTAGATTGAGTATCTGATTCAGACTTATCTGATTCTTTCTTCTTTGTGCCTTTTGTCTTGTTCTTTTTGTTGAAATAACATTCCTGAGTGGAATGGTTATTTTTGTTGCAGATGGCATAATGTTTATTGAAGTAGCAGTCAGCAGTCATGTAATTGTTCATATTGCAAATAGAGCAGTAGCTACTGAAGTAACAATCTTCAGTATTGTGATTTTTCATGTCACACCATTTGCAATACTTTTCATCTGATTTTTTCTCAGAATCATTCTTATGGTTTGCTAACTTTTGATGTTGTTCATTCTTCTTCAGCTTTGGATGAGATTCTTGTTTTTCCACTTTATGCATCTTTTGATTGTTTGTTGCTGAATTCCTCTTCCGTAGATCATCTACTAAATCAACATTAACTTCTACTGAAGTTTTCTTTTTCCGTAGATCTGGTACTTGAAAGAGGTTCTTCTTCCGTTGATGATCTGCTGATGCCTTTTTCTTTCCTTATTCCATGGATTTGTCTCTTTCCTCAGTAGAGGCAGATTTCTCATTTACTTTATTTGAGGAGGTTTGTTGCTGATTTAGCTCTTGAAGACCTTCATAAACTGAGCTATTCTCTTGCAAATGGTTTTCAGCATGTTTCTTTGTTTAGGAGGGTATGGCAGCTTTGTTTCTTCAAGCACTTTTGGAATATTTGTTTCAAACACAACATTCTTACCCTTATTTAAAAGATTGGCATCATGTTCATCAGAATCATCCAAGTCATCTCACTCATCTAAGTCGAATTCTGAATTAAATTGATTAATCTTTTTTGATTCAGAAGACTCAGTTTCATTCACCTCATTATCAATGTTCTGTTGATTTAAGCTAGTTCCTATATTGGTGATAGGCACAAAATGTTTTGACAAATTATTTGTCATTGATTCAGGCAAAGAAACATAGTTATTGTTAACTGGAGGTGCCACAACATTGTATCCCAACCCAGACCTTTTCTTTGATTCAATATGAGAATTTAGTAATTTCTCATATTGCTGAGATGAGAGCTGAAACTTCTGAAGTTTTACTTCAGTTGATGCATGATCAGCCGTGGATTTGGTTAAGGAAGTGGTCAGATGCTCAACTTGTGCTTTCAAACTGTAATTTTCAGAAACAATTTTGTCTAAATCCCTTTGTAAAGAGTTAATTTTAATTTGATATAGTTTATGTTCTCTTACATGAGATTCATTCAAAATCATTGTTTCTTTAACTTTATCAGCTAGTTGTTGAGCATGGACTCTATATCTTTCTACTTGCTCAACACATATTGATGAACATAACATGTCTCTTACCTCACTTGCCATGGGTGGAACCTTGTTTTCCATTTGAGCTTGATTTCTTCTAAGACTTCATTCTCATACACACTCCAGTCACAGGTTCCATCTTGAAGAATGATCAGCCCAGAGTCTTTAGAGTTGCTAGTTCCTGCTGATGAATTGGTGGCTAGTGGGGATGAGTTGGTTAGTTGTGGCTGTCTAAAACATCTTTGAGTTGATGAGGGTTGTTTGGCCTGATGATTCTAATGTTGTGTTGTGTTAGAATTTTGTTGATTGCATTCTCTAGAAAAGTGTCCATAGAGATTCCACTTGAAGCATCTTACCTTTGACTTATCAACTCCAATACGTGATGACTTACTTGCAACAGCCAAATTCTTGTTTCTTCTTAGATATTGTTTGGCTCTATAGGCAATCATTGCCATTTGCCATTGTAGATCCATCTCCTCCACTACATCCTGAGGCAGTTCTTCTAAATCTTGTTGGCACATGTTGGCAGTGGGCAATGTACTTCCTAGGTAAGCTTGAAAGCTTGAACTGAAGGCTGCAAAAGTTCCCTTTTGTTCTTCAGTGTCTAGAATGACAGTGATAGACTATGATTGATTGTTGGATGATGGTTTTTCGGATGATTTATCTCTTTGATCATCATATCTTTCTTTCTCATTTCTTGACTTACTTTGAGAAGATTTCTTAGGAGGTTTTGAAGCATAGAAACTTACTTCCTCTTCATCTTCACTCAAAGTACAAGAGTTATCACCATCATTACTGGACATGAAAGCACTTTAAGCACTTTTTGTTTCTTTAAAGTGATATGGTGATACATGAGTTCTTATACTCTTGTTTCTTGATTTCTCATCCAGTTCAAGAGCCTTAAATTTAGCCACTAAAGTGTCTAGTCCAACTACTTTGAGATCTATGGTATTCTTGAACATGGATACAGTTTGCTTCCAACTTTCTGGTAAAGTATGGAGCATTTTCTTGTTCAGTTCCTTATTTGTGTATTTCAACTCCAGAATGTTCATTTTTGTGACAAGTTGCATAAACCTGTGTACTTGTTGAGGAATTGATTCACCCTCAATATGATGAAAAGTTTCATACTGTGAACGAAGGGTGTCCTTCCTAATGCTTCGGATTTCATCACTCCCTTCACAAAGTGTATGAAGAATCTTCCACAAGGAATTTGTTGTTTTAGAATTTTCACATCTGATCAATATTTCTTCTGGCAAAGCCATACTAAGCAAGCTATATGCTTTGATATCAACTTTAACCTTCTTAATAGAATTAGGTGAAAGATCTTTTGTGCTTATGGGTTGATTGTTATCATTATAATCCGGTCCAAGGGTGGGTAGAATATAAGGACCTTCTGTTATAGAGACCCATAAGTAAGAATCTATATAAATTACATGATTCCTAAACTTGATTTTCCATGATTTGAAGTCTTCTTTTGTTTCCAACTTTGGTGGCTGATAAGATGATCCACTGAAGTTGGTCATGATTAGTTAAGGTCTGAGATGTTAACTAATGAATTTGATCAACAGGATCTGCTATTCAATTGATTTGAATATAGATCCAATTTAATCTAACCGACTACTGTTGAACGACAAACAAGTTTCACACAAATCCTTTTTAAAAAACAATAGATCTAATCAGTAAAAACAGACAAATCTACAGAATTCAAAGCAATTAAACACAACTAACACTGATAGATCAATCGATCTAAATCAATGAGTACTTGGCTCTGATACCACCTATGAATCCAAGGATCGCAATCAGGAATTATCAGTGTTAGTTGAAAGCAAGTCAACGTTTGCGGAATCAACGTTGGCTTGGTTTAATTGTTTTATTGTAAATTTCAATATCAATAAAGATTCAAGAACACACTAAAAGAAACACAATTAAAGAATAATATGTATTTCATTAAAACATGTTAATGATTACAAATAATGAAGGAATGATATTAAATTTTGTGATGAATGATGCGACGGCTGCTAGGGTTTGATTGTGAAATTTGATGTGAAGTTTGTTGTTGTGGAATTGTCGTATTTCTATTGTTGTTGTCGTGGATGCCGCCCGTGATTCGAAACCTAGGATCCATTTATATAGACAATGATGTTTCTGTTAAAGGAAACACCAGATCTCTCGGGATTTGAATTTTTTGTTAAGGAATCATCGGATTTCTCGGGATTCGCATAACTGCCTTGTTGACTTGTAACACTTGTATTATACAAGTGTTTGGACTCCGCAGGAATATTGTCTTCCGTAGATGTTTTGTTCTTCCGTAGAAGTCTTGATCTTCCAAGGGTACATTGTTCTTCCGAAGCAATCTTGTTCTTCCATCCTTAGGGCTGGTTGTTCATCCGCAGAAGATCTTCGGATGTATTTTACTTTTAAGAAACATGTCTACGGAAGAACAAAATGTTCATCCCTAGATGTTTCTTACACTTGGTCAATTTCTGAAATTGACTAAGTATAATGTATGTACCTACAACCATACATAAATCAACAAACACATAAATGGGTTAACCTATATATGTAATGCATACAAAATAATGAATTACAACCATTCATTACAGATATTAATTCAAGTACTAAGCCTATACAAAATGGACTAGATCTACTGATCCTAGACCTAACAACTTTAATAAAACTATTATGATTAATATGTTATATAAAATTAAGGATGAGAGTCTATAAAAGTTTAGGTTTATTATACAATAGCACATGTGTGCTTTTATAAAAAGTTAAAAACAATAATAATAAAATGAACTCTAAAATTTTTATAAATATATAGACTATAAGTTATATGTATAATAGTATGTATGTATAACACAGAATTCAGAACTTTTTAATTCATAAATAAACGAAAAAAATAGACCGGGTTACAAATATGGATAGATACCAGGGGTTACTTTCTCCCCTACTTTAGGTAATTTCGTCCCGAATTTTGTTAAGAGGAGGCTTATGCAAAAAGATGTGGATGGAGAAGTAATATTTGTTGAGATCAAATCAAACTACTTTTGCACGATGTTGAGATAACCAATTCATGCCTACTATGGTATCTAAACTACCTAATTGCATAGATATAAGATCGATGGAGAAGTAATATTTGTTGAGATTAAAAGGGCAGTCATGAGTAAAAGAGTCAATGATGATGGGATTTCCAATGACCAACTCCACCATGAAGGTTTTCTCTACTTTAATGCGAGTGGTAGCAAGTAAAGGCTTAAAATCAAATAAAACAAAACTCTAATCGACTCTGGTATAAAGGAAAATAGAAGCATATTGGTTATTTGACTGAAAATGTATCATTAACCACATTATTGATGACTGCTTGAAGCCAAAATTCACAAAATAAGAGAAAAGAGATTGTAACATTTAGAGTAAGGATAGGGTAAAATTAAATAGATAAACATGAAATCATAAAACTTAGATTAAAAGTATCAAATCACTATTATGATTCATAAGATTATCATAGGATCTCATAGAGTTTGGAGATGATTGAGTATGGATTGTTACCCTTATAGAGCACCTTGACTTATCAAAGTTTTTAAGTGTATTTGGACATGCTTTAGCCAAATAGGCTACAACACTCTCATCGTGAATCCCCAGGTAGGCATTTGGATCCATCGGTTGATTTGGATTTATATGCAATGCCAGCCTAAACAAGAAACCTGACTACCGGTGTCCACTGCTCTAACAGTTACTACATGTCCATCACTTAAACTTAGACTTTGAAGATAAAAAATAATGATGTAGTGAAATCCAAAAAATATCATTTCAATAGAATCTTGAAATAAATTTTAGTTTGAAAATATAAGATTAACGTATGTATAAAGCCAAAAATTATGTAATATATATCATGTAATAAAGTAGCGTATGATTAAATAACACGTATGGAAAAAGAATTTAGCATGAACACATGAGGTAACTCATGTTTGGGGCACCTAAAGTTATAGTATAGATCATTATGTCTAATAACCAATCTGTCACACCCTAACCGGTGGCGGAATATGCAAGGGTGTGTAGATTGTCCATAACACGTGACACTATTAAAGTGATAATTTATTTAATCAACCCAATTACATAAGTCTTACAAAGAAACCATAAATTATACAAAAAGAGATAACATAAAATAAAGTTTGATTTATTAACTAAGTCCATAAGCATCCTAAGTGTAATAAACTCGAGGGCATCTCAAGCGGCATTTCCTGCGAGATGTATAAAATTAAGGTCAACAAGAAAGTTGGTGAGTAAGCATATACTAGATTTAAAATACGATTGAAGAGTCAAAGTATGAATTCAAGGCAAGCGTAGTAGCCGACGCTTTAAGTAGGAAAGAGAGGGCCAAACCGCTTAGGGTTCGTGCCTTGCGAATGAAGGCTCGGATCAATTTGAAGGATCAAATACGAAGAACACAAAGGGATGCCCTGAAAGAAGAGAACTTTGAGAATAAATGATTAAAAGGAATGGAGAAGCAGTTAGATACCTAATATGACGAAATAATGAGGATGAATGGAAGAGCATGGATTCTGACATTAGGAGGGTTGAGAGGCGTAGTTCTTGATGAAGCCCAAAAATCAAGGTATTCCATTCACCTTGGGAGTGACAAGATGTACAATGAACTAAAGATAAATTACCAGTGGCCAGGGATGAAAGAGAAATAACCACCTATGTGGTGAAGCGTTTGACTTGCACCAAGGTAAATGCAGAGTATAAGAAACCATCTAGGTTACTTGGACAACCAGTGATACCAGAATGGAAATGGGAAAGATTTACCATGGACTTTATCACCAAGCTTCCTCAAACACTAAGAGGGCACGACGCTATATGGGTAATAGTGGACCGACTAACCAAGTCAGCACACTTCTTGGCAATAAAGGAGGACTACAAAATGGAAAAGCTGGCCAAAATATATGTCGATGACATCGTATCACGACATGGAGTACCCTTGTCAATTATATCGGACCGTGATAGCTTATTTACCTCCCGATTCTGGCAATCGTTTCAGCAAGCCTTGGGAACGCGCCTAGACTTAAGCACCGCCTTCCACCCTCAGACGGACGGCAGAGCAAAAGAACGATTCAAACCCTCGAAGGTCTGTTGAGGGCCTGTGTGATTGATTTTGGTGGAAATTGGGACACCCACTTACCGATAGCTGAATTCTCCTATAACAACATCTACCACACAAGCATAGGAGCCGCACCCTTTGAAGCACTTTATGGATGAAAGTGCCGGTCTCTAGTTTGTTGGGCTGAAGTGGGAGAAAGCCAGCTAACCGGTCCAGAAATTGTACAAGAAACCACTTACAAGATCCACCGAATCCGAGAACATTTAGCGGCAGAGAAAGATCGACAGAAGAGCTATGCCGATAACCGACGCAAGCCTTTGGAACTTCAATTAGGAGACTGGGTGATGCTAAAGGTATCCCCATGAAAAGGGCTAATCAGGTTTGAAAAACAAGGAAAACTGAGCCCGAGATACATTGAACCCTTTAAAATTCTCGAGAGGATTGGACCCGTTGCCTATAAGCTGGAATTACCGGAGGAACTAGGAGGAATACACGACACGTTCCACATTTCGAACCTAAAAAAGTGCCTGTCCGACGAGGAACTAACCGTGCCTTAGACGGAAGTGCAAGTTAATAATAAACTCCAATTTGTAGAGAAACCACTTGAAATATTGGGGTGACAGGAAAAGAAACTTAGACGCAGTAAGATTCCGATTGTGAAGGTCAAATGGAACTCATGGCGAGGTCCTGAGTTCACTTGGGAACCAAAAAATGAAATAAAAAAGAAATACCTGCACCTGTTTGAGCGCAAAAAGCCCTCACAGAGAAACTCAACATAAGTCGGTAAATCCGTAACTCGACATCGTAATAAACTGACTCTCTCTCTGTATATATATATGTATATATATCTGTCTACAACGACCAATTATTGCACCCTATGACTTTTGATAATTAACTAACCTTGTCACATTGCTAGAATTAGAGCAGGACTTACTAGCCGTAAGAAAATTTCAAGTACGAAATTTCTCTAACTAGGGGTGGATGTGTCAACCCTGATTTTGGGCCTAGAAAAATTATTTTTTAGAAACCATAACGGGCCACACACTGATCACTTAAGAAGCCCATGTAATGGGCCAACCAAGATCAAGCTCCTAAACATGAATACACACACACACACCATAAGGGGCTTAAACCCATCAAACTTTAAACTTGTTATTGGGCCACAATGCTAAATGGGCTTGAGCCACTAAACCATAATGGGCCATTTGGGCCATAGTATAGTATTGCTCGTGGACTACCGACACTGGTAGGCTCTGGGCTCAATGCCCTATTGGAATTATGTACTAACTAGATGGATAACAGAAAGATAAATTATAAGTGAACCTTATTATTTAAGCAAACTAGAGCTAACTCAATAACAAATTAAATCAAGAACGACCGAATACCAACTAAGAAATAAATATATAAACCCAAATACGCATATTTCCAAACTAAAAATGTGTCAATAAATAAATAAATAAACAAACTTATAAGTTAATAAACCCCAACCCTAATTAATAATATAGAAACCTTTGCAAATCATAACCTAAGAATACAACTACAATAATAATAATAACTATAAACTAAATAATAAACCCACCTAATACTTATATATTATAAATAAAACTAAAAATAACCATACAATAAATACTAGGTAAATAAATATTAGCACACTTGTAAATACACACACACACACACACATATATATATATATATATATATATATATATATATATATGTATATATATATATATATATATGTATATATATATATATATATATATGTATATATATATATATATATATATATATATATATATATATATATATATATATATATATATTTACGGCATACATACATATACACATACATGCATGCATATGTATAAAAAACATGCACACACCTAAGCACACCCGACACACACAAACACACACACCCATATGTATATATACATACAAACACACCCGTCACACACACAACCGTTGCACACACACACACACACCATACGACATACACACATACATACCAATACATATCATATTTTATAAAACAAAAAGAAAATTTGGTCAATTCTTGTGACCACCCAAACCACCCAATGTGGTGACTTTGTTAGGACCTGGTATTTGAACGAAATATCGAGTGATTGCGTGTTAAACCAACTCAAATAGTGCGGAATCCTATTTGATTGGCGATCCAATCAGTGAGAACACACGATGAATCAATCAAGAATTGAAATCAACGTCAGAAATCGATTAGGAACCGATCTGATGTGTTCTGTGAGCTTGGAGAACGATTTGGGAGGCTTCTGGACGGCTAGGGTACGTCTGGAATCGTAATGGGATGAATGCTTACGTTTTCCCACGAATTGGGTCTATTTATAGGTTAGTATTGTTCAATCGTGCGACTGGGCCATAAGTATGGTTCAGTCGTATGATTGAACCATGCGGTTGATTCATCCGCACGACTGAATGTTCAGTCGTGCGATTGAGTCAATCTTATGTGTCAATCATACGACTGATCCAGTCTCCTGGTTCAGTCGTGCGATTGAGTCAATCGTATGAAATTATTCATGCGTGTGGTCCATTCGCATGGGCCATTCGCATGAGAACTTCATTAAGTTAAGTTTGAATGTTTTAATAATATAACATAATGTGCAATCATTCAAACAATCATAAACCCAATCAATTCAATCACGACTCATTAATGAAATATTAAACATCACAAGTAATAACCAATTCATATCCTTTCATTAATGAATACAAATACATCATAATCAGACATACAAGATTTATTACATTACAGCTCATGATCTAGGGACATACATGCATCAACAAACTCCCCCTTGGACCTAGATCTATCTATTCTCTTGTCTTCTGCATCACCTCCTTATACTTTTTGTACTTCTCCTCTTTAGTGACTCCTGCGTGTATCTCAAACGCAAAGCAGAGTCTTATGACATTTTGGAATTGGAGGGCTTGTACAATATCTTGCGTGTCATAGAATAGTGGCCACTTGTATAATGTGTAGACATCATTAGCAGACAAGTTGGTTAGCCACATTGGGTCGAATACCCTGATAGTATCCATTTGTCCCTCTTTATTCAACACTATGACAGCTTCAGCGGTTCTCCAATCATAGTACCACCATTTGAAGTGGGGAGTGAAGTCCTGTGGCATTTCCCTGAGAGGGATTCTAGACATAGTGCGCGGAGGACTCCACTTCAGCACAATCTTTGGTTTGCCCGTAATGGCATCAAGCTCAGACCTTCTTATATACCTCGTAGGCTGTTGTGGTCTGAAGTTAACCCACCTGGTGTGGTACTCTTTCCTCAGGGCAGCCTCAAACCAGCCTGACATCTTTCTCGGGTCAGCATACAGCAGCTTTAGTTTAGCCAGCTGGTTGAGCTCAAAACCAGGTAGAGTCTTCAGATCATGTGGGAACCTGAAGTACTCTATGCCCTGCTCCCTCTTAACTGCATAAGCGTTAAGGTCTTCAAAATAAGCCCATGAGATAATCCTGCCTGACACCTTATGGTGTTTCTTGACTCTGTAGAGCTTGGTGTAGGCATCTCTCTTTGGTGCAGCACGCTGGGCTCTTACTCCTTCAAAACAGGCAGCCCACTCAGCCTTGCGAATATCTACGTCTGCATTTGAGGCTTGGGCTGTTCCTTCAGTCTTTTCTGTTTCCTGCTCCATCTTGTCTAGTACCTCAAAAGTATCACTGACTAGGGATTCACCCAGATTGGGGACCACATTTCCCTCGGCGTCAGCATACTGAGGGTACTCTTCTGCAGTAATGTCTTCAACCTCAACTTCATCAATGTCATTCAGTTCCTCATCACTGGTTGAATCAACTGTTGGAGCGTCCTTGACTATTTCATCGGGATTGAGTCTGAACATCTCTGCCAGTTGCTCATCAGACAGGTCATGAATTATCTCCCCTTCTTCAGGGGTATAACTCACAGACCGTCTCACTATCCCTTGTAGGTCAAGAATCATGGTTAATTGAGTCTTGACCATTTGAAGGGGAGCAAAGTCAAACTCATCCCTTTGAAAGTTTGGATCTGTTTGATATAAACATTCAACACATAAACCATTAGTAATTAATCAAACAACTTTATATTAACTTAATATATATAAACATTTAATACACTTGTTTTTCATTACATGATTCAAGTACAAAATAAATACATAAAACATCTAATCAGTACTTTTGTCTTGAATCTGGGGCGTGTCGCTCGGAGGAGCAGAAGTAGTGGATGACTGGTCTTGTCGATGCTTAGATCTCCGCTCTTGACCTGAAGCAGAGGCCGATGCAGCCGCATCCCCTCCTTCTGCCTCGTCATCATCATCACGTCCTTCTGTCCTGTCTTCTTCAGTCTCCTCATCATCATCATCTTCCTCATCATCATCCTCATCTTCATCATCGTCATCTCCATCATCCCCGTCACCTTCCTTTAGCTTCAGGGGCTCATCCTTCGACCCCTTCAACCTCAGCATAATAGTCTTGTTGGTCGTCTCCAACTCCTCTATACGTTTGACGGACTGAACCTGCATGTCCTGGAGTTGGGACACCTCGACTCTCTGCTGGTCTATCACCCGAGCCTGCTCTGCCAGTTGCTGAGACCGGGCAGCAGTCAGGTCGGTCAGCTGGCGGATCTGCGCCGCCTTCTCCTCGTCCGCAGCAAGCAGACGCATCACCATACGGTTTAGCGCTGAGAGCTGCTCCTCTACCCCGATGTGAGGTAGAGTGAATCCATAAGCATGTGAAGGCTGGGCTGAAGGTCCAGCATGATGTGTGGTGGTGGTGGCAGTGGCAGTGGTGAATATGGGTCGGTGGGCTGATGCTGGTGAAGTAGTGGTGAATGGTCTGGTGATGGATGGGAAGGATACAGTGGTGGTAGGTAAGGTGGTGGATGTGGTAGTGGGAGTAGTGGCTATGGTGGCTGTGGTGATGGGTGGTATGTCAGTAGTGGTGGTAGTGGTGGCTGTGGTGCTGGAAGTAGTAGTCACGAAGGTCAAGCGACGCTTCTTCTTCTTCAATCCATGGGGTTGAGCCATCCGCTTCCTCCTAGTCCCGGTGGAAGTAGATGCTCCCCCTGCAGCTCTGCTTACTGACCCCGGAACATAGTTCGGGTCAGTGTCTCTCTCCGAGGAGTCCCTAGGGTGTTCACCAACCACCCGAAGCCCGTGGTCTGTGGGAACTAGTTTACTTCCCACAGTCCTGGTGAGGGGCTCCTCATCTGACTCCTCCTCCTCTATATCACCAGTCACAAACTCTTGATGGAAACCGGCCATCTCTGCGACCTGTCCGGCAGTGGCTGACCCCGGGGGAATAACGTCTGAATCAGTGCCTCTAGATGGGGCAGGCATATAATCCCTAGCGTCGCCGCTATCATCATCATCAGAGTCGGTATCTGGTATGGCAATATGCTCCACATCCGAATCACTGTCCTCGTGGCGCCACTTTCTCTTGGCTGGCGCCACATAATCAGCACGGGCCAGATGCCCAAACAACCTCCTGACAGGGGGCTTCACCTGCTTCCCCCTGTATACCTTCATCCGGCCAAGTGTAGTGTCGTCCATAACCTCAAGAACAACAGCGTCCTCCTTCTCCTTCGGCAGGGAGGGAAGCTTCTGGTCAATGATCATCTGTAGAAATCTGGGGTACATACAGAAGCCTTCCTTCCCTTTCCCCTCGAGGTTCTTCACCAAGTAGGTGAATATCATCTTGGAGAAGCTGAACGGGTGGTTCAGCACCAACGCAGCATATGCGTTCTGGATCTGGTCGGAGAGCTCGTCAAAACCTCCCTTCCTGGATGCTATACACTTCAGCAGCACGTGCGCAAGGTACTTAAACTGGGACAGAGGTTACTCTTGTTGAGTACCCCGGCATTGATGTCCCCAGAGTACTTGGCTCTCATGAAACATCCTCTGACAGTGAGGGGGTGTAGACGAGTGGGACACTCAGCATCGTCCCCAAACTGTAGAACAATCCTCAGATCCTCCTCAGATACAGTGATAGCCTCACCAAAAATCGAACTTCTGATGCAATGAGGCTCAGTGGATCTATCAACCGACGCGCCTTCCCAGAAGGCCTGCTGCACTGATCTGTATGGTGTGCAGGGAGTAGATATAGCATGAGCGATCCTGGATCTCAGCAGAAATGTAATAATGCCTGTGAAGTCAGCTGCGTTCCTGGATGTCAAATCCAGGTGAGCACATATGTTGTGCTTGGTGCTCATGTTCCATCGACTCGCCATCTGTAACACATAATAATATAAATGTTAGTTCCATTGGCTAAGAGTATAATGAAACACTTAGATTTTGAATGACAACTATCTGTCATGCGATTGAGGTTGTACGACTGAAGACAGTCGTGCGACTGAATCGTGCGATTGAGGTTCAGACGTGCGATTGACTTCATGCGCACGACTGAGTGTGCGACTGGACTCATGCGCATGTACTCTTGTGCGGTTACACCAGTCGTGCGACTGAGTCTCATTCGCATGGTTCAGTCGTGCGATTGAGTGAATCGCTCCCTTCAGTCGCACGACTGAAGTTCATCCGGACGACCAGTCGTCTGTCTCAGGTGTTCAGTCGTCCAACGATCGAATCTACGCAAACTAAGTCCTATAATTCAATTAACCGGTTCTCTAGTGTCGCATTCTCTTTACTAACAACCTATTTTACTTAATTTTAACATTTTGCTTGGTTTTAATAGGTTATTAGGGTTATGCATGTCTCGGTTCGCTTTTCACAGTCGTAACAATCCAATTAGGGTTCCAATCCTTCTGGTTTTGATGGAGGAAGATCTCAAAATACATGTATGATGATCAGCGAACGTCAGTAACACACAATCAATGAGAAAACTAAGGCAAATCAAATTTTGGCAGAGTAACGGTAGGGTGTGCGATTTAGGGGCGATTTGAGGGTGATGAGTCTCTGCGACCGACTCCACCTCTATTTATATCAACCCTAGATCCAATCGTGCGACTGAGTTCATACGCACCTTTCAGTCGTGCGAGTGGGACTTAGTCGTGCGATTGGGTCAGTCGCCCTTCTCCAGTCGTCCGACTGAAGTTCAGTCGTGCGACTGACTCACTCGTTCGCACTTAAGCCTCCGATTGGACTAATCGTATGATCCATTCGGTTGGATGGTCCATACTCATAGTTCATTCGTGCGAATGGACTTCATTCGTATGGTTAGTCCATACGTATGGTCCATTCGTGCGAATGGGTCATACTTAGTTAATTTTCTGCTATTTTTACCAATTTACCTTTAAACTCTTTTATATTAATTAAATTAACGTTATGAACTTTTGATCATCTCAGACATGATCCTTTATCTTGAAAACACTTTGATCACCTCAGACGTGATCCTTTTAACCACTTTGGTCACCTCAGACGTGACCCTTTTAAAAAACACTTTGTCACCTCAGACGTGACTGATATAACCTTTCAAAGAACATATGGTCATCTCAGACATGACCCTTTTAGTGAGTTTATTCCTTCTGATTTTCCTGATGTAGCCCGACACTTGACTCAAATTAAAACTTAACACGACTAACTAATTTAAGAATTCAAACTAATTACATAAACAGACATATTTTTGGCTTTTTGTGAGAGATAAATCCAGAGATTGATATCTGCGGGATTTGGTTCGGCAATAGATAGCTTCAACTTGGATTATCATATCTGGACCAATTCAATTTTGGAGTCATACAGGCAGTTCAAATTATTTGGGACTAGTTATTAAACCTTTTGATGCTCAAGTTCTCGGTGTTCATCCAGAGTCGTTAGCAAACTAAGGAAATCATACTGAAACTCTTAGATTTTCACATTGATTTGAACCTTTGAGAATGTAGCCACAATGATTGTCAGTATGTTTGTCCACTTAAATCCATACACAGACTTTTGACACAGACTGGTGACTACTTTAGGTTTAATTATTTCAACCAACATTTGTGGATCCCACACGTATATGGTAATCAACATCCTCAGGAGATTTTGAGCGGTTACGGTATTATTACAAGAAGAGACTATTCTTAGAGCTTTCAAAGAGAAGCCTGTCCTCAGGTCAGTGCCATCGCAACAGCAGAGAGGCGGCAAACAACAATGAATTCTAGAATATCTAGGTTATGCTTATCCTCAGGTCAGTGCCATCGCACAGCAGAGAGGCACACAACCTATCCCTGTTAGAGCAGATTATTTTATTTTGCACAAAATGCACCAACAACATAAGTCATTAGCTTTATCGCATTTGTCTTTCATTTTTTTTTGCTTTGCTCTAGTTATGGTCATCCGCAACACATTTGTGGCGTTTACTTGCTCATTACACCTTATTGGAATATTGTTGATTGTGTTAACCAGTGATAAGATGGAAGCCCACAGTCAGTTTGAACACTTTAGTTTTATCTTGAAATCCCCAATCCGGTCTATTTGTCTATTGTGTTGAATCTACCAACATATCATATATGGTCTAGCAGCCTCTAAGTCTACTCTCTTAGTGTCACCTTAGGAGTTGCAGTTAGTTTTCTATCATCTTTCCTTTAGTATTCTTAGACTACACAGATTTAAAGTCCCTCTTGATTTGTTCCTGTGTACTATCATTTTCCAAAGGTATTAAATCGGTATCACAGACACAATCTACCTTATTTCAGCTAGCTACCCTTCTCCCTCCTTTTTTTTTTTTTTTTTTAATGTTAACTTGCTGACATATTCTCCCCCTAAAAACTAAAATCATTTTTGGTTTAATTATTTTAGGATTTTAATTAACAGCAAATAACATGAGTTAAATAAAAATAACATCAATTAGACAAATCAAATTAATAAAATAAAATTTAACTACACGACATCGGACTACACATTTTCATCATCAGGAATTACCTCACTTTTCTTTTTAAACACCGTTTGACCTCTAATAAATATGAAAACGTGGTTTATCAAAGGCTTTAGTATAGAGGTCAGCGCGTTGAAAATCAGTATAATTTTAACCACATCAATTAAGTTCTTTTCAAAACAATCTCTTATGAAATGGTATTAATACCGATGTGTTTGGTCTTAGGATGTTGGACCGGATGTTTAGTTACTGCAATTGCAGCAGAGTTATCAACGAAAATAGGAGTAGATGAGAATTTTAAACCGTAATCCCGCATTTGCTGTTGAATCCAGATGATTTGAGAACAGCAACTAGCAGCAGCAACATTCGGCTTCACAGGTTGACAATGCAACCGATGTCTGCTTCTACACTGGCCAGGTAACTAATCTTCTCCCAAAGATTGACACCCTGCTGATGTAGACTTGTATTCATCTGCAGCCCCCGTAATCCGAGTCTATACGCGGTAAGCTCAAAGTCATCATCATGAGGGTACCACAATCCAAGTGGGGTGGGTAACCTTCAGATAACGAAAAATCCTCTTGACCCCGATCAGATGGTTGACCTTTGGTTTAGCCTGATATCTTGAACATAGACATGTGCATACATAAATCAGGTCTTGAGGCAGTGAGATACATGAGGGATCCGATCATCATTCCTCGGTACATAGTGGCATCTACTAGATCTCCATTATCATCAGGTGCTATATCATGATTCGTAGCAAGTGGAGTCCCAGCAGCAGAAGCATTCTCCATGTCAAAGCGACTGAGAATGTCTCCTACATACTTGGTCTGATGTAGAAAGATTCCATTAGGTGTTTGATCCACCTGTAACCCGAGAAAGAACTTCATCTCCCCCATGGCACTCATCTCAAATTCTTTCTTCATTACTGCTTCAAACTCTTTACATAACTCTTCGTTCTTTGACCCGAAGATTATGTCATCAACATATATCTGTACAAGCAGTAGGTCGCCATCCTTTTCCTTAATAAACAGTGTACAGTCAATTACTCCCCTGCGAAAGCCGTGTTTCACAAGATGAGTTGAGAGTTTCTCATACCAAGCTCGAGGAGCTTGATGAAGCCCATACAAAGCTTTGTCGAGCTTGTAAACTCTATCCCGATGGTAAGGATCTTCAAACCCTCGGGTTGACTTACATAGACTGTTTCTCTGATTTCCCCATGAAGGAATGCACTCTTTACATCTAATTGGTAGACTTTGATCTTCATGTACGATGCATAGGCAAGGAAGATACGAATAGCTTCCATCCTTGCCACGGGTGCAAACACCTCATTATAGTCAATTCCCTCGACTTGGCGAAAACCTTGAACCACCAGTCGAGCTTTGTTCCTGATAATGACCCCTTGGTCATCCTTCTTGCATTTTAGTACCCATTTAGTGCCAATGACTTTAGCACCTTTAGGTTTATCAACCAGAGTCCATACACCTAACTTCTTAAACTGCAGAAGTTCTTCTTGCATGGCACTCACCCACGCCTCATCATTTAGTGCCTCACTGACATATTTTGGCTCAACCTGCGAGACAAAACATCGATAAGCACCATCATGAATGTAACCTTTCTCCATAACCGAGGCGTAATCAGCTGAGTATAACTGATTTCGGGTTTGTACTCCTGATCTGACATCCCCAATAACATTGTCAAGGGGATGATAGACGTTTAGTCGTGATCCTGGAGTAGTAGGAACAGCCACCTCAGAACCAAGATTATGAACATTTGTTCTGCATCTGATGGTAGTTGGAGTTTGAGGTTCTGAAGTCGAAGGAGCATCACTCGTAGATGCTTGTGGACTTTCAGGAACTGGAACCTGTTCCTCCTGACTGTTCTGGTCATCTGCTTCAGTTTCATCTTCAGAGGAGGAGTCACTGTCGTCGACTACTCCCCCTGACTGAGTAGATGATTCTCCCTGTGTGCTAGATGGTGTATTCAGAATATCATACATCATCCTAGTAGCTACTCATCATCCGAGGAGAGAGAGAGGTATGTTGAAGGATTTGAAGAATCCATCATAATCGAAGAAGTAGGCAGGTCCTTTGCCTGTAGGTGGCGTGGTATATCTCTGAACGTCGACATTACCCACACTTCTACAAGACCCGTTGAGTTATTGTAAACTCGCTTATTCGGTATGTTGTATCCTAGAAAGATTCCTTCATCTGCCTTCTCGCTGAATTTTCCTTCTTGCGTCTTCTTCAGAAGTGTACACGGCGCGCCAAAAGGTTCAAGATACTCCAAATTCGGTTTGCGTCTTTGTAGTAGCTCATAACATGTCTTTCCGTGGCGCTTGACTATTAGGACTCGATTCAGTGTATAACATGCATTTGCTACTGCCTCATTCCAGAATTGGATAGGCAGTTTCGAGTCAGCCAGCATAGTCCGTGCAGTCTCTATCAAGCTTCTATTTTCCTCTCAGCAACACCATTCATCTGAGGCGTGTATGCTGAAGTGAATTGATGAACAATTCCCTTTTCCTTGCAGTATGCCTCCATCCATTGATTCTTGAATTCTGTCCCGTTGTCTGAGCGTACTTGTCTAACCTTTAGCTTGTAGAGAGATTCCAGAGTGGTGACTAATTCCTTGAATGACTCAAATGTTCTGATTTGGATTTCAGAAACATTACCCAAGTGAACCTTGAGTAGTCATCAGTGACCACAAAACAGTACAAATCGCCTGCAATGCTCCTTGTACTGACTGGACCAAACAGATCCATGTGAAGAAGTTCAAGAGGAAGTTCTATTGAATGAACTTTCTTTTCCTTATGAGACTTCTTTGTCTGTTTGCCTTTCTTGCAAGCTACACAAAAGTCAGGAAGTTGGAAGTTCTTGACATTTACTCCTCTCACTAAATCCTTCTGAATCAAGTGATTCATCTTCCTTTGACTAATGTGTCCCATTCTCCTATGCCAGGAGATTGAGTCCTTCTCAGTAGCTTTAGATAGAAAGCACTGCACCTCATGATCCGTTG
The DNA here is from genome assembly GCA_025215565.1 of Flaveria ramosissima. Lineage (NCBI taxonomy): Eukaryota > Viridiplantae > Streptophyta > Magnoliopsida > Asterales > Asteraceae > Flaveria > Flaveria ramosissima. The sequence goes on from CM046046.1 coordinate 47,919,853, forward strand.
GAGCAGCTGTTGACAGATCCAAGACATAAAGGTCCTTATATCTTGAAGCAGTCATCAGAACTTGGTCCTCTGGAATCATATAGTCTTTCTTCAGCACGTAACACTTCTTGTTGTCGAAGATGACTTTAAATCCTTTATCGCAGATTTGGGAAACAGAAAGTAAGTTATTCTGAAGTTGTTGAACGTAGTTCACCTTATCAAACTTAACTTTCTGATTTCCCACTTCTCCCTGTGCTGTGTGATGTATCCTCCCTTGTTTCCTGCAAAGGAAACATGCCCTCCTTTTATTTGTTTGACGTTTGATAAAAGGGCTCTATTTCCTGTCATGTGCCTGGATGCTCCGCTGTCTATAATCCACGTGTTAGTCTCAGCGCTATACCGAACACCCTGCACATATCAAGTAAATGTATTAGTTTAGGTTAGGAACCCAAGCCTTTACTGTCTTGGGTTTCCCAGAGGCATCACACATCATAAACTCTACCCATTGACCTTTAGAAGGTGAGGGTAGCTCAGATTCCTTCTTGTCATCAGTATCAGACACACAGGATGACTTCTCTTTCCATAAGCCAGATTTGTGCAATGCCTGTTTATGATAAACAGTCGTCTGGCTTACAGGTTGGACTTTAGGTTCACTAGATCTTCTAGGTGGAGTTAGAGAACTCCTCTTAGAAGACCTAGGTCTAGAGTCCTGAAGATCAATCTTCTTCCTAGGTGTCTGATAGAAAGGACAATAGGAAGCAATATGTCCACATTCTCCACAGTTGTAGCACAATCTGCTATCAACTTTATGAGTAGACTTTCTTTGTGGAGAAATGCGTGACACTTTAGGAACATCAATCACTTTAGGTTTTGACTCTTGCATGTTTGATGTTTTCTCTGGTTTAACAAATTTAACTGTTTTAACCTGTTTAACTTGTTCCACTTTTGGTTAACTGGTTTTTGACTTGTAGCATGTGAAAAATTAACGTTTGAAGTCTTTTTGGGTTCTGATTTGACTCTGTTTGACCCTGACTTTAAGTTAACTTTTTCAAATTCATTTTCCAGATTAACACAAGGCAATTTACCCTTTGCCTTTGAAGTGGCCTCCTTTTGTTTCTGTCCAGATTCAGTAGATGAACATGATGTGTCTGGATCAGTAACAAGAGGAGTGGTCACCACATGATCCTTGATTGGGTTGTTGTTTACTGGTTTAGACTTGGTGTTCATCAAGGTCTCAGGTGGTGGTGGAACCACTTTGTAGCCTAATCCCTCCCCATTATTCCTTTCTCTCACTAAGTGTTGAACTATGTGTGAAGAACTAGTCCAACTATGCAGTTTCTGTTTTAAGGAATTAACTTCTACTTCTAGAACTGCCTTTTGCTTCTTAGTGTCCTCTAGGGAGTTTAGATAGTACCTAATGTCATTTGCTTGATTAAAGGCAACTACTTCGGTTTCCCTAAGTTGTTTAGTCAATAGGTCTATCTTTTCTTTATAACTATGCTCATTTGTTTTAGAACTCTATTGGCCTCAGTGCATAGTTGTAAATCTTTACTAAGTTATCATTGTGATCTAATAACCTAGCAAATTTTTCATCAATGCTATTCCTAAACATATCACACAGTTAGAACAAGCATGATTATTAAACATTTGGTCAGTTGTACTTACCTGTGTTGTTTCAGAAGAGTTAGCCATCAACGCAGCATCAGACGTCTCTGGTTCTGGTGATTCTGACTTTTCTGTTCTGACGTGGAAGTCTCCTCCTTTGGTTGTAACTGACCTCAGCTGCAGTTGTTTCTTCACTGTGTGACATCGCTATTTCAACTGCTAATCACCTTCACTCGCAGAATCATCATCAATATCTTCAACACTGGCAATGTTAGATTCTGGTGAGACAAATCTAAAACTCCAGTCCTGTCCTTCATCATCATGAGCAGTCAAGGCTTTTGGGTCCTTGTTTGATGAAGTAGAACTGGAGGCTTGCTTGTCTTGGCGAGTAAAGGATGAGAACGGGTTCCCATTACCCGTCTTCTTTGGCTTGACACATTCCCTCTTGAAGTGCCCTTTCTCTCCACAGTTGAAGCAGGTCACTTTGCTCTTGTCAAAGCCAAATGTGGTGTCCTTAGTAGCTATCAAATTTTGTCCTGTTCTTAACAAACTTCTTCGCCCTTCGGACAGCGCTAGCTAAGGCCCACATTATATCCATTCTTTCAAGCTCCATTTCATCTACCTGCTCGTAGTCTTCATCTGCCAGATGACAGTTTCCAATCTTCCCAGCCACAAGTCCATCATATGAATGAACTACTGCGGCTAGAAGATCCATATGCTCTCGTGCTACTTCTACGGTCACATTACCGAGGTTCTCGGTTCAATTTGGTAGCACTTGCTTCTGATCCAATATAGTGGGTACATGACGACCCTGACGTGTCTGATCCAGAAGGAGAAGCATGTGAAGGACCTGACGAGCTAGACACAAATGCTGTCTGGAGAGGTGCTCCAGATGTCTTAGCTTGAGGCGTGGCATTGTATAAAGCTGGGTTTTGTGTATACGAAGACTTCTGTGCTCTATACTTCATCCTTAGCGCTTCTTCACGCAGCTTGAGAATGAAGTCATTATATCCAGCTTTACAAGCATTCCATTCTGTCTAAGATTAGACACGAATGAAGCCCACTTATCAGGCAATCCATCTGCGAAGTTGCTTACTTTCTCTTCCATAGTCGTTTCCACTCCATGTGTATGCAACTCGCTCATCAAGTGGTAGAATCTGTCTATGACTTCATCTAAACTCTCGTTACCAATCGATGAGAAGTTATCGAATTCCTTCTTTAACTCCTTTGCCTTGATTGCCTTAATGATGCATTCCCATCATATCTTTTCTCTAGCTCATCCCACAGTTTCTTGGACTGCTTGTTCTCTGAGTACTGGTGGAATATGTCTTTGGGGATCGACTGAGTTATCAACGCATAAACCCTTTTCTCTGCATTATACTTTACTTTCTGTGCGTCGGTCATCCCACTTAACGTTAATTTAACTCCATCTGCTCCCACCGGTGTACTATAACCAACCTCGATAGCTTCCCACAGATTAGGATCTACTCCATTGAGGTAGATCTCAAAACGTTGTTTCCAGTGGGGAAACTCATCTAAAGTCAAGAGCTTTGGTGGTTTATTGTGATTACCCACCTCACTCTCAAGCAACAGCAGGTTCTGAATTCTTGAGTCCTTCCCAGCAGTAAAGGCTGACATCTGATCTTCCATGGCTAATAAACTTAGAATCTAATCAAATAAACTTTAACTGATGCGACTGAAGGATGCGAATGGTCTTATCGTGCGTATGAACTCTGCGATTGGTTCAACCGTGCGACTGAACAGGGCGAATGGTTCAGTCGTGCGAATGAATCTGGTGCGTATGAGCTATGCGAACGAACGGTTCAGTCGCCGAATGAGGGTGCGACTAGGTCCAGTCGTGCGAATGAGCACTGCGAATGGAGTCCAGTCGTGTGCGAATGGGTCACTCGTGCGACTGAAGCTGCTGTTTTGCGAAAATTTCTAGGTTTGACGGGTTTCAGCCGTAAAAATTCGAAATTTTGCAAGTCCAAATCGTCTAAGTCCGTAGAAACTGAACTTCGATGAGCAGGGAACGTCCAAGATCACTTTTGATGCAAAGATTGCGTTTTTCGTGCAAAAACACAAACTTTTATGCAATCTTGATTGAATCAACACGAAATCAAGAGCCAAAGCTCTGATACCACTTGTTAGGACCTGGTATTTGAACGAAAATACCGAGTGATTGCGTGTTAAACCAACTCAAATAGTGCGGAATCCTATTTGATTGGCGATCCAATCAGTGAGAACACACGATGAATCAATCAAGAATTGAAATCAACGTCAGAAATCGATTAGGAACCGATCTGATGTGTTCTGTGAACTTGGAGAACGATTTGGGAGGCTTCTGGACGGCTAGGGTACGTCTGGAATCGTAATGGGATGAATGCTTACGTTTTCCCACGAATTGGGTCTATTTATAGGTTAGTATTGTTCAATCGTGCGACTGGGCCATAAGTATGGTTCAGTCGTGCGATTGAACCATGCGGTTGATTCATCCGCACGACTGAGTGTTCAGTCGTGCGATTGAGTCAATCTTATGTGTCAATCATACGACTGATCCAGTCTCCTGGTTCAGTCGTGCGATTGAGTCAATCGTATGAAGTTATTCATGCGTGTGGTCCATTCGCATGGGCCATTCGCATGAGAACTTCATTAAGTTAAGTTTGAATGTTTTAATTATATAACATAATGTGCAATCATTCAAACAATCATAAACCCAATCAATTCAATCACAACTCATTAATGAAATATTAAACATCACAAGTAACAACCAATTCATATCTTTCATTAATCAATACAAATACATCATAATCAGACAGACAAGATTTATTACATTACAGCTCATGATCTAGGGACATACATGCATCAACAGACTTGCAACTGGACCAAAAACCACACAAGGACCAAGCAAAGATCTGACAACTCCCATAAAAATATTCTCTCGATCTCCCTCTTCTCCTCTTCCTTCTCGGACATTCTCTCAACCTCCCTGAACCCTCCACAGCATCTTCTCTTTGGAACAACCTCACCTCCTTATCATTCCAAGCATTCAGGACTCTCAGAAACATACAACTTCCAGCACTTGGAACCCTTCCACCATAGAACCTACGCAAAGTAAACCAATGTATCAAAGTCAATTGGTAACATCAACATTGAACACAGCACACATCTTCCCTTTTCATTGTACTTATAATTAGAACTAACCCACTGTTTTGGGCCGTTTCCTTCATCAATTTTAAAGGCAATCCAGCAAAGCCACAATCATCTCTCACCACTCTCACACGACAAGGTAAACCATGCTACCCGAAAAACGTGTTGAAATATCGCGTTTCGTCATGTAGTGACCGAACCAACCCCACAACACCCCAACATTCTATGAAACTTAAAACACTAATATTTCAGAAGTTAAAGATACCACACCGCTTTATCAAAAACCATTTTGATCGCAATACGGTTTTAGCAAACAAGGCTCACCTGAAAAACCCGATTTTAAAATAGATATTTCTGGAGGAAGTGATTTGAGACCATTTTAAGTCAAAATTAAATTTTATAATCTAAGTCTGTAGGATAAGTTTTTGTCACTTAAACTTCTTTTCTCTCAAAATCCACTTGATCACAATTGGTTTGTAGATTGATTTGTAGAATCCCTTCAAGAGTTGTAACAATATACTAAGTAACTAAGAACACAAGAAGATAACTTTCAAGGTACTTGTATAATTACTTCTCAACTCAAAGTATTACAAGGACTCGTAGTAAGCATATTAAAAAGAGTTACATTAGAAACTATAGATATACTAGATCTTACAGTCAGATATACTTTGATACCAACTGAAAGCCTTGACTAAAGCAAAAATAATTACAATGGCTAAAAGAAGGTATCTTCCATAAAAATATTATCAAATATGGTAGTCTATGGACATTGTCAATGACTTCCCTTTTGTCACCAACTAAAGTTGGCAAACTGTAATAACTAATAAGCAGGTATGATGAACAGTGGAAATAAAGTATGGTTAAACTACATGGGCGTTGGGAACAAGCGCCCAGGTAGTATCTCAGAGATTTGCAGCGGTAGTGTCAGAAGGACCATACTAGTCCACTGGTTCATAGTAGGTTCTTTCGAAGGTTAACTGGCTTCGGAAAAAACAAGTTCTTCCGAAAGCCCCAACTAACTTCGAAAGATGCTACTCTTTCTAAGGCTGAGATATTATTCAGGTTTCATACTTTTGAAGTTCAATGTCTTGAACTCTTCAAGTGTTGAACTTCGGAAGAGAGACTTTGTCTTCGGAAGTTGGGTTTCTCTTTCGGAAGCTCCATCAGACTAACCTTCGGAAGCTCTGATTTTGCCTTCGGAAGTTCTTAATCAGATGTACTAAAATTTGTCTAAGTGTTTATTTTGGTTGCACCAGCCTTACTTGATCCAACAAAGTCAATGTATTTCACATTTATAAAATATACAAGAATATGTGATTTTGGGAAAACTAAAAGAAATAAATTGGGGATTTGAGTTACTGAAATTATGGGATTATTTAGAAACTACTTATGATGTTAAAATATTTTTAAATGGAAAAATCAGATTAGAACACTTAGAAATCCAAAACCGGGACTTAACGGACACCTAACGGAACTAACTGGTAAAGTTAATGGAAATATCAAATATTCATACATTCTGAATGTACAAAATTTTACTGGGCTTATAATGATATTAAATGCCTAAAAATTTAATTTCATAATTTATGGAGGTTGTTTGCTTGGTAAACAAAAATAGAAAGGATATTCATGCTAAAATAGTAAAAATTCACAAAAACGTGCCCTTACGCTAAAAACATGAAATCTACAGAACCAAAACGTTGTGCAAAGTATATTGAAGTATTATAGGACTTAAGTGTAAAGAAATCTGACCCGAACCTAAGAAACTGTTAAAAATCAAAGCCCTAGCATAAAAGTACCAAAACCGACATAAGACAACCCAAGACTTGAAATACGATATCTAGTGGCCTAATAATGATAAAAAATAGCTACAAATCTAATATTATCATTTATAGAATTTTCTATCAATTTATAGAAAAAAATAACGTTAATTTAAGTGAACTAACACATCACTAGAAAGAAAAATAATAAAAGAATTTATGAAAACTCTTAAAAATTAACAAAACCAATATCTTCCCGTATATTATGACTCACAAACCTAAAGACCACTCAAAAAGTTAATAAAGTAATCAAACATACAAATGCATTACAAAACACATCTGAACCGTGAACCGAGCCACGTTAAAATATAAAATAACCTAGGCACCAAGCCTTGGACCGCAACGCTTACATTCCAGGAACTGAATAATACTCAAATATATTAAAATTTAGATATAAACTACCTTATGAACCACCCGACATTTCCAAGAAAGAAACCATTCAACGTAACACCGTAAAACGCCCAAACCGAAAACAAACTCTTGAACCTGTTAAGAAATACATAAAGGAAATAAAAACTAACTTAGTACAGTAGCTAAATCCACTTGATCAATAAAAACCAATTATAAATAACTAAATTTCAAAATTCCAAAACATAAGGGATAAAATCGACAATTTAGTAAAGTTTAGGGACCAATCATGCCAATAAATTAAACCTTACCATTTTACGAACAAAACTTACCTAAGACCATTAGTATAATCTGAAATCATGATTTAATAACCCAAATAGCAACACTGACCAAATCAAGACTTCGAACTTCAAGGTCTAAACTACAAGCGTTGGGCTTAAGTAACTAATTTAAAATGAAAACTAATATTTACAAAATGAACTTATTAACTTTTCCAGTCGGTAGCTCTCTAAATTCGCGAACATCTACCCGAGGAACTAGCTAAGGTGAATCTCATAACCCCTTTTTTACTTAAACTATTTTAGGGTGGAATGCACACTCTTACAAAACATTATTATGGTGCAGGTTACATGTGCTTAGTAGGGCACACTTAAGCCCATAACAATAAGGGGCATGGGTTAGGGGATGTTCTAGCACTCGGGAGGGTCACCCAGGTCTAGGTTTGATTGTGATACTTTCTTTTGTGCACCATTACTACTACTATCTTATTTTTATGAATTGTGATAAGTCTTGTGTCATAAACTTATGAGCTCACCAACATATTGTTGACGTATTAAGGTGTGTTCAGGAGAAGAATGAAATTACCAAGTGGTCATGGATAGGAGTAACCTAGTCAGACATTTGGAGAGTAACTACCTCCCATTTTGTAAACATTGTTCATTTAAGGCAATTGACTAAAATTTATGTAATTTGGGATTTAGAAAACAATTTTCCTAGTATTGGTATTGTTATGAATGATTGATCATTAATTAATTAAGTTATGATTATTTTCTGATACATTGTGTTGTTATCAGTTGGTAATAGCCGGACCCGGTCAACGGGTTATGAAAGATTGGTATCAGAGCCAATGGTTTCAGCGAATTAGGATCTTCTCCATAAGATATGTAGGCTTTAACCGCACATTGAGGAACTAAGAAAACGAAGAAATAGACCCCCCTTAAGCTATGACTTGAAGGTAACCTCTGACATTGCATACATTCATTTAATTTTGTATAATTCTTAATTGTAATTTCTTATTTTGGTTATATTTATACAATTTTACGTTTCATTTTACCTTTTTTGTTCGTTAGATGACAGGAAACCAGAACAAGGGAAAGACTATTTATATCAGTGACTCACCCGATGTCCCACCCCTGCATTACTACCAGACCACCATTCTGCCACCCACGTTTGTACTAGATGTGGGTGCGGGACCCTTGAGATGCCCCAGTCTCACGAGATTAGGGAGTATGCCCCTCTCGGGCAAGAGTATAGGGATCTAGCTGGTACCCAAAGGACCTTTACGACTACATGATGCCTGACCACAACCAAGGTTGGGAGATGGAGGAGTCCGACCCATCGGAGAACACGTCCGACTCGTCGGCCACCGTCCGGGTCAGTCTCTTACGACCTGACGTGGATGAGGTTGTGGCACTTCGTGCGAGGAAAACCACACAAATGTCCATCCGACCTGTCCCCACATTCCAGTAGGAATGCGGTAACTTGGTTACGCGGCTGACCGGCCACGTCACATCCGATTGGGCCTTATGGGCGTGTGGGGTAGCGTGTCATAGTTTCCATGTGGCCCCCATCGATGTACTATGCTGACCCTTATGTCGAGTCAGCAGCTATTCTAGCGCGTCTCATCAGGTGTTTGCCGACCTGCCCCTATATCACTCGGGGCCGCTGACTAGAGATTCCGCCATGGATGAGGTATGGCTTCAACATCAACACTATGATACCCTGAAGGAGGAGAGGGACGAGGCGGTTTCCCTAGTGGCAAGAATAAGGAGGAAGCTCTCCAGGGCCGTACATAGGTGTGTGCTCGACCCATGGTCCCGTTACCACCGTCGCTGCCGTTATTGATATGATCTTGTTTACTTTATTATATATTATTTAATATTTGAATGACTATGTATTCTGTAGGACATGGGTTAATGTTCACTCATGTCACACAAAATTGTACTTGGGACTTATTTGAAATTTTGTATTCGGAGCGGTTTTGCTATGGTTAAAACTATTTGTGCTTATTTGATATGATGTTACTTAACTTTGCATAATTGGTTGTGATGCTATGATATCTATACATATGAAACCCTTGAGTTTAAAACTAAACCTACATTGTTTATTTTAGCCATACCGAGGGGAAATGGACGAGAACTTACCCCAAACGCTAGAGGGGTGTCACCACCCGAACGAGAGCTCATACTAACCGACAAGATGAAACCACCACAGAAAACACCAACAACACTCACCACACCAACGAAAATGCTAACACCAACCACAACACCAATCAAGAAGCTATACTACAACAACCAATTGCAGAAACCAATGCAAACGCTCTTCCTACCATCACTGCCCATGTGAACGCCGAATGTAACCATGAGACACCACACATGGGAGTGGATAATGATGATGGCAACAATAATACCCACAAAAACAACAATGAAGAAGAACAGGAATAAACTCGTGTGCGAACTGATTGTAATTACAAGGCATTTATGGCATGTAAACCAAGAGATTACTATGGAAATAAAGGCGCGGCAAGAACTATTAGGTGATTAGAAGAGATGGAGGCAATACTGGATATAAGCGACTGTGCGGAGATGAACAAAGTAAGGTTTGCCATGCATTCCCTTAAAAATGGGGCCTTGAACTGGTGCAACACCCTGTTGCAAACCCGAGGGAGGAACGCGGTGAACCGGATGAGATGGGAAGAGTTCAAGAGCTTGATGGTGGATTGTTACTGTCCGATTATTGAAATTGAAAAGATGGAGACTGAATTCTTAACTTTGGAGATGAAAGGCATGGCACACTTAGAATACACAAAACTGATTTAATGAACTGTCGTTGCTGGTACCACACTTGGTGACTCTTGAATCCAAGAAGATTAGCAGGTACGTGTGGGGTATAACCCCAGAGATTAGAGACATGGTAAAGGCAGCCAAGCCACGAACATTTCAAGAAACGATGGAGATTTCAGCAACACTAAACGACGAAGTGATCAGATACGAGGGAGTGAAGGAGGAGAGAATGCCGGAGTGAAGCAAAAGTGGGAGAACTTCCGATCCATGTGTGGAAGCTCATGTGGAAATAATGTTAATCATCAGCAAGGTAAAAAGAAATCCTAACTAGGGAAGCAACCGTTGTGTGGAAAGTGTGGACTTCATCACGTAGGTCAATGTAGAAAAAGGACGGCAGTTAAACCGCAGGTGAAAGAGGGAAGACCACTATATGCTACAAGTGCAACAAACTAGGTCATTTCGCAAGGGAATGCAAGTCTGCGACCACAGGACCCGTGAGATACCATGAGTGTGGAGAAGACGGGCACATCCGCCCTAACTACCACAAACTGAAGGCAAATAAACCATCAGTAGGAAGCCCTAAGGGGAGAGCATTTGTGATGAATGCAGAAGCTGCTAGGGTGGAGCCCGAGGTTGTGACTGGTACGTTTTTGGTAAACGATCATTATTCTTATGTACTGTTTGAAACCGGGGCCAATAGAAGCTTTGTTTCTACAAACTTTAGACCAAGAAATGAATTAAATTCCTCTAGGCTAGCCGACAGGTATGCCATAGAATTAGCCAATGGAACACTAGTCAAAGCAGATGAGACAATCGTTGGGTGCACAATAGACTTGGATGAGCATGAAATCCTGATAGACCTAATACCAGTAGAATTAGTAGGGTTTGACATTGTATTACACATGGATTGGCTTGCAAAGAATAGGGCCTAGATCGTATGCAACAAGAAATTATTAAAGATTCCCCTTCCTGAAGAGGAAACCCTCGTGATATATGGTGAGAGACTAAGAGAAGGCATGAACATCATTTCATGTATAAAGGCTAACAAATGCTTACAAAAGGGATGCACTGCATACTTAGCTTATGTAATGAATGTTAAAGGGAAAACGACTTGAACACGTCCCTGTAGAGTTAGAATTGGCAGATGTGTTTCCCGACGAACTACCAGGACTCCATCCATATAGGCAGGTTGAGTTTCGCATCGACCTAATGGCGGGAGTTGCATCAGTAGCTAAATCACCTTATAGACTAGCCCCTTCCGAAATGTAAGTTTTGATGGTGCAACTGCAAGAACTTATGGACAAAGGGTTCATTAGGCCAAGGTTCTCGCCATGGGGAGCTTCGGTCCTATTTGTCAAAAAGAAAGATTACAGGACCGGTGAAGGGTATGCACTTACAACACAACAACACAATGAGGAGAGTTACCTAGAACACTTAACAGATCAAATAGGGAACTGGTTAACTTAAGTGAAAGATGCTAAGAACCCAAGTAAAAATGAGACAAAACAATATAGCAAACAACACAAGTATTTTGGTTTTCAAGAATGTTGTATATTGCTTCTCAAGTTCTATTACAAATGTTACAAAGCATACGATAGAAAGTTACAAGTACTTGAGATACTTTATACTACATCCTACAGCCGGCCATACTTTGAAAGCCAGCTGGATACATAATTCTAGACAATAAAATCAAATGTAGAGTCAAAAGGCAGATTGCCTTTTGACTAGTGACTATGACATGCCATAGCTCACATCCTAATATATTACAATAAGGATAAAAGTACATAAAGTAGAAAGCACAGACTCAAGATCTCAATGTACAGTTACCAAAAGCATGGACCTTTTCCCCAACTTATGTAAGTCGGTGACTAACAGAGTTGCAGCGGAAAGGTGGTCCAGCTTTATGGTAAAGTACATTAGATAAAAGCATGTCTCTAAATGTCTTCGGAATAAATTTGTCTTCACTCTTTGGTTTCGGAAGACTTTGTCTTTAAGCTTCCAAAGACTTCACTTTTGCCTTCGGAAGATGTTGGTCTTGGCTTCGGAAGATTTTACACTTAGAATATTTCTAATGCAAGGGGTAAAACTTCCAAAACATTTCTACTTCTGTTCTTCAGTGCATGCATGCAGAAAGACTTTGGATGTTTTGGCTGCATCAGACTTATAGTAATCCTTACAAACTCCCCCTAGGCTGATGCTACCAAAACAATTGAAGATCTTTAGCTTTTGACAGTCCTCATGATGATGACGACTATGGCGTTCTTCATTAGATGGTCAGGATCACTCAGACTCTCATCGTATATTCTCATTTCAAAGAGATCATACAGAGGTAGGTTGAATAAGTCTTGCCATGTGTAGACATCTTCACTAACTTGATCTTTTATCACATGCCATCTCTCTGGATTAGTTGTGAAGGTCTTGGATAAGATGGGTCTCTCAGATGCAAGAGGAGCCACTTGGATTGGACTTGATTGGGCTTCCTCTTCATGCACTTCCTAAGGTTGATCTGACTCAGCCTGAGGTGTAGAAGTGGATGATTCAGGCTTCTTATTCTTTTTTGTCTTTGGTTTAGAAGCCATCCTCTTCCTCCTCTTTGAGGACTTTAACTGAGAAGCCATACTCAGTTGGGTGTTCCTCCCTCACAGGTTCAGAAGGAGAGGGAGTTTGACCCTGCTGTGGATCAGAAGATGAAGCTTGCTGAAGCTCAGCAGGAGGTCCAGGTTGTGTTGTCTCAGGTTGTTCAACCTTAACCTCCACTTCAGGAGGAGCTTGACTTGGAGGGGAGTGTAAGTCAATTAGCTCTCCACTTTTGAACTTCTGCTTGATTACCCTGATGTGCTCATCCATTGTGGATAGAGACATAGGGCCAAGTCTCCTTCTTGAGAATCCATATAGCTTCAAGAAGCTCACCATTCTTTGTCTATCAGCAGACTTCTTCATCCTCTTTTGGATAATGGCTCTTGACTTTGCAGCCTCTTCCCTCATCTTTCTCTTTGTTGCCTTTTGTTCTTTGAGTACTTGAAGTTCAAGCTGTTTGAGATACTCAAACTCAATGTACTCAAAGGATAAGGGAAGAAGTGCAGATGCCTGGTAGAGTCCTATGGCACTCAAGTAGTTGAACATGTTTTGCCTATCTGTTTCCTTGTCTATCTAAGGTTCTTATGTAGCTGCCACAGCCTCCTGCATAGGGCTTTCTTGAACTAGGGAGAGAGTAAGAACATGCTTGTATAATCTTTTCTATATCTTCTCCTCTTTGATTTGGAGAACTAGCCTTGCATTCGCTGCTTCCTTCACCTCTCTTGACACTTCCATGTCAGCCAGTTCATTAAGTTCCTCTAAGGGGAGAGATATAATCTCATCAATATCATAGTTCCTTATCTACAGGTAAGTAATCCTGACTGCCCTCAACTTATCATCTTGAGTGTTTGGTCTGGCGGCAACCCTGATTACAACTTGCATAAAGCCTGAAGACCCAAATGAACTTTCTCCCTTTAGCTTCCTCTTCCTCTCTCTCTATCTCCTGCTCAATATTCTCAGGAGTTAGAATCATATTCCCTTTGTCACCCACAGAACTTTATGACACAGGATGGAGAGAGCTTTGGCCTTCATTGCTTGGTGTAGCATCCAAGCTCTGGCCAGAGAGAGGTTATGATACACCTTCACCAGCAGGTGTTTCACTAAAGCGATGAATTTCTGAAGTAGTGTTAGTGTGACAGGGCTCTCAGGCTCTATCACTGGGCCTTCAGCCAAGGTTTTCCCTTTAAAGCTAATCTCAGGGTCTGCCTCAACATCCAGTTGACCAATGACATTACCTGATTGCCTTTGCATTCTTCTTAGACTGAACTCTTCAGTAATTCTGTCTTGAACTCTCCATACTCTCTATAGAACTCCCAGGTTCTATGACTGTAATAACTTTCTCCCCATTTTTGGTAGCATCACCCTCTTGAAAATGTGAGCTAGGAGTTAGGTCAATCATATTCACAGGTTCTTGTGTTCCTTGTTGAGCTCTCCTTAAAGGTCTCCCAGCTAGTTTTTCCTCGAGATAAGATATCTCAAGTTGCTGATCATTGACCTTGTTGTGTAGGGTAGTCACCTGAGATTCAAGGTGACTAACCTTAGAGACTAAATAGGTGCATGTTTTTGATAGTTTTTGCACTTTTAGTCTCAAGTTTCCCTCATCTTTATGAGAAGAATCATTGGGGGATGAGATAATTGGACCAAAGTACCCTCTCTCACCACTAGCTTCAGGTTCTTGGCTGCTGGATTTCCTCTGCACATTGACAGCCTCAGTTGAAGTGTCAATGGGTTGAGTTGCATGATGTAATCACTTGCAGAAGTAAGAGCCTCTTCCATATGGATCTCCTAAACAGGTTCAGGTTAATCCACCTCAGTAATGGGTGACTGATGTGGGCTAGACATAGGGGACTCAGAAGCACTCATTCTCTTTGAGTAGGGGAAGAGTAGAGAGACTCATGGTACTCACTGAAACCTAAGTTTTCATCAGTATAGAATTCAAGGTTGGGAATGGGTTGATTTAACTCTAATGGCTGGGATGGTAACTGTCCCCTGAAGGTTGTTCACTTGAGTGTTGATATTCAGAGTGAAGGCTTAAGGCAGTTGGGCTTGCGAGCTCATATGGCTGAGCATGAGAAACCTCAGCACTAATTATTGAAGAGATGAGAGTGGTTTGTTCCTTAGAGAAAGTGGGAGCTCTTGTATCCACTTTCTCCTGTATGGGTGAGCGTATGGGGGCCTGCACAAGCTCAAAGTATTTACTTCCGAAGATCAAGACTTAGAGTGATAGATCAGAAGTCAACTTCCAAAGTATAGAAGTCCTCAAGCCTCGGAAGTATAGAAGCCTCTTCCGAAGTATAAGTGGATTTGGAAGAACTTGTTCTTCCGAAGCCAACTTACCTTCGGAAGACACTACTATTATCCAGTGGACATAAGTATGGTCTTCCTAACACTCCGCTGCAGATCTCTGAGATACTGCATGGCGTTTTCTCAAAGGACATGTAGTTGACCATACTTTATTCCACTGTTTACCTTTATGAGTTAGTACAGTTGCCGTCTTTAGTTGGTGACAAAAGGTAT
Organism: Flaveria ramosissima; assembly: GCA_025215565.1. NCBI lineage: Eukaryota > Viridiplantae > Streptophyta > Magnoliopsida > Asterales > Asteraceae > Flaveria > Flaveria ramosissima. The sequence goes on from CM046046.1 coordinate 47,934,908, forward strand.
ATCATGGACATGTCATGACTACCATATCTTAGATAATACTTTATCTAAGATACCTTAAGTTTAGCATTGTAGTATATGCTTTAGTCTTAGGTTTCCAGCTGGTATCAAAGTATATCCGGCTTTAGGATCTAATATATATAGTTTGTCATTGTAACTCATGTTAATGCTTGTAAGAGTCTTGTAATACTTTGAGTTGAGAAGTAATATATACAGTGACTTGAAAAATACTTCTATGAGTTCTTTGCTACTATTATATTTTTATCAACTCTTATAAACAGACTCTACTTCATCTGATTTAGTGTTCTATAAGTGAGATTGAGAGAAATCCAAGTGTTAAGTGACAACCCGATCCTGCAATTGGTATCAGAGCTTTTTAAGCTCGTGATTGTGAGATCTTACCATCCTATCAACCTGTTTTTCACTCCTCCTTATACCACACTCAAAGATGCTCAACAAATGTGAAGTAGAGATGGGGGACGATGACCAAAGCACCCATCATCACCCCTGAAAACTTCAGGTCATGGAGCAGACGAATGGAAGGCTTCATCAGATATCAGACAGCAAGATGTGGCAAATTTTGTCAATGGCCCGTATAAGCCAAAGGTAGCTGCTGGAAACGATGCCATGATTGAGAAAGTTGTTGAAGATTATTCTGATGAGGACCGGAAGAAGCTGGACATTGATAGCAATGCTATGACTGTTCTCATGACTGTAATTCCTAACTCCATGGTGGGGTTTGAACATGCAAGTCAGCCAAAGAACTGTTCGATGCGCTTGCTCAATATATTCTAGCTCAAATGACTCCAAGAAGGACTCACTGAAGCAGCAGAGTTTGAGAACTTCACCTACGGGCTAGAGAGACACTTAGCCAGACAATACTTCAGGTACATGGATCTCATTTCTTCCCTTCAGTCTGTGGGAATTGCTCATGAACTTAGAGATCTTACAAGAAAGTTCATGAGTGCGTTACCCAATGAGTGGACATTCTACTATATCTCTATCAAGAGAACAGAGAACCTGAATACACTCACCATGACCGAACTCTATGGCATCCTTGATGGATACCATTTGGAAATGGAGAGTAAGAGAGTTCATCACACAAGCAGACCCTTGAGTGTTCATGCTAGCAACGCTTCAATGGTTGCTGAAGACTCAGGAATCTCCCAGCCTCAACAAAACCTGACTTACACCCAGCAGCCATCTTGTTCTTCTAGGCCATACATCACATTTCCTGAGACTCCAAGGTCTCAACAAGCTCAGCAAAGTTCCTTTCAGGACAATTGTGCTTTTGTCTCAGGAAGTGGACACTCAAATGATTCTCAATATTGCTTTGATGATCTGGAGTGCTTCAGCCCAGATGACGTGGAATATGTCGACATAATCCAACAAATGGCTCTATTAACCTACAGAGCAAAGAAGTTCTTTAAGAGAACTGGAAGACAATTTCCCTAGAATCCAATCAACAGCAAATTTGGGTTTGACAAAACCAAGGCCAAATGTTATAACTGTAACCAACTTGGTCATTTTGCAAGGGAATGCAAGGATCCCAAGTATAATCCGGGAACCCCACATGTCACACCCCCGCTAAAAGCGGAAACACGGGGATGTAACGAGACCGGGATCATCATAACACATGGTAAGTGATAGAGAGCAATATAAATAAATGAGGACAAGCGTGTCATGACGACACCCGACAACAAGGGGGACTTGTGTCGTGTTTAGTCAATGTTGCACGACAACATAGCCATAAGCAACATGATAATGATAACACATAATCACAGAAGATGAAATTGTAAATGTTAATTTCCACAACCCGGGAACAAGTTTCAAAAGTTGATAATTGTTTACAAGCATTAACATTCCCACAACCCGTTAACATTGTTCAAAAGATTGTTTATCATAACATGTTAAGTCCTAAAATGCATCCTAGGGTCCCACTAAGGCAGCACACCTAGATTCCTGGACTTGCATGATCACCTGAAAAGATATGCTTAAAACGGTCAACATAATTGTTCGTGAGCTCGCAGGTTTATGTAATAAAAATGTAAGTGATGCTGTATAATGTAAGCGTATGGAATACCATGAATACAGTTATATACACAAGTAAATATCACATGACATGAGCTTTGAAACCAACCTAGCGACGTAACACAAAAAATTGTCGGCATATATTCACCCAAGGGCCCGTTCCTGGCCACTGATGGTACCAACTAGGTATACCATCGAACGAGGGTGGGGGTGTCAACCCAGTAGTACTACCATACCTAACCGTCGGTTCCCACACTGGAATTAAATAGTTGCAAAGATAGAACCACACACAGCAGACTCAAGCATGTATCAAATAGTACTTGCACACAGTATCACGTTGATGCCTGTATGTAAAATGTATGTAAGTTGTACAGCATGAAAGTGCAAGCATACTTTTCCCCAAGTTGTAATGATTGAAATATTGTATAAGCGTATAAAGGGGCCACGAACTCACTTGTTAGGTGGTAAGTATGTATGAGCAATGTATCCCAAATGTTGAATGCAAATAAACAGTCAAACACCTATGGACAGTTATTGCATATGCATAATGATATGATATATATATAAGCGCGTCATAATGATGGTCGGTTCGGGTCGTATCGGCTGGGTCGCGTATAACAAACACAGACTGACACCGTACTAGATCTTATGTAGATCCAAGTACAAGACATTGTCGCCATTAATAATGATGTTTGAATAAAGTCTCATGTATTGAAGAAGCATTGAATAAGTGTCAATAGTTTAATGTCAATTGATCGTTGTAAAGCGTTATTTCAATTTGTTTAAAATAGTATGTGAGCCCTTTCTCGCGTTGACTTTAATATTTTTGGCCGAACAATGGCATTATTGTGTTAATGTTACCTCAATACCACACGACATACTCACACCACGCACAAGGAGATCAAACTCAACAGTTTCAGTCGCATAACAAGGCCAGACACACGACTCAACCTCCATTCGTACGAATCAACCCTCAATCATGCGAATCAGCTTCATTCGTACGATTGAGCCTTCATTCGTATGACTGGCCTTCAGTCGTACCACACAACACCCAATCGCACGACTCAACCTCCATACGCACGAATCAACCTTCAATCGTGCGAATTAGCTACTTTCGTACGATTGAACCTCCATTCGTGCGATTGGACTCCAGTCGTGCGAATCACGCACATTCGCACACATTCAGTCGGTCGCCTGACTCAATCGCACACAATCACTCAATCGCATGACTCAATCGCATACACTCATTCGCACGCATGACTCAATCGCATACAGACACTCAGTCGCACAACTCAGTCGCACAACTCAGTCGCACGACATGCCTAGTCGCACAACTCAGTCGCGCGATTGACTCAGACGCATGATTCAGTCGCACGACCCACTCACTCGCACGGTTCAATCGCATGGATGACCCAGTCGCCTGATCTGCAGAATCGCGACTGTGGTCGGGATGAGCAGCCCCCGAGCTGCTCTAAACACGGGTTTTACACCACAAGGACTTCCAGAAACACTCAACAAACATACACAAACATGAAACACAAGCAAAGAGACCTCACACGCACCCATACGACCTTGTGTGTTCGGGTTGAACCCGAACACCCAAAACCCTAGTTTTGGACAGCCGTGAAAAGGCTAGAAAACAGACAACCAAAGACAACTACCTGCTAGAAGGGAGTAGTCTAAGCTGTAGACGGTGTCAAGACGAAGAAAACAAGACATCTCGGGTTGAATTTGGTGCTAGAATGGTGATTTTGTGTGTGTAGAGGATGAAGATGAAGAAGATGGTGAATGTGAAGGCTTAGGGCTAGTAAGAGGGTATTTATACCCAGCCCAAGTTTGCAAAATTACAAGTTTAGTCCCTGCACTTAACCCTCGAGTTTTCCCAAATTTGGTTCGGTTGAAAAAAACGACTTTATTAGATGTTTTATTTTAATTGTAAAAGTACATTTAATGTTGTTATGACTTAAGAAATGGTTATGTTAAAAATATTTAATATATATATAAAATGATATATTTGGCGTTTTCAAAAATGAAAGTTTTAAAAGTCTTTTAAGGTTAACATATGATTATAACGATTGCACACACAACGATAATAATGCACACATGATATCCACATAAAGAGTCAAATAGAGATGAGGAATGACCGATCATAGAATAGATAACGGACAAACACGTTAATTGACGGACCTTAAGGTGACGGATGTCACAGTATCCCCCAGTTGAGAGAATTTCGTCCCGAAATTCAGCTGGAGTTAGGTCCAAGAGTGTCATCCTCGAAAAGATGTGGATATTTAAGTTTCATCTGATCTTCACGTTCCCATGTAAACTCTAGCCCTCGTTTTGAATTCCACCTTAGGCGAACAATAGGTATCCTACTGCGCTTCAGTTGCTTGACCTTTCGGTCCATGATCTCAATGGGTTCCTCAACAAAATGAAGCTTGTTGTCAATCCTGATTTCCTCGATTGGCACGCGAAGGGATTCATCGGCCAAACATTTATTGAGGTTTGACACGTGAAAAGTATCATGCACACCGCTAAGCTCTTGTGGCAACCTTAACCGGTAAGCCACTGGACCGATTCTCTCAGTGATCTCGAATGGTCCAACGTATCTTGGGGCTAACTTCCCTTTCTTTCCGAATCGAACGACTCCTTTCCAAGGGGAAACTTTGAGTAACACACGATCCCCAACATTGAATTCTAGAGGCTTCCGACGATTGTCGGCATAGCTCTTTTGGCGATCTCGCGCGGCTTTAAGTCGATCTTTGATTTGGAAAATCTTGTCTGTTGTTTCTTGGATGATCTCTGGGCCTGTCAGTTGACTTTCACCAATTTCGGCCCAACAAACGGGAGATCTGCATTTCCTTCCATACAACGCTTCAAATGGAGCACATCCAATGCTTGTATGGTAGCTGTTGTTGTAGGAGAACTCAATCAACGGTAAATGAGCATCCCAACTACCACCAAAATCGATTACGCACGCTCTCAACATGTCTTCTAGTGTCTGTATAGTTTGTTCACTTTGGCCATCTGTTTGAGGATGATAGGCTGTACTCATGTCTAACCGAGTGCCCATCGCTTTCTGTATGTCTGCCATGCCACTGGTGAAGTTCTGATCACGTCGAGATTGACACTGGCCCCCGTGCCGTGTCACGACCTCTTTGATGTACAATCTCGCCAACTTATCCATTTTGTAGTCTTCTCGGATAGGCAAGAAATGTGCTGACTTTGTCATTCGATCCACAATGACCCATATCTAGTCATGACAGCTGCTTGTTCTAGGGAGTTTCGTAATGAAATCCATAGCTATGTTCTCCCATTTCCACTCGGGAATTTCAGGTTGCTGTAGTAATCCCGATGGTTTTTGATGTTCAGCTTTGACTTTCGAACACGTCAAGCATCGGCTGACGTATAAGGCAATGTCTTTCTTCATGCCTGGCCACCAGTATAGATCCTTGAGATCATGATACATCTTGTCTGCACCAGGATGAATGGAATATCGCGTCTTGTGGGCTTCATCCATGACTAAGGTTTGAACACCTCCCCATTTAGGTACCCATATGCGATCCATGAAGTACTGGATACCGTCATCCTTGCGAATCATCTGTTTATCTAACCCCCGGAATTCTTCTCCAGCAAGGTTTTCTTCTTTTAATGCCTCAATTTGTGCAATTTGGATCTGAGCTTTCAAGTTGGTTTGGATGGTCAATCCCAACGCTCGTGCACGCAGTGGTTTCACACGTTCTTTACGGCTTAAAGCATTAGCCACCACGTTAGCTTTCCCCGGATGATACCGGATTTCACAATCGTAGTCACTGAGTAGCTCTACCCAACGTCGTTGGCGCATATTAAGTTCCTTCTGATCCAGAATATGTTGAAGGCTCTTATGATCAGTGAAGATGATGCATTTGGTGCCATACAGGTAATGACTCCAAATCTTGAGTGCAAATACTACAGCGCCCAACTCAAGATCATGAGTGGTGTAGTTCTTTTCGTGCACTTTAAGCTGTCGCGAAGCGTAGGCAATCACCTTATCCTTCTGCATTAGTACACATCCCAATCCCTGATGTGACGCATCGCAGTAAACCACAAAATCATCTGTTCCGTCTGGGAGGGACAGTATAGGCGCGTTGCACAACTTCTCCTTCAACGTTTGGAACGCTTGCCCTTGCGCATATCCCCAGTCAAACTTCTTGTCTTTCTGAGTAAGCAGGGTTAACGGTTGCGCGATCTTTGAGAAATTCGCGATGAAGCGACGATAATAACCCGCCAATCCTAAAAATTGCCGTATCTCTGATGGTGTCTGGGGCGTATCCCATTTCTTCACCGCTTCGATCTTGCCGGGATCTATGTGAATCCAGTTCTCATTAACCACATGACCCAAAAACTTCACTTCTCGCAACCAAAACTCACATTTTGAGAATTTGGCGAAAAGTTTTTCTTCTCGTAGCAGCTCCAGAATTGCCCGAAGGTGTTCTTCGTGATCCTCCTTTGATAGGGAGTAGATAAGTATATCGTCTATGAACACGATCACGAACTTATCCAAGTAAGGTTTGCACACCCGATTCATTAGATCCATGAACACAGCTGGTGCGTTAGTCAATCCAAACAGCATGACCAAGAACTCATAGTGCCCGTAACGAGTCCTGAACGCATCTTCGGTATGTCGTCCTCGAATAACCTAGATCTGATGACCTTATGATCGAATCCTTACTTATGTAAAATAATCCCTTGAGGATTGTCTCCATGCTATGATAACCAGTCGATCTTTGAAATACGAAGCCCTTGCGTCTGATCAACGTCGATCCTGGGGAGAGGGTATCGGTTCTTCACCGTTAACTTGTTCAGTTCACGGTAATCGATGCACATACGAATGATCCATCCTTCTTCTTGACAAATATTACCGGTGCTCCCCACGGTGAATGACTCGGTCGAATAAAACCCTTCTCCAGTAGTTCCTATAACTGACTAGACAACTCTTGCATCTCGGACGGCGCTAGTCGATAAGGCGTCTTTGCTACCGGTGTAGCTCCAGGAACCAACTCAATACGGAATTCCACCTGTCGTGGAGGAGGTAAATTAGACAAGTCATCAGGAAATACTTCTGGGTAATCCCGTACCACTAGAATATCCACCAGTTTCCTCTCTTCGTCTTTCTTTTCAACCACATGAGCCAGAAAAGCGTAGCACTGCTTTCGTAAACTCTAGCGTGCTTTCATGTAGGAAATAAGCTTCAAGTTCTTACCCGGTCGTTCTCCCTGAATCTTGAGTACTTCCCCGTTTGGCATAGGGATACGTACTACTTTGTCTCGACATACAATCTCTGCTCCATTCTGCGACAACCAATCCATACCCACAATCACATCGAAGCTTCCTAACTCAAAGGGTATCAAATCTATCTCAAAGGCATGATCCTCCAGCGTTAACGAGCACTTCCTAATAATCTCATCGGCCTGAACAACTCTACCATTGGCCATTTCTACAAAGTAGCTAGTTTCTAGCCTACTAGGACTCAAATCAAACAATTGCACAAACTCGGAAGATATAAAACTATTGTCTGCTCCAGTATCAAATAATATAGTTGCGAAGTGATGATTGAGTAAGTGCGTACCCGTGACAACATTCGGGTCCTGAGGAGCATCATTGGCTCCAATGACGAATGCACGTCCCCGAGCCGTATTCCCTTGAGTAGTCGGGCCTTGATTCCCAGCGATAGCCATCACCTGCTGCTGGTTGTTGCCCTGTTGACCCGGTGCCCGATTCAGCCTGGGGCACATATTCCTGTAGTGATCGGTGCTCCCACACTCAAAGCAAGCCCTTGCATTCCCGGCGGGGTTAACCGCGTTGACGGGTGCTACCAGATTCGGCGCAGTTCTGCAATCTCTTGCCAAATGTCCCGGCGCCTACAGTTCACGCACACCCGGCACTGCGTCCCTGGGGGATGATGATAATTGCACCTTTCACATTTGGGGTGCGGCCCCACATACTCTCTCCTGGCCTGAGACACGGCCACAAAATTCCTGGTCGGTTTAGACCTCTTCTCAAATTTTCCGGCACTCGACCGGCTCGATTCTCCAACATCCTTTCTCTTCTCGGCTCCTCTGCCCAAAACCCCAGTTCTAACCATCTCATCAGTCAAAGCGCCAGCTTTCAGAATTGCGCTCTGAATAGTAGGAGGATCGGCTGCTGTGACCATCGCTCTAATTTGAGGCGCGAGTCCCCATATGTACCTTTCAATCCTCTTTGATTCCGGCGTGACCAAGTGCGGAACCAATCTTGCTAGCTCGTGAAAACGGTCAGTGTAAGCTGCATGCC
>CM046046.1:47943447-48089307 GCA_025215565.1 Flaveria ramosissima
AATAATAATAACGTTCCAAGCAATCCCTCACGAGGTACCTAATAATTATATATTTACAAGTTTTAAGTTAATAATAAGGTTAACGATTTAATTGAACTAGGGTACTAGAATTTGGGGATTTAGAAATAAACAAGATTAGTGAACTCCTTACTAATAAAATTTTTTTTAAAGGAATTAAATCCTTTATAATAATTTGTGAAATTTGATTAAAATATATACATAAACGTTTTTAGTTCTATAATTATCATGATTAATCCATCATTATAAAATATATAGTGACTAAATAATAAACAAGTAATTTAACTATTATTTAAAATCTATTTTTTTTATAAATAAACTATTAATATATGTTTGATAATTTGTAAAAAAAAATAATAAAGAAAGATGTAAAGTATTTATAATAATAAATTCACAAAAAAATAATTTGAATGAATATAAAAATATTTGAAGTTTGTAAAAAAATCATTTTATGTTATTAACAATTTTCATAATTAAAATAAGGCTGAAAAGCCTTTTTAAAAAATGTGCAGGTCATGGGGTTCGAACCCGTGACCTTAGATATGATATGCAAGTGTGGAACCATTAGGCTGGTAGCCTATGCCTATTAAGGCTTGGTTTCTATTTCTTATAACATCTAAAAGCCTAAATCCCCATTCCACATAAACCCTAGTTTTGATTCAACCAAATTGATCAACCAAACGACGTGATAACCAAATTAACCATGGGGCTTTTGCTCCCCATGATTAATCGAGCATATCCATGTGTGTAACTTACCCGTTTAGATTCGAATTGAAGATGATTCTAACGAAGAACAAATCGCGATCGTAGTACCCAATGGATGAGCAATCCTCAATGAAAACCCAATTAAACTTGCAGTTAGCTTCGAATATGGTTCTTGATGTAATGCCCTCGATCAATTGAAGTTAATAACTCTCGGAAGGTAGGTTCGATTGGCTTGCAGGTTCACGACAAAGGGAGAATCGAATGTGGGTTTTTGTGTTGATTCCAGGTGAAATTGATGATTGAATTTGATTGGAGTTAGATAAACGTACGCTTAGGTTGAGTTAATGATTATTATTAGTGTTTAATGAACGAACGGTTAACGTGTTGATGTCGAACGATCTTCAAGCCCAATCGACACCTTTAATCACGAATTATGGTTCATAAACTGTTCGAATCGGTTTTAGGATGCGAGTAGAATCGATTTGGCATCAAATTTGGCGGTTATGGTTCGGTTTAGGAGTTAACCGGACTTGGCCGGAGATGTCGCCGGCGCCTCTCGCCGAATTGCGGGAGTGAAAATGGAATGGGGGTTGGGTTTTGTGATTTACACGTTTGGTCCCTGTAGTTTTAATAGTTAACATTTCATGCATAAAATTTAATTTTAAGTTTTAAAAACACAACTTAGCCCCCTAGTTTAATAGAATTCTCATGATTATTAATAATATTATTATTACTAATTTTATTATCAATATTATTATTACTATTATTATTATTATTATTATTTTATTATTATTATTATTTATTATTTATTATTATTATTATTATTATTATATTATTATTAGTATTATTATTATATCATTATTATTATTATTATTGTTATTATTATAATTGTTATCATTATTATTATTACTTAGTTTAGAAACTTAAACAAAAATCATACAATAATAGCCACCAAGTTTCATAAATTGCATAAATAACCCATATAAGGATTAACAAATTAACTTTTAATTAACGAAAATACGAGATGTTACATTATTACTTGTGTTCTTTGTATCATTATCTTGGTTAATCCAGTTTACTGTTTGATCAAGTTTAGTTAATCTCCTATTTGTGTTGCTGTGTTGTAATTGTTAAGCCCTTAGCCGGTTCTGCAATTGGTATGAGAGCTTTTCAGGCTCTTGATATAAGATCTCACCATCTTAAGATCCCTCACACACACAAATACTAACTTTCACAAATGGCATCCATTTCAAAGACTGATATGGAGACTGGAACCATGAACAAGTCCCCACTGATCACTCTTGATGACTTTGATACCTGGTGTATGAGAATGGAAGGTTTCATCAGGCTTCTAGACTTAAGAATGTGGAATCTGTTGAAAATGGACCTTTCATACCAAGCACTCCTTCTGCTATTAGTGCTGGTATGATCCCCAAAGATGTGGCTAACTACTCTGATGAAGATAGGAAGAGAGCAGAGATTGATAGAAAAGCCATGACTGCTCTTCAATCTGCCCTTCCAAACTCTGTGTACAGAGGTTTCAAGAAGTGCAAAACAGCTAAACAGCTATGGGATGCACTAAAATTGATGTATGAAGGCTCCTCTGAAGCCAAGGAGAACAAGAAGGATCTCCTGAAGCAGCAGTTTGAAAACTTCACCTTCAAAACAGGTGAAACCATGACTCAGCAATACTACAGGTATGTTGAGATAGTGGATACCCTTGTGGATGGAGGAGTTCCTCTTGAAAACAGAGACATTGTAAGGAAGTTCATGTCCTCACTTCCTAGGCAATGGACACACTATTGTGTGGTGATCAAGAGGACTGAAAATCTCAAAACTCTTACTCTGACAGAGTTATATGGGATTCTCAGTGGCTACCAGATGGAGATGAACATGCAAGGTTCATCTGGAAACTCCAACAATCATTTGGGTTCATCCCTACATGTGGTTGAAAGGGATAGCATAGAACCCCAACATCATCTCATATGCTACCCTGACAACTCACCAAAGGGTCCTTTCATCACCTTCCTAGAGACACCCAGGGGGAAAATCACTCAGGAAAGCCCATTCCAAGAGACAAGCTCTTCTCAAGCCTTTGTGTCCTCTAATGAAAGTTGTGGCAACTCTCTTTTCACTCTTGAAGACCTGGATTGTATCCATCCAGATGACCTGGAATATATGGAAATAGTCCAGCAGATGGCTCTTCTCACTCATAGAGCCAAGAATTTTACAAGAGAACTGGAAGGAGGTTCCAAGCAATGCAACCAGTGCAAAGTCTGGCTTGGATAAAAGCAAAGTCAAGTGTTACAACTGTAACTTGATGGGCCACTTTGCTAGAGAGTGTAAGGCACCTAAAACAAATGGTGGCCAAGCACAAACCACCCAAACTACACTGACAAAGCCTCTCAGAATGAGAAGCCAAAGCAACAAGCTGCTGTTGCTGTTGAAGAAGGAGGCTTTGACTGGAGCTTTCAGGTGGAAGATGCTTCTCCAAACCAAGCACTAATGGCAGATCATGATGAAGCCAAGGTATTGGAACATCTCTGTACTCCTGTATGCATTGCTAAAGTTAACAGATATAGGTCCTATACTTGGAGATGAGATCTGATCTTGAGTCCATAAACATTTTAAAATCTGATTTTAGAAAGTCTGAAAATGATTATAAGCTAAAGATAGAGGACTTAGAGAACCATTTCAGTACTAAAACCTGAACATACAGATTTTTAGGACTCAAATCAAGATCTCATAACCAAGCTGACTGAGTGCCAGTTGAGCTTGTGATCAGCAAGCCAGGGCAAAAAGAGTGTTTCTGAAGAAGAGACCTTCAAGAACATGATATCCTCATCCTGCACAACAAAGTTGCAGGACCGTTTAAGGGCTTAAACACAATTACAACACAACACAACACAATGATGAGATTGACTAAGCTCTAATCAAACAGTGAACTGGGTAACCAAAGGTGATACAAAGAACACAAGTAAAGCAAGAGACAGAACAAGAGAGTATGGGTTTCAAGGAGGCAGTATATTGCTTTCTCAAGTTCTTTTACAAGTGTTACAAAGCATAAAGAAAAGATACAAGAACTTGAAATACTTATACTACAACCTACAGCCGGCTATACTTTGAAAGCCAGCTGGATACAATTGACTAGACACTAACAAAATCAATTGTAGGATCAAAAGGCATATCTGCCTTTTGACCTTGTGACTATGACATGCCATAGCTCACATCCTTATACAATACAAAAGGATAAAGTACATAAAGTGGAAAGTTGAATACTCAAGACCTCAATGTACAGTTATCAAAAGCAAGACCCTTTTCACCAACTCATGTAAGTTGGTGACTTTACAGAGATGCAGCGGAAAAGGTGCTTTATGGAACAGTCATCAGATAAAGCATGTGTACTAAAAGTCTTCGGAAGAAATCTGTCTTCATAGGTTGAGGCTTCGGAAGACTTTGTCTCTGAAGCTTCGGAAGACTTCATGTTTGGCTTCGGAAGATATTGGTCTTGGCTTCGGAAGATTTTACACTTAGAGTATTTTCTAATGCTTTGTGTAAAACTTCCGAAGCATTCTTCACTTCAGTACTTAGTGCATGTTGCTGAGACACTTAGGCTGTTTTGGGTTGCATCAGACTTCAGGAATCCTTACAAACTCCCCCTAGGCTGATGCTACCAAAACACTTGGAAGATCTTCAAATGTTGGTAGTCTTCAGTACAAATCAGGACCATTCCTTTCTTCATGAGATGGTCAGGATCATCAAGACTTTCATAGTATCTTCTCATCTCAAAGAGATCATGCAGAGGTAAGTTGATTATGTCTTGCCATGAGTAGACATTCTCAACACCTTGATCTCTGATAACAGTCCATCTCTCTGGATTGGTAGAGTATGTCCAGGACAAGATGGGTGTCTCACTAGTTAGAGGAGCCACTTGAATAGGAGTTGATTGGGCTGCCTCATCATGCACTTCCTCAGGTTGATCTGATTCAGCCTGAGGTGCAGAGGTAGATGACTTTGGCTTCTTCTTCTTTGTCTTTGGTTTAGAAGCCATCCTCTTCTTCCTCTTGTTGTCTTTAACTGAGAAGACTGGTCTGCAGCACCATGTTGATCATCAGTGTCTTTCTCAGTTGGGTGTTCCTCCCTCACAGGTTCAGAAGGAGAGGGAGTTTGACCCTGCCTAGGATCAGAAGATGAAGCTTGCTGAGGCTCAGCTGGAGGTGCTGGTTGAGGTGTCTCTGGTTGTTCAAACTTGACCTCCACTTCAGGTGGGACTTGACTTGGAAGAGAGTGCAAGTCAATAGTTCTCCACTTTTAATCTTCTGCTTGATCACCCTAATATGCTCATCCATGGTGGATAGAGACATGGGGCCAAGTCTCCTTCCGGAGAATCCATACAGCTTCAAGAAGCTCACCATTCTTTGTCTGTCAGCAGACTTCTTTGCATTCTTTTGAATGATGGCCCTTGACTTTGCAGCTTCTTCCCTTAGTTTCCTTTTGGTTGTCTTTCTTTCCTTGACTAACTCAAGCTCAAGTTGCTTTAATACTCGAACTCAATGAAGTCATAGGACAAAGGGAGAAGTGCATCTGCCTGATAGAAGCCTGTGGCACTCAGGTAGTTGATCATCTTGATCCTATCTTCCTCTTTATCTACCTGAGGTTCTTGTGGAGCCACATCTTCCTGTGCAGGACTTTCTTGAACTGGTGAGAGAGTAGGAGCATGCTTGTAAAGTCTTTTCTGTCTCTTCTCCTCTTTGAGTTGGAGAAGTATCATTGCATCCTCTTTCTCCTTCAACTCTCTTGACACTTCTCTGTCAGCCAGTTCATTTAGTTCTTCTAAGGGGAGGGAGATCTCATCACAATGTCATAGTTCCTGGTCTGTAAGTAGGTAATCCTGACTGCCCTTAACTCATCATCTTGAGTATTTGGTCTGGGAGCAGCCCTGATTGCAGCTTGCATGAAGCTAGATGACCCAGTGGAACTTTCTCCCCTTAGTCTCCTTTTCCTCTCTCTCTCTTCCTCCTCAATTTCCTCAGGAGTCATTATCCTTTTCCCTTTGTCACCAACAGACCTTTGTGACTCAGGGTGGATTGAAGCTTGGCCTTCATTGCTTGGAGTAGCTTCCATGCTCTGGCCAGAGAGAGGCTGAGAAACACCTTCACCAGCAGGTGTCTCAGATGGAGTTTGGACCTCAGCAGCAGTTGTTGATGATGAGACAGGGGTCTCAGGTTCTGTCACTGGGCCTTCAGTCAAGGTTTCCCCTATGAAACTAATCTTAGGGTCCACCTCAACATCCAGTTGACCGATGACATTGCCTGATTGCCTAAGTCTCCTTCTTAGAGAGAACTCTGCAAGGATCCTGTCTTGGATTCTTTGAGCCAGCCTGTCAGCTTGTCTTGAATTGCTTGGATTGACAAGTGGCAAGTTGACTAAATCCAGTCTTTCATAAAGCTCAGGCTTTGGAATTGAAAAACTTCTTGTTGGCCTTGAACTCTTTGAAGTATGAGGGCTCTCCTGTCATCATCATACCTACCTCCACCTTATGATGTGATTGCCAGTTCCCAGTGGTGGAGATGAGACAGCCCTTGGTATACCTTCCTCAAAGAGACTCCTGATGAGAGAGTCTATAGAGTCCACATTAATGTGAACTTGAGGAAGTTGCTGAGAATGCACAACAGCAAGTGAGGATGGTGAGTCCTCTATGTCCATTCTCTCTGAAGAACTCCCAGGTTCTGTGGTTGTAACAACTTTCTCCCCCTTTTTGGTAGCATCACCCCCACTTGCATAGGTGAGCTGGAGGATAAGTCAATCACTTCCACAGGTTCTTGTGTTCCTGGTTGAGCTCTCCTTAAAGGTCTCCCAGCTAGTTTTTCCTGCAGATATGAAATCTGGAGTTGCTGATCATTGACCCTGTTTTGCAGGTAGTCACCTGAGATTCCAAGTGACTAACCTTAGAGACTAAGTAGGTGCATGTTTTTGACAGTTTTTGCACCTTTAGTCTCAAATTCCCCTCATCTTCATCAGAAGATTCATTGGGGGATGAGATGATTGGACCAAAGTCCTCTCTCTCACCACCACAGCTTGAGTTTCTTGGCTGCTGGTTTTCCTCTGCTCACTGGCAGCCTCAGTTGAGATGCCAATGGGCTGAGTTGCCATGGTTGAGGTCTTAATGATGTAATCACTTTCAAAAGTGAGAGCCTCTTCCATATGGACATCCTGAACAGGTTCAGAAGTGTCCACCTCAGTAATAGGTGACTGATGGGGGATAGACTGAGGAGAGTCAGAGGTACTCATCTCTCTTTGAGTAGGGGAGGAGAAGAGAGACTCATGGTACTCACTGAATCCTAAGTCTTCATCAGTGTAAAAGGATAGGTTTGGAATTGGTTGGTTGAGATCCAAAGGCTGGGGATGGTAGCTGTCCCCTGAAGGTTGTCCACTTGAGTGTTGAGACTCAGAGTGAAGGCTTAAGGTTGTTGGGCTATTGAGCTCATCAGGGAGCTTGAGGAACCTCAGCCCTGATAGGTGAAGTAATGGGAGTGGTTTGCTCCTCAGGAGAAGTGGGAGCTCTAGTGTCCACTTCTTCCTGTAAGGTTGAGTATTTGGGGGCCTGCACAGACTCAATAGCCTGAGCAGGGGTTCGTTTGGATTTTTTTTGGTAGGTGAGGGTGATTTGGTCTTTTTAATGGTAGGGACAAAAGAGGTGTGGGTTCAACACTAGCTTGTGTTGCTAGGTTGTCACCTTGAGCAATGAGCTCTAACATTTTGGGACTAGGGCTGTTTCTACCCCAGAGAAGCCTACAGTTGGCTTCTTCATTATTTTAAAGATGCCGGGCTTCATCTGTCCCAATTTAAGAATATTACTTGTTTCCCTCAACTGTGAGCCCAGTTCACAGTGAGAATGTGTTGAACATATCTAGGAAACATGTAATACTCTAAGGAGTCTAAGTTTGCAAGTAAATTAGTATAAACAAAGCTGTTTGAAACCATTCCATGAACTATAAAGGAGAGATCCTCAGGAATCTGGTCCCATCCACCATGCTTGTTTGACAAGCTGTGGATAACCACATGGAGCAGGAATTTCCATTGGGATGAGACCTTCCCTTTCCTAAAGGTCTTTACAGAGAAATCTCCCTCATAGCCCATCTGCTCAAAAGAATGATTAACACGCTTCTTTGGGAAGGACACCTCACCTTCTTCATCATCCAGCTGTAGATGTTGGTTAATGATGGCCGGAGTGATGAAGACTGTCCTCCCTTGCACTGTGGCAGACAGTGCCTTCTCCCCATCCATAATGACCTCTTGGCAGGTCTTCCAGAATTCAAGCAAATGATCCTCATATAGAGTAGGATCAATGGTCAGGGAGGTGAAATAGTTTGACAGAGTCAAGAATTGGCAAATCTCTGAGAAACTTGCATCTTTCTCAGAGCTTAACAGAGCAACTTGATTATGTTGCCTGTGTAGTTGCATGGAGAAATCAGGGTTGTTTCTGCGGTTAAGGTTGGCCATTTCAGAAGCTTAAGGGTGAAGAAAGGTAGAAAGCAAAGGCGGTTTAGAGAATTAGGTTAGAGAAACAGTAGAATTGAGGAAGATAGTGGGAAAGAGGGGGAACCGTTGGGTATTTATATGAAAAGGGATTTGAACCAAAGTTAATGAAAGAGGATAAACTTTGAAATCCGAAAGTCGGTCCCACCTCTGAAAAGGTAGTTTACTTTTGCTCAAAAAGTAGTTTTCTTGGAATTCGAAAAGCTTCCGAAGTTTATTTGTCTTCGGAAGTTTTGATTTAAAAAGCTTCCGAAGCTAAAATGGCTTCGGAAGATTTTCCTGAGAGTCTTGATAATTTATGCTTCGGAAGAGAAATAAACCCTTGAATGCTTTGTATGAAATAAACAAAGCTTCCGAAGGTTAATTTTGCTTCGGAAGGAAAAGGTTCTTGAAAATAGATAAGTGTCTGAGATAAGAATTTTAAGCTTCGGAAGATGAATTTACTTCTTCCGAAGGTAAAATCTCTTAGACAGTTATTTATTTTAAAGACATGTTTTTCTTCCGAAGATAAAATTTTATCTTCCGAAGTATCAGAAATTTTCAAGAATCTAAGGAAAGTCTTCAAAAAGAATTTTACATCCAAAGAAAACATGAGCTTATGAAAGTGATGAACTAGACAACTTAGGACACACATATTTTAAGAAGAAATAATTAGAATTAGTTTTAATAAAAAGTCTACTCAAAGTTAATCATCCCAATAGCTGATATCAGATACTTAAATCTCTGTTCATCAAAAGCTTTGGTGAACAGATCAGCATATTGTTCATCTGTATGAACTTTGACTAGTTTAATTAATCCTTTTTCATAGTTATCTCTTATTAAATGATACCTGATGTTGATGTGTTTGGTCCTTGAGTGCTGCACAGGGTTCTCAGTGATAGAGATAGCACTATTGTTGTCTATGTGGATAGGAGTCTCTTTGAAGTTAAATCCATAGTCCAGCATCTGATTTTGAATCCAAAGCACTTGAGCACAGCAGCTTGCAGCAGCAATGTATTCAGCCTCAGCAGTTGATGCAGACACACAGGATTGTTTCTTGCATTGCCATGAGACCACCCTTCCACCAAGGAATTGACATCCCCCAGATGTAGACTTTGCAGTCATATTGCAACCACCATAATCACTATCTGTATAGGCATACAGATTGAAATTGGATTCTTTGGATACCATAGACCAAGTGTTGAAGCACCTTTGAGGTATCTTAAAATCCTTTTCACAGTGATTAAGTGAGACATCTTAGGGTTGGCTTGATATCTTGCACAAATACATGTAGCAAACATGATATCAGGCCTGCTAGCTGTAAGATACATAAGAGACCCAATCATAGCCCTGTATAAGTGCTCATCTACACACTCCCCCTCAAGATCTGGACCAAGGGAGTGGTTTCTGGCTATGGGTGTCTTAGCAATCTTACAATCAGTCATATTGAACCTCTTGAGTATGTCTTGAACATACTTTGACTGACTTATGAAGATGCCATCTTCAACCTGCTTCACTTGAATTCCCAGAAGAAGTTGAGTTCTCCCATTGAACTCATCTCAAATCTGTCTTTCATCAGCTTCTCAAAGTCTTTGCAGAGCTTTGGATTAGTTGAACCAAAGATGATGTCATCAACATATACTTGAACCAGCAATAAGTCATTTCCCTGTCCTTTGATGAAGAGAGTTCCATCTATAGTACCTCTTCTGTATCCATGCTTACAGAGATACTCAGATAGTGTCTCATACCACTTCCTGGGTGCCTGATGCAGCCCATAAAGAGCTTTGTCAAGCTTGCAGACATAATCAGGATGATCAGGGTCTACAAAACCAGGTGGCTGTTTGACATAAACCTCCTCATCAATCACTCCATATAAGAAAGCACACTTTACATCAAGTTGGTAGACCTTGAAGTTCTTGGATGCAGCAAATGCCAGGAATATCCTAACAGCTTCTAGTCTTGCTACAGGAGCAAAGACATCAGTGTAGTCAATCCCTTCTTCTTGTGTGTATCCTTGAACAACTAGTCTTGCCTTGTTCTTGATGATGATTCCCCTATCATCCTTCTTGTTTCTAAAACCCATTTGGTTCCAATGGTAGTCTTCCCATGAGGAAGAGGACAAAGGTTCCAAACTTTCTGCCTTTTGAATTGAAGCAGCTCTTGTTGCATAGCTTCAACCCAACTTCCATCCTTTAGAGCTTCATCAACTTTCTTGGGCTCTATCTGAGATAAGAAACAAGAGTGAAGACAAACATTTGCTTCATGGGTTTGTCCTCTTGTTCTTACCCCTGTGACAACATCTCCAATGATGTTTGTGGTGGGTGAGACTTGTGGATCCTTAGCTGAGGGATCACAGCAAGTTGTTGAGAAAGATCTAAATTTGAGAAATTTAAATCTGGTCTTGAAGATTCACCCTCCACATTATCACACTTATCAAGATTAACTTGATCCAATGAGTGTGAGACATCATTGATGTTGTCATCTATGGTATGGTTATTAGCATCAAGAAATTCCTGATCACTATCACCATCACCATTGTTGTCTTCTACAAGTGAGGTGTCTTTATCTGGTTGAGAGGCCTCTGAGCTGGAATTTGAAGGCATGCCAGATGTATCAGCTGAATTTGTCATTGTTGTGCTGATAGAAACCTCATTTGCTGAAGTAGTTCCAACTGGAGCTGAAGATGTATGAGTTGAAGGTCTTCCTAGCTCAAATCTTGGATCAGGATCACCTGTATTTAGATTTTCTGCAGATCCTGAAACATGCTCACAAGATTTGTTAAAACAGTTGGTAACTAAATCAAGATCAAACAGCCAATCCGGACCAGAACCAGCCACACAAGGAGTGTGCTCATTGAAAGTCACATTGGCTGACTCCTCAACAATTCTAGTTCTGAGATTGTATACTCTATAAGCTTTAGCTTGAGAAGAGTATCCAATGAAATGTCCATCATCTGATTTCTCAGCAAACTTGGCAATTTGATCTTTGGTATTCAAGATGGTGCAGGGACATCCAAATGACCTGAGAAAACCAATGAAAGGTTTCCTCTTGTGCCAAAGTTCATAAGGAGTCTTACCATGTGTCTTAACTACTAAAACTCTGTTTTGCACATAGCAAGCAGTATTGACTGCCTCTGCCCAGAAGGTGATAGGCAGTTTAGAGTCAGACAACATAGTTCTTGCAGCTTCAATAAGTGTCCTGTTTCTCCTCTCAGCAACTCCATTTTGCTGAGGAGTCCTGGGAGCACTATATTGTCTTGTAATACCTTTTTCATCACAAAATGCATCAAGGATTTGGTTCTTGAATTCAGTTCCTGATCACATCTTATGGTTTTGACCTTGTGATCACATTGATTCTCAACTTTTAAGATGAAATTCTTCAGAATCTCAGGGGTTTCATCCTTAGTTCTAAGGAAGAAGACCCAAGTGAATCTTGTAAAATCATCTGTGATCACCAGACAGTAAGAGGTCCTTCCTAAACTCATTACACTGGTGGGGCCAAAGAGATCCATATGTAACAAGTGTAGGGGAGTAGTGATGGAGTTCTTTTCCTTAGGCTTGTGAGATACCTTGTGTTGCTTCCCTTTCAGGCATGCAACACAATGATCATCACTAGTAAACTCTTTCTTTGGCATTCCAGTTACCAGATCATGTTTAATTAATTTATTCATGTTCTTAAAGTTTACATGGCACATTCTTTTATGCCATAGGAAAGACTCATCACTATTTGCTTTAGATAGAAAGCATGAAACTTCTCCTGAGGGAGATGTTTCTTGCAAATCCATCTTGTACATGTTCCCTTTCCTGGGGGCTCTGAGCAGGATATGCTCATGAGGAATGACCACACCAGGTTTGAGAACAATGCACTCATGCTCAGTAAAGAGCATGTTATGACTCTGATCACAAATTGGGATACACTCAGAAGATTGTACCCAAGCTCCTTAACAAAGTTTACCTTCTCAATGCTGAGCTTACCATTTGTGACCTTGCCCCTTCCAGAAATGTAACCACCTTCATCTCCTCCAAAAGCAACTGGTCCTCCATCAATTCTCTCAAAATTATGGAGTAGAGACCTATTGCCTGTCATGTGCCTGGAACAGCCACTGTCAATTATCCAGACATTCCTGTTGTCTTGAGCTGTTCCTGCACAGAGAAAATGATTAGTTACATTTGGAAACCCAAGCCTTACTTGTCTTGGGCTCATTAACAGTAATAGAAGGTAATGCAACAGTAATAGATCCTATGGTTGTACTATGGGGATCTTCAGCTGTTGTTGATGGAGAAACCTCAGTCATTTGGTCTTTCTTAGACTTCCACACCACCTTTGGAGTCTTGGACTTGACCTTCAAAACCTTAGAAGCTTTTGGAACTTCACAAGTTTTGATGACTGATCCTTCGGAAGAATCTACAGTCACTGCAGCAGACTTTAGTGCTTCGGAAGAACTCCTTTCTTCCGAGACCAACTTTGCTTCCGAAGGTAATTTTCCACTTACCTTCTTCTTTGATTTGGAGCTTCCGAAGGAAACAGACTTTCCTTCCGAAGCTTGAGACTTCTTGAGACTCTTTGAAGTCTTTGTTTTAGTCATGTGGACAGTACTTTTAGGATTGTATGGGCAATCCTTAGCAATGTGAGAAGTACTTTCACACATAACACATAACATTTTCTTCTTCAAAGAAGTCTCCCTTTGAGAGCAAGACTGGCTTTGGTCACATCCCTTCTCCACCTTCATCTTGGTAGATGCTGAGACAGTTCCTTTGGGCTGTGAACTGTTCTTGGAGTTTGATGGTCCAGGCTGTGCAGCAGTGGTACACAGCAGCTCAGTCTTCTTCTTGGCACTGAGATGATTTGAACAAGAACCATGACTCTTAGCTGAGGAGTCTTGGTTGATGTCTTCAGTCCTTACTACTTTGAAACCTGCAGAGATAAAAACTTGTTTCTGCTTAGCATCAAAAGTAGCCTTGATTTCTTGAGCCTTCTTTGCCTTCCTTTTGCTCTTTCTCTGATCAAGTTCTTTCTTTTGGACTTGGTCATCACAGTTGATTTCTTCTCCTCAGAAGGATAGTGGCCCTTGGAAGAATCCTCTTCTTCACTCTTCTCAGAGGAATTCTTCACTATCACTTCTTCATCATCCTCACTTACAGATCTATGAGAGGAAGCTCATCTTCACAAGTTCCACACCTAGGAGATCTTACAGACAAGATTGTGTGTGGAGGAGCTATCTCATTTGATTCTAGTCCCTGTCTATTTTGATAACAAACCTTGTTGTGCAGGGATGAGGATATCATGTTCTTGAAGGTCTCTTCTTCAAGAACACTCTTCTCTGCCTTGGCTTTGCTGATCACAAGCTCAGCCTGGCACTCAGTTAACTTAGTGATGAGATCTTGGATCTGAGTTCTGAAATCTGTATGTTCATGTTTTAGTACTGAAATGGTTTTCTCCAAGTTCTCTATCTTTAACTTGTAATCATTTTCAGACTTTCTAAAATCAGATTTTAATATGTTTAATGACTCAAGATCAGATCTCATCTCTAGGTTATAGGACCTGTATCTATTTACTTTAGCAATGCATTCAGGGGAGCAAAGATGTTCCAATACCTTGGCTTCATCATGGTCAGCCATCAGTGCTTGGTTTGGAGAAGCATCCTCCACCTGAAAACTCCAGTCAAAGCCTCCTTCTTCAACAGCAACAGCAGCATGTTGCTTTGTCTTCTCAGCCTGAGGAGCTTTGTCAGTAAAATTTGGTCTGGGTTGTGTTTGGCCCCCATTTGCTTTAGGTGCCTTACACTCCCTGGCAAAGTGACCCATAAGGTTACAGTTGTAACACTTAACTTTGCTTTTATCCAGCCCAAACTTACTGCTGGTAGCATTGCTTGGAAATCTTCTTCCTGTCCTCTTGTAGAACTTCTTGGCTCTGTGAGTGAGGAGAGCCATCTGCTGAACTATCTCCATGTATTCCAGGTCATCTGGATGGATACAGTCCAGGTCTTCAAGAGTGAAGAGATAATTCCCACAGCTTTCATCTGCAGACACAAAGGCTTGAGAAGAACTTGTCTCTTGGAATGGGCTTCCTTGAGTAAAGTTCTCCCTTGGTGTCTCCGGGAAGGTGATGAAAGGACCCTTTTGTGAGTTGTCAGGGTAGCATAAGAGATGATGCTGAGGTTCTATGCTGTCCCTTTCAACACCACATGAAGGGCTGAACCCATTTGATTGTTGGAGTTGCCAGATGAACCTTGCATGTTCATCTCCATCTGGTATCCACTGAGAATCCCATACAACTCTGTAAGAGTAAGAGTCTTAAGGTTCTCAGTCCTCTTGATCACCACACAATAGTGTGTCCATTGCCTAGGAAGTGAGGACATGAACTTCCTTACAATGTCCCTGTTCTCAAGAGGAACTCCTCCATCCACTAGGGTATCCACAATCTCAACATACCTGAAGTATTGTTGGGTCATGGTCTCACCTGCTTTGAAGGTGAAATTTTCAAACTGCTGCTTCAGAAGATCTTTCTTGTTCTCCTTGGCTTCAGAGGAGCCTTCATACATCAGCTTCAGTGCATCCCACAGCTGTTTGGCTGTCTTGCACTTCTTAAAACCTCTGTATACAGAGTTTGGGAGAGCAGTCTGAAGAGCAGTCATGGCCTTCCTGTCAATCTCTACTCTTTTTCTATCTTCATCTGAGTAGTTGGCCACATCTTTAGGAATCATACCAGCACCAGTAGCAGAGGGGGTGCTGGGTATGAAAGGTCCATTCTCAACAGATTCCCACATTCTTGAATCAAGAGACCTGATGAAGCCTTCCATCCTCATGCACCAGGTGTCAAAATCATCAAGAGTGATCAGTGGGGATTTGTTCATGGTTCCAGTCTCCATATCAGTCTTAGAGATGGCAGCCATTTGAAGAGTTTAGCTTTTGTGTGTGTGAGGGATCTTAAGATGGTTAGATCTTATATCAAGAGCCTGGAATGCTCTGATACCAATTGCAGGACCGTTTAAGGGCTTAACACACAATTACAACACAACAACACAATGAGGAGATTAACTAAGCTCTAATCAAACAGTGAACTGGGTAACCAAAGGTGATACAAAGAACACAAGTAAAGCAAAGAGACAGAACAAGAGAGTATGGGTTTCAAGGAGGCAGTATATTGCTTTCTCAAGTTCTTTTACAAGTGTTACAAAGCATAAGAAAAGATACAAGAACTTGAAATACTTATACTACAACCTACAGCCGGCTATACTTTGAAAGCCAGCTGGATACAATTGACTAGACACTAACAAAATCAATTGTAGGATCAAAAGGCATATCTGCCTTTTGACCTTGTGACTATGACATGCCATAGCTCACATCCTTATACAATACAAAAAGGATAAAGTACATAAAGTGGAAAGTTGAATACTCAAGACCTCAATGTACAGTTACCAAAGCAAGGCCCTTTTCACCAACTCAGTAAGTTGGTGACTTTACAAGATGGGCGGAAAAGGTGCTTTATGGAACAGTACATCAGATAAAGCATGTGTACTAAAAGTCTTCGGAAGAAATCTGTCTTCATAGGTTGAGGCTTCGGAAGACTTTGTCTCTGAAGCTTCAGAAGACTTCATGTTTGGCTTCGGAAGATATTGGTCTTGGCTTCGGAAGATTTTACACTTAGAGTATTTTCTAATGCTTTGTGTAAAACTTCCGAAGCATTCTTCACTTCAGTACTTAGTGCATGTTGCTGAGACACTTAGGCTGTTTTGGGTTGCATCAGACTTTAGGAATCCTTACAAATGTCTCACAACCGTTTGTTTTTGAATGAGGTATATGATTTCCCTTTTCAAATTTATCAAAGAATGCATCATCATCCTTTGTTTCCTTATCAGTCAAATCTATCCTTTTGTGAGGTGTTTTTGACTGCTGGAAAGTTGGTTTTTTCTTCAATGGATGAGCCCTTGATGATGTTTTGTCCTTTGATTTTGACTTTGATTTTAGTTCAGACTTCTTCAGTTTTGAACCCTTTCCACAATCAGTAGATTGAGTATCTGATTCAGACTTATCTGATTCTTTCTTCTTTGTGCCTTTTGTCTTGTTCTTTTTGTTGAAATAACATTCCTGAGTGGAATGGTTATTTTTGTTGCAGATGGCATAATGTTTATTGAAGTAGCAGTCAGCAGTCATGTAATTGTTCATATTGCAAATAGAGCAGTAGCTACTGAAGTAACAATCTTCAGTATTGTGATTTTTCATGTCACACCATTTGCAATACTTTTCATCTGATTTTTTCTCAGAATCATTCTTATGGTTTGCTAACTTTTGATGTTGTTCATTCTTCTTCAGCTTTGGATGAGATTCTTGTTTTTCCACTTTATGCATCTTTTGATTGTTTGTTGCTGAATTCCTCTTCCGTAGATCATCTACTAAATCGACATTAACTTCTACTAAAGTTTTCTTTTTCCGTAGATCTGGTACTTGAAAGAGGTTCTTCTTCCGTTGATGATTTGCTGATCCCTTTTTCTTTCCTTATTTCATGGATTTGTCTCTTTCCTCAGTAGAGGCTGATTTCTCATTTACTTTATTGGAGGAGGTTTGTTGCTGATTTAGCTCTTGAAGACCTTCATTCAACTGAGCTATTCTCTTGCAAATGGTTTTCAGCATGTTTCTTTGTTTAGGAGGGTATGGCAGCTTTGTTTCTTCAAGCACTTTTGGAATATTTGTTTCAAACACAACATTCTTACCCTTATTTAAAAGATCGGCATCATGTTCATCAGAATCATCCAAGTCATCCCACTCATCTAAGTCGAATTCTGAATTAAATTGATTAATCTTTTTTGATTCAGAAGACTCAGTTTCATTCACCTCATTATCAATGTTCTGTTGATTTAAGCTAGTTCCTATATTGGTGCTAGGCACAAAATGTTTTGACAAATTATTTGTCATTGATTCAGGCAAAGAAACATAGTTATTGTTAACTGGAGGTGCCACAACATTGTATCCCAACCCAGACCTTTTCTTTGATTCAATATGAGAATTTAGTAATTTCTCATATTGCTGAGATGAGAGCTGAAACTTCTAAAGTTTTACTTCAGTTGATGCATGATCAGTCGTGGATTTGGTTAAGGAAGTGGTTAGATGCTCAACTTGTGCTTTCAAACTGTAATTTTCAGAAACAATTTTGTCTAAATCCCTTTGTAAAGAGTTAATTTTAATTCGATATAGTTTATGTTCTCTTACATGAGATTCATTCAAAATCATTGTTTCTTTAACTTTATCAGCTAATTGTTGAGCATGGACTCTATATCTTTCTACTTGCTCAACACATATTGATGAACATAACATGTCTCTTACCTCACTTGCCATGGGTGGAACCTTGTTTTCCATTTGAGCCATTAGAGCTTGATTTTCTTCTAAGACTTCCTTCTCATACACACTCCAGTCACAGGTTCCATCTTGAAGAATGATCAGCCCAGAGTCTTTAGAGTTGCTAGTTCCTGCTGATGAATTGGTGGCTAGTGGGGATGAGTTGGTTAGTTGTGGCTGTCTAAAACATCTTTAAGTTGATGAGGGTTGTTTGGCCTGATGATTCTAATGTTGTGTTGTGTCATAATTTTGTTGATTGCATTCTCTAGAAAAGTGTCCATAGAGATTCCACTTGAAGCATCTTACCTTTGACTTATCAACTCCAATACGTGATGATTTACTTGCAACAGCCAAATTCTTGTTTCTTCTTAGATATTGTTTGGCTCTATAGGCAATCATTGCCATTTGCCATTGTAGATCCATCTCCTCCACTACATCCAGAGGCAGTTCTTCTAAATCTTGTTGGCACATGTTGGCAGTGGGCAATGTACTTCCTAGGTAAGCTTGAAAGCTTGAACTGAAGGCTGCAAAAGCTGCCTTTTGTTCTACAGTGTCTAGAATGACAGTGATAGACTATGATTGATTGTTGGATGATGGTTTTTCGGATGATTTATCTCTTTGATCATCATATCTTTCTTTCTCATTTCTTAACTTACTTTGAGAAGATTTCTTAGGAGGGTTTGAAGCATAGAAACTTACTTCCACTTCATCTTCACTCAAAGTACAAGAGTTATCACCATCATTACTGGACATGAAAGCACTTTCAGCACTTCTTGTTTCTTTAAAGTGATATGGTGATACATGAGTTCTTATACTCTTGTTTCTTGATTTCTCATCCAGTTCAAGAGCCTTAAATTTAGCCACTAGAGTGTCTAGTCCAACTACTTTGAGATCTATGGTATTCTTGAAGATGGATATAGTTTGCTTCCAACTTTCTGGTAAAGTATGGAGCATTTTCTTGTTCAGTTCCTTATTTGTGTATTTCAACTCCAGAATGTTCATTTTTGTGACAAGTTGCATAAACCTGTGTACTTGTTGAGGAATTGATTCACCCTCAATATGATGAAAAGTTTCATACTGTGCATGAAGGGTGTCCTTCCTAATGCTTCGGATTTCATCACTCCCTTCACAAAGTGTATGAAGAATCTTCCACAAGGAATTTGTTGTTTTATAATTTTCACATCTGATCAATATTGCTCCTGGCAAAGCCATACTAAGCAAGCTATATGCTTAGATATCAACTTTAACCTTCTTAATAGCATTAGGTGAAAGATCTTTTGTGCTTATGGGTTGATTGTTATCATTATAATCCGGTCCAAGGGTGGGTAGAATATAAGGACCTTCTCTTATAGAGACCCATAAGTAAGAATCTATATAAATTACATGATTCCTAAACTTGATTTTCCATGATTTGAAGTCTTCTTTTGTTTCCAACTTCGGTGGCTGGTAAAATGATCCACTGAAGTTGCTCATGATTAGTTAAGGTCTGAGATGTTAACTAATGAATTTGATCAACAGGATCTGCTATTCAATTGATTTGAATATAGATCCAAGTTAATCTAACCGACTACTGTTGAATGACAAACAAGTTTCCCACAAATCCTTTTTAAAAAACAATAGATCTTATCAGTAAAAACTGACAAATCTACAGAATTCAAAGCAATTAAACACAACTAACACTGATAGATCAATCGATCTAAATCAATGAGTACTTGGCTCTGATACCACCTATGAATCCAAGGATCGCAATCAGGAATTATCAGTGTTGGTTGAGAGCAAGTCAACGTTTGCGGAATCAACGTTGGCTTGGTTTAATTGTTTTATTGTAAATTTCAATATCAATAAAGATTCAAGAACACACTAAAAGAAACACAATTAAAGAATAATATGTATTTCATTAAAACATGTTAATGATTACAAATAATGAAGGAATGATATTAAATTTTGTGATGAATGATGCGACGACTGCTAGGGTTTGATTGAGATTTGATGTGAAGTTTGTTGTTGTGGAATTGTCGTATTGCTATTGTTGTTGTCGTGGATGCCTCCCGTGATTCGAAACCTAGGATCCATTTATATAGACAATGATGTTTCTGTTAAAGGAAACACCGGATCTTTCGGGATTTGAAACTTTTGTTAAGGAATCATCGGATTTCTCGAGATTCGCATAACTGCCTTGTTGACTTGTAACACTTGTATTATACAAGTGTTTGGACTCCGCAGGAATATTGTCTTCCGTAGATGTTTTGTTCTTCCGTAGAAGTCTTGATCTTCCAAGGGTACATTGTTCTTCCGAAGCAATCTTGTTCTTCCATCCTTAGGGCTGGTTGTTCATCCGCAGAAGATCTTCGGATGTATTTTACTTGTAAGAAACATGTCTACGGAAGAACAAAATGTTCATCCGTAGATGTTTCTTACACTTGGTCAATTTCTGAAATTGACTAAGTATAATGTATGTACCCGCAACCATACATAAATCAACACACACATAAATGGGTTAACCTATATATATAATGCATACACAATAATGAATTACAACCATTCATTACAGATATTAATTCAAGTACTAAGCCTATACAAAATGGACTAGATCTACTGATCCTAGACCTAACAACTTTAATAAAACTATTATGATTAATATGTTATATAAAATTAAGGATGAGAGTCTATAAAAGTTTAGGTTTATTATACAATAGCACATGTGTGCTTTTATAAAAAGTTAAAAACAATAATAATAAAATGAACTCTCAAATTTTTATAAATATATAGACTATAAGTTATATGTATAATAGTATGTATTGTAAAAACAAATAATATAACACAGAATTCAGAACTTTTTAATTCATAAATAAACGGAAAAAATAGACCGGGTTACAAATATGGATAGATACCGGGGGTTACTTTCTCCCCTACTTTAGGTAACTTCGTCCCGAATTTTGTTAAGAGGAGGCTTATGCAAAAAGATGTGGATGGAGAAGTAATATTTGTTGAGATCAAATCAAACTACTTTTGCACGATGTTGAGATAACCAATTCATGCCTACTATGGTATCTAAACTACCTAATTGCATAGATATAAGATCGATGGAGAAGTAATATGTGTTGAGATTAAGAGGGCAGTCATGAATAAAAGAGTCAATGATGATGGGATTTCCAATGACCAACTCCACCATGAAGGTTTTCTCTACTTTAACGCGAGTGGTAGCAAGTAAAGGCTTAAAATCAAATTAAACAAAACTCTAATCGACTCTGGTATCAAGGAAAATAGAAGCATATTGGTTATTTGACTAAAAATGTATCATTAACCACATTATTGATGACTGCTTGAAGCCAAAATTCACAAAATAAGAGAAGAGAGATTGTAACATTTAGAGTAAGGATAGGGTAAAATAAAATAGATAAACATGAAATCATAAAACTTAGATTAAAAGTATCAAATCACTATTATGATTCATAAGATTATCATAGGATCTCATAGAGTTTGGAGATGATTGAGTATGGATTGGTACCCTTATAGAGCACCTTGACTTATCAAAGTTTTTAAGTGTATTTGGACATGCTTTAGCCAAATAGGCTACAACACTCTCATCGTGAATCCCTAGGTAGGCATTTGGATCCATCGGTTGATTTGGATTTATATGCAATGCCAGCCTAGACAAGAAACCTGACTACCGGTGTCCACTGCTCTTCCAGTTACTACATGTCCATCACTTAAACTTAGACTTTGAAGAGAAAAAATAATGATGTAGTGAAATCCAAAAAAATATCATTTCAATAGAATCTTGAAATAAATTTTAGTTTGAAAATATAAGATTAACGTATGTATAAAGCCAAAAATTATCTAATATATATCATGTAATAATGTAGCGTATGATTAAATAACACGTATGGAAAAAGAATTTACCATGAACACATGAGGTAACTCATGTTTGGGGCACCTAAAGTTATAGTATAGATCATTATGTCTAATAACTCAATTCTCTATAGCCATGGCTCTGATACCAATCTGTCACACCCTAACCGGTGGCGGAATATGCAAGGGTGTGTAGATTGTCCATATCACGTGACACTATTAAAGTGATAATTTATTTAATCAACCCAATTACATAAGTCTTACAAAGAAACCATAAATTATACAAAAAGATATAACATAAAATAAAGTTTGATTTATTAACTAACTCCATAAGCATCCTAAGTGTCATAAACTCGAGGGCATCTCAAGCGGCATTTCCTGCGACATGTATAAAATAAAGGTCAACCAGAAAGTTGGTGAGTAAGCATATACTAGATTTAAAATACGATTCAAGAGTCTAAGTATGAATTCAAGGCAAGCGTAGTAGCCGACGCTTTAAGTAGGAAAGAGAGGGCCAAACCGCTTAGGGTTCGTGCCTTGCGAATGAAGGCTCAGATCAATTTGAAGGATCAAATACGTAGAACACAAAGGGATGCCCTGAAAGAAGAGAACTTTGAGAATAAATGATTAAAAGGAATGGAGAAGCAGTTAGATACCTAATATGACGAAATAATGAGGATGAATGGAAGAGCATGGATTCTGACATTAGGAGGGTTGAGAGGCGTAGTTCTTGATGAAGCCCAAAAATCAAGGTATTCCATTCACCTTGGGAGTGACAAGATGTACAATGAACTAAAGATAAATTACCAGTGGCCAGGGATGAAAGAGAAATAACCACCTATGTGGTGAAGCGTTTGACTTGCACCAAGGTAAATGCAGAGTATAAGAAACCATCTAGGTTACTTTAACAGCCAGAGATACCAGAATGGAAATGGGAAAGAGTTACCATGGACTTTATCACCAAGCTTCCTCAAACACTAAGAGGGCACGACGCTATATGGGTAATAGTGGACCGACTAACCAAGTCAGCACACTTCTTGGCAATAAAGGAGGACTACAAAATGGAAAAGCTGGCCAAAATATATGTCGATGACGTCGTATCACGACATGGAGTACCCTTGTCAATTATATCGGATCGTGATAGCTTATTTACCTCCCGATTCTGGCAATCGTTTCAGCAAGCCTTGGGAACGCGCCTAGACTTAAGCACCGCCTACCACCCTCAGACTGACGGCAGAGCAAAAGAAACATTCAAACCCTCGAAGATCTGTTGAGGGCCTATGTGATAGATTTTGGTGGAAATTGGGACACCCACTTACCGATAGCTGAATTCTCCTATAACAACAGCTACCACACAAGCATAGGAGCCGCACCCTTTGAAGCACTTTATGGATGAAAGTGTCGGTCTCTAGTTTGTTGGGCTGAAGTGGGAGAAAGCCAGCTAACCGGTCCAGAAATTGTACAAGAAACCACTTACAAGATCCACCGAATCCGAGAACATTTAGCGGCAGAGAAAGATCGACAGAAGAGCTATGCCGATAACCGACGCAAGCCTTTGGAATTTCAATTAGGAGACTGGGTGATGCTAAAGGTATCCCGATGAAAAGGGCTAATCAGGTTTGAAAAACAAGGAAAACTGAGCCCGAGATACATTGAACCCTTTAAAATTCTCGAGAGGATTGGACCCGTTGCCTATAAGCTGGAATTACCGGAGGAACTAGGAGGAATACACGACACGTTCCACGTTTCGAACCTAAAAAAGTGCCTATCCGACGAGGAACTAACCGTGCCTTAGACGGAAGTGCAAGTTAATAATAAACTCCAATTTGTAGAGAAACCACTTGAAATATTGGGGTGACAGGAAAAGAAACTTAGACGCGATAAGATTCCGGTTGTGAAGGTCAAATGGAACTCATGGCGAGGTCCTGAGTTCACTTGGGAACCAAAAAATGAAATAAAAAAGAAATAACTGCACCTGTTTGAGCGCAAAAAGCCCTCACAGAGAAAGTCAACATAAGTCGGTAAATCCGTAACTCGACATCGTAATAAACTGACTCTCTCTCTGTATATATATATGTATATATATCTGTCTACAATGACCAATTATTGCACCCTATGACTTTTGATAATTAACTAACCTTGTCACATTGCTAGAATTAGAGCAGGACTTACTAGCCGTAAGAAAATTTCAAGTACGAAATTTCTCTAACTAGGGGTGGATGTGTCAACCCTGATTTTGGGCCTAGAAAAATTATTTTTTAGAAACCATAACGGGCCACACACTGATCACTTAAGAAGCCCATGTAATGGGCCAACCTAGATCAAGCTCCTAAACATGAATACACACACACACACACACCATAAGGGGCTTAAACCCATCAAACTTTAAACTTGTTATTGGGCCACAATGCTAAATGGGCTTGAGCCACTAAACCATAATGGGCCATTTGGGCCATAGTATAGTATTGCTCGTGGACTATCGACACTGGTAGGCTCTGGGCTCGATGCCCTATTGGAATTATGTACTAACTAGATGGATAACAGAAAGATAAATATAAGTGAACCTTATTATTTAAGCAAACTAGAGCTAACTCAATAACAAATTAAATCAAGAACGACCGAATACCAACTAAGAAATAAATATATAAACCCAAATACGCATATTTCCAAACTAAAAATGTGTCAATAAATAAATAAATAAACAAACTTATAAGTTAATAAACCCCAACCCTAATTAATAATATAGAAACCTTTGCAAATCATAACCTAAGAATACAACTACAATAATAATAATAACTATAAACTAAATAATAAACCCACCAAATACTTATATATTATAAATAAAACTAAAAATAACCATACAATAAATACTAGGTAAATAAATATTAGCACACTTGTAAATACACACACACACACACACACACACATATATATATATATATATATATATATATATATATATATATATATATATATATATATATACATATATATATATATATATATACATATATATATATATATATATATATATATATATATATAAATATATATATATATATATATATATATATTTACGGCATACATACATATACACATACATGCATGCATACGTATAAAAAACATGCACACACCTAAGCACACCCGACACACACAAACACACACACCCATATGTATATATACATACAAACACACCCGTCACACACACACAACCGTTGCACACACACACACACACCATACGACATACACACATACATACCAATACATATCATATTTTATAAAACAAAAAGAAAATTTGGTCAATTCTTGTGACCACCCAAACCACCCAATCTGGTGACTTGCACACTTGACCAAAACCACACAAGGACCAAGCAAGATCTTACAACATCCCAGAAAATATTCTCTCGATCTCCCTCTTCTCCCTCTTTCCTTCTCGGCTGAAACATCCCAACCACACCACCATCACTTTCCATTTTAACTACTACTACACACTCTCTCAACCTCCCTAACCCTCCACAACATCTTCTCTTTGGAACAACCTCACCTCCTTATCATTCCAAGCATTCAAGGACTCTCAAGAACATACAAGTTCCAGCACTTGGAACCCTTCCACCATAGACCTACGCAAGTAACCACATCTATCAACAAGTCAAGGTAACATCACATGAACACACACACATCTTCCCTTTTCATTCTACTTATAATTAGAACTAACCCACTGTTTTGGGCCGCTTTCCTTCATCAATTAAAGTCAATTCCAGCAGCAACACTCATCTCTCGCCCATCTCACACGACAAGGTAAACCATGCTACCCGAAAACGTGTGAAATATCACGTTTCGTCACGTTAGTGACTGAACCAACCCCACAACACCCCCAACATCTTATGAAACTTTAAAACACTAAATATTTCAGAAGGTTAAAGATACACACCGCTTTCTCAAAACCATTTTGCTCGCAATACGGTTTTAGCAAACAAGGCTCACCCGAAAACCCGATTTTAAAATAGATATTTCTGGAAGTTATTTGAGACCATTTTAAGTCAAAAATAAAATTTTATAATCTAAGTCTGCAGGATCGGTTTTTGTCACTTAACACTTTCTTTTCTCTCAAACTCACTTGATCACAATTGGTTTAGATGATGTAGAATCCCTTCTAAGAGTTGATAACAATATACTAAGTAACTAAGAACACAAGAAGATAACTTTCAAGGTACTTGTATATATTACTTCTCAACTCAAAGTATTACAAGACTCTTATAAGCATATTACAAGAGTTACAATTAGAACTATATATACTAGATCTTACAGTCAGATATACTTTGATACCAACTGAAAACCTATGACTAAAGCAAATAATACAATGCTAAAGAGAAGGTATCTTCGATAAAATATTATCTAAGATATGGTAGTCATGACATGTCCATGACTTCCCTTTTGTCACCAACTAAAGTTGGCAACTGTACTAACTGATAAGGAATGAACAGTGGAATAAAGTATGGTCAACTACATGGGCGTGGGAAAGCGCCATGTAGTATCTCAGAGATTTGCAGCGGAGTGTCAGAAGGACCATACTTATGTCCACTGGTTCATAGTAGGTTCTTTCGAAGGTTAACTGGCTTCGGAAAAACAAGTTCTTCCGAAGCCACTAATACTTCGAAAGATGCTACTTCTTTCTAAGGCTTGAGACATTCTTCAGGTCTTCATACTTTTGAAGTCAATGTCTTGAACTCTTCGAAGTGTTGAACTTCGGAAGAGAGACTTTGTCTTCGGAAGTTGGAGTTTCTCTTCGGAAGCTCCATCAGACTTAACCTTCGAAAGCTATGATTTTGCCTTCGGAAGTTCTTAATCAGATGTACTAAAATTTGTCTAAGTGTTTATTTTGGTTGCACCAGCCTTACTTGATCCAACAAAGTCTATGTATTTCACATTTATAAAATATACAAGAATATGTGATTTTGGGAAAAGTAAAAGAAATAAATTGGGGATTTGAGTTACTGAAATTATGGGATTATTTAGAAACTACTTATGATGTTAAAATATTTTTAAATGGAATAATCAGATTAGAACATTTAGAAATCCAAAACCGGGACTTAACGGACACCTAACGGAACTAACTGGTAAAGTTAATGGAAATATCAAATATTCATACATTCCGAATGTACAAAATTTTACTGGGCTTATAATGATATTAAATGCCTAAAAATTTAATTTCATAATTTATGGAGGTTGTTTGCTTGGTAAACAAAATAGAAAGGATATTCATGCTAAAAGAGTAAAAATTCACAAAAACGTGCCCTTACGCTAAAAACATGAAATCTACAGAACCAAAACATTGTGCAAAGTATATTGAAGTATTATAGGACATAAGTGTAAAGAAATCTGACCCGAACCTAAGAATCTATTAAAAATCGAAGCCCTAGCGTAAAAGTACCAAAACCGACATAAGACAACCCAAGACTTGAAATACGATATCTAGTGGCCTAATAATGATAAAATATAGCTACAAATCTAATATTATCATTTATAGAATTTTCTATCAATTTATAGAAAAAAATAACGTTAATTTAAGTGAACTAACACATCACTAGAAAGAAAAATAATAAAAGAATTTTTGAAAACTCTTAAAAATTAACAAAACCAATATCTTCCCGTATATTATGACTCACAAACCTAAAGACAACTAAAAAAGTTAATAAAGTAATCAAACATACAAATGCATTACAAAACGCATCTGAACCGTGAACCGAGCCACGTAAAACACCCAAACCGAAAACAAACTCTTGAACCTGTTAAGAAATACCCAAAGGAAATAAAAACTAACTTAGTACAGTAGCTAAATCCACTTGATCAATAAAAACCAATTATAAATAACAAAATTTCAAAATTCCAAAACATAAGGGATAAAATCGACAATTTAGTAAAGTTTAGGGACCAATCATGCCAATAAATTAAACCTTACCGTTTTACGAACAAAACTTACCTAAGACCATTAGTATAATCTGAAATCATGATTTAATAACCCAAATAGCAACACTGACCAAATCAAGACTTCGAACTTCAAGGTCTAAACTACAAGCGTTGGGCTTAAGTAACTAATTTAAAATGAAAACTAATATTTACAAAATGAACTTATTAACTTTTCCGGTCGGTAGCTCTCTAAATTCGCGAACATCTACTCGAGGAACTAGCTAAGGTGAATCTCATAACCCCTTTTTTACTTAAACTATTTTAGGGTGGAATGCACACTCTTACAAAACATTATTATGGTGCAGGTTACATGTGCTTAGTAGGGCACACTTAAGCCCATTACAATAAGGGGTATGGGTTAGGGGATGTTCTAGCACTCGGGAGGGTCACCCAGGTCTAGGTTTGATTGTGATACTTTCTTTTGTGCACCATTACTACTACTATCTTATTTTTATGAATTGTGATAAGTCTTGTGTCATAAACTTATGAGCTCACCAACATATTGTTGACGTATTTCAGGTGTGTATTTCAGGAGAAGAATGAAATTACCAAGTGGTCATGGATAGGAGTAACCTAGTCAGACATTTGGAGATTAACTACCTCCCATTTTCTAAACATTGTTCATTTAAGGCAATTGACTAAAATTTATGTAATTTGGGATTTAGAAAACAATTTTCCTAGTATTGGTATTGTTATGAATGATTGATCATTAATTAATTAAGTTATGATTATTTTCTGATACATTGTGTTGTTATCAGTTGGTAATAGCCGGACCCGGTCAACGGGTTATGAAAGATTGGTATCAGAGCCAATGGTTTCAGCGAATTAGGATCTTCTCCATAAGATACGTAGGCTTTAACCGCACATTGAGGAACTAAGAAAACGAAGAAATAGACCCCCCCTTAAGCTATGACTTGAAGATAACCTCCGACATTGCATACATTCATTTAATTTTGTATAATTCTTAATTGTAATTTCTTATTTTGATTATATTTATACAATTTACGTTTCATTTTACCTTTTTTTGTTCGTTAGATGACAGGAAACCAGAACAAGGGAAAGACTATTTATATCAGTGACTCACCCGATATCCCACCCCTGCATTACTACCAGACCACCATTCTGCCACCCACGTTTGTACTAGATGTGGGTGCGGGACCCTTGAGATGCCCCAGTCTCAGGAGATTAGGGAGTATGCCCCTCTCGGGCAAGAGTATAGGGATCTAGCTGGTACCCAAAGGACCTTTATGACTACATGATGCCCGACCACAACCAAGGTTGGGAGATGGAGGAGTCCGACCCATCGGAGAACACGTCCGACTTGTCGGCCACCGTCCGGGTCAGTCTCTTACGACCTGACGTGGATGAGGTTGTGGCACTTCGTGCGAGGAAAACCACAAAAATGTCCATCCGACCTGTCCCCACATTCCAGTAGGAATGGGGTAACTTGGTTACGCGGCTGACCGGCCACGTCACATCCGATTGGGCCTTATGGGCGTGTGGGGTAGCGTGTCATAGTTTCCATGTGGCCCCCATCGATGTACTATGCTGACCCTTACGTCGAGTCAGCAGCTATTCTAGCGCGTCTCATCAGGTGTTTGCCGACTCGCCCCTATATCACTCGGGGCCGCTGACTGGAGATTCCGCCATGGATGAGGTATGGCGTCAACATCAACACTATGATACCCTGAAGGAGGAGAGGGACGAGGCGGTTTCCCTAGTAGCAAGAATAAGGAGGAAGCTCTCCAGGGCCGTACATAGGTGTGTGCTCGACCCATGGTCCAGTTACCACCGTCGCTGCCGTTATTGATATGATCTTGTTTACTTTATTATATATTATTTAATATTTGAATGACTATGTATTCTGTAGGACATGGGTTAATGTTCACTCATGTCACACACAATTGTACTTGGGACTTATTTGATATTTTGTATTCGGAGCGGTTTTGCTATGGTTAAAACTATTTGTGCTTATTTGATATGATGTTACTTAACTTTGCATAATTGGTTGTGATGCTATGATATCTATACATATGAAACCCTTGAGTTTAAAACTAAACCTACATTGTTTATTTTAGCCATACCGAGGGGAAATGGACGAGAACTTACCCCAAACGCTAGAGGGGTGTCACCACCCGAACGAGAGCTCATACTAACCGACAAGATGAAACCACCACGGAAAACACCAACAACACTCACCACACCAACGAAAACGCTAACACCAACCACAACACCAATCAAGAAGCTATACTACAACAACCAATTGCAGAAACCAATGCAAACGCTCTTCCTACCATCACTGCCCATGTGAACGCCAAATGTAACCATGAGACACCACACATGGGAGTAGATAATGATGATGGCAACAATAATACCCACAAAAACAACAATGAAGAAGAACAGGAATAAACTCGTGTGCGAACTGATTGTAATTACAAGGCATTTATGGCATATAAACCAAGAGATTACTATGGAAATAAAGGCGCGACAATAACTATTAGGTGATTAGAAGAGATGGAGGCAATACTGGATATAAGCGACTGTGCGGAGATGAACAAAGTAAGGTTTGCCATGCATTCCCTTAAAAATGGGGCCTTGAACAGGTGCAGCACCCTGTTGCAAACCCGAGGGAGGAACGCGGTGAACCGGATGAGATGGGAAGAGTTCAAGAGCTTGATGGTGGAACGTTACTGTCCGATTATTGAAATTGAAAAGATGGAGACTGAATTCTTAACTTTGGAGATGAAAGGCATGGCACACTTAGATACACAAACTGATTTAATGAACTGTCGTTGCTGGTACCGCACTTGGTGACTCTTGAATCCAAGAAGATTAGCAGGTACGTGTGGGGTATAACCCCAGAGATTAGAGACATGGTAAAGGCAGCCAAGCCACGAACATTTCAAGAAACGATGGAGATTTCAGCAACACTAAACGACGAAGTGATCAGATACGAGGGAGTGAAGGAGGAGAGAATGCCGGAGTTAAGCGAAAGTGGGAGAACTTCCGATCCATGTGTGGAAGCTCATGTGGAAATAATGTTAATCATCAGCAAGGTAAAAAGAAATCCTAACTAGGGAAGCAACCGTTGTGTGGAAAGTGTGGACTTCATCACGTAGGTCAATGTAGAAAAAGGACGGCAGTTAAACCGCCGGTGAAAGAGGGAAGACCACTGTATGCTACAAGTGCAACAAACTAGGTCATTTCGCAAGGGAATGCAAGTCTGCGACCACAGGACCCGTGAGATACCATGAGTGTGGAGAAGTCGGGCACATCCACCCTGACTACCCCAAACTGGACGCAAATAAACCATCAGTAGGAAGCCCTAAGGGGAGAGCATTTGTGATGAATGCAGAAGTTGCTAGGGTGGAGCCCGAGGTTGTGACTGGTACGTTTTTGGTAAACGATCATTATTCTTATGTACTGTTTGAAACCGGGGCCAATAGAAGCTTTGTTTCTACAAACTTTAGACCAAGAAATGAATTAAATTCCTCTAGGCTAGCCGACATGTATGCCATAGAATTAGCCAATGGAACACTAGTCAAAGCAGATGAGACAATCGTTGGGTGCACAATAGACTTGGATGAGCATGGAATCCTGATAGACCTAATACCAGTAGAATTAGTAGGGTTTGACATTGTATTACACATGGATTGGCTTGCAAAGAATAGGGCCTAGATCGTATGCAACAAGAAATTATTAAAGATTCCCCTTCCTAAAGAGGAAACCCTCGTGATATATGGTGAGAGACCAAGAGAAGTCATGAACATCATTTCATGTATAAAGGCTAACAAATGCTTACAAAAGGGATGCACTGCATACTTAGCTTATGTAATGAATGTTAAAGGGAAAACGACTTGAACACATCCCTGTAGAGTTAGAATTGGCAGATGTGTTTCCCGACGAACTACCAGGACTCCATCCATATAGGCAGGTTGAGTTTCGCATCGACCTAATGCCGGGAGTTGCATCAGTAGCTAAATCACCTTATAGACTAGCCCCTTCCGAAATGTAAGTTTTGATGGTGCATCTTCAAGAACTTATGGACAAAGGGTTCATTAGGCCAAGGTTCTCGCCATGGGGAGCTTCGGTCCTATTTGTCAAAAAGAAAGATTACAGGACCGGTGAAGGGTTGTTGCACTTACAACACAACAACACAGTGAGGAGAGTTACCTAGAACACTTAACATATCAAATAGGGAACTGGTTAAGTTAAGTGAAAGATGCTAAGAACACAAGTAAAAAATGAGACAAAACAATATAGCAAACAACACAAGTATTTTGGTTTTCAAGAATGCTGTATATTGCTTCTCAAGTTCTATTACAAATGTTACAAAACATACGATAGAAAGTTACAAGTACTTGAAATACTTTATACTACATCCTACAGCCGGCCATACTTTGAAAGCCAGCTGGATACATAAGTCTAGACAATAAAATCAAATGTAGAGTCAAAAGGCAGATTGCCTTTTGACTAGTGACTATGACATGCCATAGCTCACATCCTAATATATTACAAAAAGGATAAAAGTACATAAAGTAGAAAGCACAGACTCAAGATCTCAATGTACAGTTACCAAAAGCATGGACCTTTTCCCCAACTTATGTAAGTCGGTGACTAACAGAGTTGCAGCGGAAAGGTGGTCCAGCTTTATGGTAAAGTACATTAGATAAAAGCATGTCTCTAAATGTCTTCGGAATAAATTTGTCTTCACTCTTTGGTTTCGGAAGACTTTGTCTTTGAAGCTTCCAAAGACTTCACTTTTGCCTTCGGAAGATGTTGGTCTTGGCTTCGGAAGATTTTACACTTAGAATATTTCTAATGCAAGGGGTAAAACTTCCGAAACATTTCTACTTCTGTTCTTCAGTGCATGCATGCAGAGAGACTTTGGATGTTTTGGCTGCATCAGACCTATAGTAATCCTTACAAACTCCCCCTAGGCTGATGCTACCAAAACAATTGAAGATCTTTAGCTTTTTACAGTCCTCATGATGATGATGACTATGGCGTTCTTCATTAGATGGTCAGGATCACTCAGACTCTCATCGTATATTCTCATTTCAAAGAGATCATACAAAGGTAGGTTGAATAATTCTTTCCATGTGTAGACATCTTCACTAACTTGATCTTTGATCACATGCCATCTCTCTGGATTAGTTGTGAAGGTCTTGGATAAGATGGGTCTCTCAGATGCAAGAGGAGCCACTTGGATTGGACTTGATTGGGCTTCCTCTTCATGCACTTCCTAAGGTTGATCTGACTCAGCCTGAGGTGTAGAAGTGGATGATTCAGGCT
Organism: Flaveria ramosissima; assembly: GCA_025215565.1. NCBI lineage: Eukaryota > Viridiplantae > Streptophyta > Magnoliopsida > Asterales > Asteraceae > Flaveria > Flaveria ramosissima. The sequence goes on from CM046046.1 coordinate 47,976,135, forward strand.
TCTTATTCTTTTTTGTCTTTGGTTTAGAAGCCATCCTCTTCCTCCTCTTTGAGGACTTTAACTGAGAAGACTGGTCTGCAACACTTGTTGATAAGTCTTGTCTTACTCAGTTGGGTGTTCCTCCCTCACAGGTTCAGAAGGAAAGGGAGTTTGACCCTGCTGTGGATCAGAAGATGAAGCTTGCTGAAGCTCAGCAGGAGGTCCAGGTTGTGTTGTCTCAGGTTGTTCAACCTTAACCTCCACTTCAGGAGGAGCTTGACTTGGAGGGGAGTGTAAGTCAATTAGCTCTCTACTTTTGAACTTCTGCTTGATTACCCTGATGTGCTCATCCATTGTGGATAGAGACATAGGGCCAAGTCTCCTTCTTGAGAATCCATATAGCTTCAAGAAGCTCACCATCCTTTGTCTATCAGCAGACTTCTTCATGCTCTTTTGGATAATGGCTCTTGACTTTGCAGCCTCTTCCCTCATCTTTCTCTTTGTTGCCTTTTGTTCTTTGAGTACTTGAAGTTCAAGCTGTTTGAGATACTCAAACTCAATGTACTCAAAGGACAAGGGAAGAAGTGCAGATGCCTAGTAGAGTCCTGTGGCACTCAAGTAGTTGAACATGTTTTGCCTATCTGTTTCCTTGTCTATCTAAGGTTCTTATGTAGCTGCCACAGCCTCCTGCATAGGGCTTTCTTGAACTAGGGAGAGAGTAAGAACATGCTTGTATAATCTTTTCTATATCTTCTCCTTTTTCATTTGGAGAACTAGCCTTGCATCCGCTGCTTCCTTCATCTCTCTTGACACTTCCATGTCAGCCAGTTCATTAAGTTCCTCTAAGGGGATAGATATAATCTCATCAATATCATAGTTCCTTGTCTACAGGTAAGTAATCCTGACTGCCCTCAACTAATCATCTTGAGTGTTTGGTCTGGTTGCAACCCTGATTACAGCTTGCATAAAGCCTGAAGACCCAAATGAACTTTCTCCCTTTAGCTTCCTCTTCCTCTCTCTCTATCTCCTGCTCAATATTCTCAGAAGTTAGAATCATATTCCCTTTGTCACCCACATAACTTTATGACACAGGGTGGAGAGAGCTTTGGCCTTCATTGCTTGGTGTAGCATCCAAGCTCTGGCCAGAGAGAGGTTATGATACACCTTCACCAGCAGGTGTTTCACTGAAGCGATGAATTTCTGAAGTAGTGTTAGTGTGACAGGGCTCTCAGGCTCTATCACTGGGCCTTCAGCCAAGGTTTTCCCTTTAAAGCTAATCTCAGGGTCTGCCTCAACATCCAGTTGACCAATGACATTACCTGATTGCCTTTGCCTTTTTCATAGACTGAACTCTTCAGTAATTTTGTCTTGAATCCTTTGTGCCAGCCTGTCAGCTTGTCTAGATTGACTTGGGTTGGCAAGTGGCATGTTGATCAGGTCAAGACCTTCATAGTAGTTCTTGTTCTGAAAGTTGAACACCTCTTGCTGCCCTTGAACTCTTTGAAGAATAAAGGCTCATCTATCAGCATCATACATCCACCCAATAATATTTGAAGTTCCTTGGGGTGGGGATGATATAGGCCTTGGAATGCCTTCCTCAAAGAGACTTTGGATGAAAGAGTCTATAGAGTCCACATCAATGTGAACTTGAGGAAGTTGCTAAGTATGCACAATTGCAAGTGAGGATAGTGAGTCCTCAATGTCCATACTCTCTATAGAACTCCCAGGTTCTGTGACTATAATAACTTTCTCCCCCTTTTTGGTAGCATCACCCTCTTGCAAATGTGAGCTAGGAGTTAGGTCAATCATATTCACAGGTTCTTGTGTTCCTGGTTGAGCTCTCCTTAAAGGTCTCCCAGCTAGTTTTTCCTCGAGATAAGATATCTCAAGTTGCTGATCATTGACCTTGTTGTGTAGGGTAGTCACCTGAGATTCAAGGTGACTAACCTTAGAGACTAAATAGGTGCATGTTTTTGATAGTTTTTGCACTTTTAGTCTCAAGTTCCCCTTATCTTTATGAGAAGAATCATTGGGGGATGAGATAATTGGACCAAAGTACCCTCTCTCACCACTAGCTTCAGGTTCTTGGCTGCTGGATTTCCTCTGCACATTGACAGCCTCAGTTGAAGTGTCAATGGGTTGAGTTGCATGATGTAATCACTTGCAGAAGTAAGAGCCTCTTCCATATGGATCTCCTAAACAGGTTCAGGTTAATCCACCTTAGTAATAGGTGACTGATGTGGGCTAGACATAGAGGACTCAGAAGCACTCATTCTCTTTGAGTAGGGGAAGAGTAGAGAGACTCATGGTACTCACTGAAACCTAAGTCTTCATCAGTATAGAATTCAAGGTTGGGAATAGGTTGATTTAACTCTAAAGGCTAGGATGATAACTGTCCCCTGAAGGTTGTTCACTTGAGTGTTGAGATTCAGAGTGAAGGCTTAAGGCAGTTGGGCTTGCGAGCTCATCTGGCTGAGCATGAGAAACCTCAGCACTAATTATTGAAGAGATGGGAGTGGTTTGTTCCTCAGGGAAAGTGGGAGCTCTTGTATCCACTTTCTCCTGTATGGGTGAGCGTATGGGGGCCTGCACAAGCTCAAAGTATTTACTTCCGAAGATTAAGACTTAGAGTGATAGATCAGAAGTCAACTTCCAAAGTATAGAAGTCCTCAAGCCTCGGAAGTATAGAAGCCTCTTCCGAAGTATAAGTGGATTTGGAAGAACTTGTTCTTCCGAAGCCAACTTACCTTCGGAAGACACTACTATTATCCAGTGGACATAAGTATGGTCTTCCTGACACTCCGCTACAGATCTCTGAGATACTGCATGGCGTTTTCTCAAAAGACATGTAGTTCACCATACTTTATTCCACTGTTTACCTTTATAAGTTAGTACAGTTGCCATCATTAGTTGGTGACAAAAGGTATATCATGGACATGTCATGACTACCATATCTTAGATAATACTTTATCTAAGATACCTTAACTTTAGCATTGTAGTATATGCTTTAGTCTTAGGTTTTCAGCTGGTATCAAAGTATATCCTGCTGTAGGATCTAATATATATAGTTTGTCATTGTAACTCATGTTAATGCTTGTAAGAGTCTTGTAATACTTTGAGTTGAGAAGTAATATATACAAGTGCCTTGAAAATTACTTCTGTGAGTTCTTTGCTACTTATTATATTTTTATCAACTCTTATAAAAGACTCTACTTCATCTGATTTGAGTGTTCTATAAGTGAGATTGAGAGAAATCCAAGTGTTAAGTGACAAACCCGATCCTGCAATTGGTATCAGAGCTTTTTAAGCTCGTGATTGTGAGATCTTACCATCCTAATCAACCTGTTTTTCACTCCTCCTTATACCACACTCAAAATGGCCCTCAACAAATCTGAAGTAGAGATGGGGACGATGACCAAAGCACCCATCATCACACCTGAAAACTTCAGGTCATGGAGCAGACGAATGGAAGGCTTCATCAGGTATCAAGACAGCAAGATGTGGCAATATATTGTCAATGGCCCGTATAAGCCAAAGGTAGCTGCTGGAAACGATGCCATGATTGAGAAAGTTGTTAAAGATTATTCTGATGAGGACCGGAAGAAGCTGGACATTGATAGCAATGCTATGACTGTTCTCATGACTGTAATTCCTAACTCCATCATGGTGGGGTTTGAACATTGCAAGTCAGCCAAAGAACTGTTCGATGCGCTTGCTCAAATATATTCTAGCTCAAATGACTCCAAGAAGGACTCACTGAAGCAGTAGTTCGAGAACTTCACCTACGTTGCTGGAGAGACACTTAGCCAACAATACTTCAGGTACATGGATCTCATTTCTTCCCTTCAGTCTGTGGGAATTGCTCATGAACTTAGAGATCTTACAAGAAAGTTCATGAGTGCATTACCCAATGAGTGGACATTCTACTATGTCTCTATCAAGAGAACAGAGAACCTGAATACACTCACCATGACCGAACTCTATGGCATCCTTGATGGATACCATTTGGAAATGGAGAGTAAGAGAGTTCATCAGACAAGCAGACCCTTGAGTCTTCATGCTAGCAACGCTTCAATGGTTGCTGAAGGCTCAGGAATCTCCCAGCCTCAACAATACCTGACTTACACCCAGCAGCCATCTTGTTCTTCTAGGCCATACATCACATTTCCTGAGACTCCAAGGTCTCAACAAGCTCAGCAAAGTTCCTTTCAGGACAACTGTGCTTTTGTCTCAGGAAGTGGACACTCAAATGATTATCAATATTGCTTTGATGATCTGGAGTGCTTCAGCCCAGATGACGTGGAATATGTGGACATAATCCAACAAATGGCTCTATTAACCTACAGAGCAAAGAAGTTCTTTAAGAGAACTGGAAGGCAATTTCCCTAGAACCCAATCAACAGCAAATTTGGGTTTGACAAAACCAAGGCCAAATGTTACAACTGTAACCAACTTGGTCATTTTGCAAGGGAATGCAAGGCTCCCAAGTATAATCCGGGAACCCCACAGGCCTCCACACATCCCTCTACACCAAAGTCCACTGGAAAGTCAACAGAAAGAGCTGCAATGGCTCAAGAAGTTTACTGGAGCTTTATGGTACAGGATGTGACTCTTGCTCAAGCACTCATGGCCGGAACAGATGAAAATAAGGTATATGAACATCTCTGTACTCCTGCCTGTATTGCTAAGGTTAAATTGTATTAGGACTACAATATGGAGATTAAATCCAATATTGAGTCTTTAAATGTTTTAAAATCAGATTTTAAAAGGGCTGAATCTGACTATCAAAGAAAAATTGAGGAGTTAGAGAAAACTGTGTCCCTACTAAAACACGAACACACAAACTATAAGACTCAAGTAAAGGATTTAATATCCATATTGACTGAGGCTCAAGCCCAGCTTGTCACAGCTGAGGCTTAAGCCAAGAAGTATGCTATTTCCGAGCAAAACTTCCAAGCCATTCTTGCATCATCCTCTCACTCAAAACTTTGTTACCAAAACAAAGGTGGGTTGGGAACCAATAAATTGCTCCACCACACTCCTATGAGTCAATAAGACAACCAAGGTGTGGTACTAAAGAGCAAGAGGTTCCATTTGCTGACTCACCATCTTATGAGTCAAAGAATGATGCAACCATGGAGACCATCACAGAGAACAACCAGGTAATTATACCCTCTCCTACCAATGATGGTAAAACCCTGACCACCAAAGCCAGAAGAAGCAGAGCTAAGGCAGCTAGAAAAACTGCCAAGAAAGTGGCTGAGTCTAAGCTGAAGATAGACCCAAAGCAAAAGGGTGTATTCATCTCTGCTGGATTCCAGGTGGTTGGAAACTCTGATTCAGGAAAGGGGTGTAGTACCAGCACTCCTGTCCTGCTAAAGGATCAGAAGTTAAAGGGAAAGGTTGCTGATGAAGAGGAAAAAGAACAAGAAACAACAATCCTCAAATTCCCAAAAGATTAACATTGCATGCATAATGTGTGGTCAGGAAAACCACATGGCCAAAGATTGTTACTACAATCCTGCTAGCACACATTATGCAAAATAATGTTAAAAAGGAAGGAGTCATGGAAGGTTTCTCATTTGGACCATATCAAATGGTTCAAGTGATGAAAAAAGGAAAGCTTGTTTCCGAATCAAGGTTGCTTTCGGAAGAAGGTCCTTCTTCTGAAAGGAAAAAGGCTTCGGAAGCTAAATCTATCAAGACTCAAAGAATAAAAGAGTTCCCTTGAGATCATCCCAGAAGAAGACTGCTTCGGAAGAAAAGGTGGTGAAGGCTTCTTCCGAAAAGAAAGAAGCTTCGGAAGAATGCCAAGCTGCACAAGCTTCAACAAGCTCATCCTCCATGATCAACCAAGGGATGGAATGGAAGATCAAGGAAGATGTTGTAGCCCAAACCTCTTCTTCAAAGACATCCATTGAACCCCCATGCATAAATTTTAGTTCAATTATGTCACTATCATTGGAAGAACCCAAGACCAACAAGGCTTGGGTTTCCAATCAAAACTAATCATCTCATCTTATGTGCAGGGACATCCATATGACAAGAATAAAAATGTTTGGATTATGGATAGTGAATGCTCCCGGCACATGACAGGGAACAAATCTCTCCTTGAACAATTTCAACATTATGATGGAGTTCCTGTCCAGTTTGGAGGTGAGGCCGGAGGATATATTTCTGGCAGAGGAAGTATATCCCACGGATAATTAAAGGTTAACAAAGTTAACTTTGTCAAACAGCTTGAACACAACCTGTTAAGTGTTTCTCAGTTCTGTGATCAAAAGCATCAAATGCTCTTCACAGAACATGAGTGCATAATCCTCAAACCCGGGATGACAATTCCTCAGGAATTGGTGCTTCTTTGATCTCCCAAGAAAGGGGATATGTACAAGCTGGACATGAACAATGCTTCCCCAATGGCAGAAGTATCATGCTTTCTTTCCAAAGCTGATGGTGATGATTCAACACTATGGCATAAACGAATGTGTCATGTATATTTTAAGACAATGAATAAATTGGCTAAAAATAACTTGGTACATGGTTTGCCTAAAATGGAATTTTTCTGCAAAGAAAACTGTGTTGCATGCCTGAAAGGGAAGCAACACAGGGCATCTCATAAATCAAAAGTTGTTAACTCTATCACCACTCCATTACACTATTGCACATGGATCTATTTGGTCCCACAAGTATAATGAGCATTGGAAGGAAATCATATTGCGTTGTGATTGTTGATGATTTTACTAGATTTACATGGGTATTCTTTTTAAGAACCAAAGATGAAACTGCTGAAACTTTGAAATCTTTTATTCTTAAAATAGAAAATCAAATTGATCATAAAGTTAAAATAATTAGAAGTGATCAAGGGACTGAGTTTAAGAACCACGTTCTTGACTCATTCTGTAACTCAAAAGGGATTGCCATACAATATAGTGCTCCTAGAACTCCTCAACAAAATGGTGTTGCTGAGAGGAGGAATAGGACACTTATTGATGCTTCTCGGACTATGTTAGCCGATTCAAAGCTACCTCTAACATTTTGGGCAGAGGCAGTCAGCACTGCATGCTATGTGAAGAACAAGGTCCTTGTAGTAAAGCCACATGGAAAAACCCCTTATGAGCTATGGAACAAGAGGCCATCGTTCATTGGATTTCTAAGGTCATTTGGCCGCATGTGTACCATACTTAACACAAAAGACAATTTGGCAAAATTTGCTGAAAAGTCAGATGATGCCATCTTTGTTGGATATTCCTCTAACTCTAAAGCTTATAGAGTTTATAGCATTAAAAATCAACAATTTGAGGAATCTTTCAACGTTGTAGTTAATGAACACACTCCTTGTGTTAGGGGAAATGGCCCTGATCATATATTTGATTTAGAATTGTTTCCAAACTATTCTAAACCATCTTGTGAGAATGTTTCAGCTGGAACAGGTGCTCAAAGTGATTCTGATGATGATCAACTGTTTGAGCTTACCAGACCTATTCCACGTTCTCCAAGAGCTGCAACAAATCAAGTTCCCACTATTGGCAGATCTGATAGTATAACCATCTCAAGAGATAATGGAGCTTCAACAAGCGGTTCACCTGTTGACTCTCAAACCTCTTCAGGTGACCCTGCACAACACCAAGCTGATGAAAGCAACATCTTGAAGGAACAGGAAACTGTTAATGGTGCTTCACAACAAACAAATGATGATGTTTCTTTTTCATTCAATCAGTCCTCATTGAATGAGTTTGAAACAGCAGTTGGACCAAGTGTTCAAGCTCCAGAGCAAAATATGTCCAATTTGGATTTATCTTTGCAACTGGAGGTAATTCCTAGACTTAGGATTCACAACACTCATCCAGCTGAGAAAATCATAGGGGAAGTCTCTGAAGGCGTGAGAACAAGAGGACAAACTCACAATGGGAATGTCTTCTTGTACTCATGCTTTTTATCCCAAATGGAACTCAAGAAGGTGGAAGATGCCTTGAAAGATAGTAGCTGGGTTGAATCAATGCAAGAGGAGCTGCTTCAATTCAAAAGACAAAAGGTTTGGAACCTATGTCCGCTACCATCTGGTCAAGTACCTATAGGCATTAAATGGGTTTTCAGAAACAAGAGAGATGATAGAGGCTTGATTATCAAGAACAAAGCAAGACTAGTGGTTCAAGGATACTCTCAAGAGGAGGGAATTGATTATACTGATGTCTTTATACCTGTTTCAAGACTTGAGGCAGTTAGGATCTTCCTTGCTTATGCTGCATCAAAGAATTTTACTGTCTACCAGCTTGATGTCAAGTGTGCCTTTCTATATGGGGATATAGATAGGGAAGTCTATGTATGACAACATCCGGGATTTGAAGATCCACAGCATCCCAACTATGTGTGCAAATTGGATAAAGCTCTATATGGGCTGCACCAAGCACCTAGGCTGTGGTATGAGACATTGTCTCAGTTTCTCCAGAAGCATGGTTACACTAGAGGTACCATTGATAAGACTCTTGTCATAAGGAAGTCTGGAAAAGACATCTTGCTCGTTCAAGTCTATGTTGATGACATCATATTTGGTTCCTCAAATGACCAAATGTGTAAAGACTTTGAGAGCATCATGAAGAAAAAGTTTGAGATGAGTTCCATGGGAAAAATGGACTTTTTCCTTGGAATTCAGGTGAAGCAAATGAAGGAAGGGTTTTTCATCAGTCAATCTAAGTATGTTTATGACATCTTACAAAGATTTGATATGAAAGATTGTAAGGCAGCAAAAACACCTATACCTAGAAACCACTGTCTCTGTCGTGACTCTGAGGGGGGGATACTGATCAACTTCAGTATAGAGCAATTATTGGTTCTCTGATGTATCTCACAGCAAGTAGACCCAATATCATGTTTGCAACTTGTATTTGTGCAAGATATCAGGCTGCTCCAAAGGTGTCTCACCTAGTTGCTGCCAAGAGAATCCTTAGATACCTTAAAGGAGCACCTAAACTAGGTCTCTGTATCCAAGAAATAGTGATTTCAATCTCTATGGTTACTCTGACAGTGATTATGGTGGCTGCAATATCAACAAGAAATCAACATCTGGTGGATGTCAATTTCTTGGTGGAAGGATCATCTCATGGCAATGCAAGAAGCAATCTTTTGTCTCTACATCAACTGCTAAAGCTGAATACATTGATGCTGCTAGTTGTTGTGCTCAGCTGCTGTGGATTCAAAACCAGATGATAGACTACGGATTCAACTTCATGAGCACTCCTATCCACTTTGACAACAACAGTGCTATCTCCATTACTGAAAATCCAGTGAAGCACTCCAAAACTAAACACATCGATATCAGGTATCATTTCATTAGAGATATTCATGAGAAAAATCTTATCAAGCTAATCAAAGTTGATTCAAATGAACAATATGCTGGCTTGTTCACCAAAGCCTTTGATGAACAAAGATTCAAATATCTCATTACAGCTATTGGGATGACAAACCTTGATTAGTTTATCTCATTTGAAATTTTTTAATGTGTAAAGTTTTATGTCAAATCAATCTAAGCCCTGTTACAAAAGGTCTTTCTCTAAAATTTTATCTAAGTATGAATTCTTCCGAAGAGGAATTAACCCTCGGAAGATATTTTCCATATCTTTCGAAGCAAATTCCTCCTAGGATAATTTTCTTCTCGGAAGAGTTGTTAAGTCTTGGAAGAAGCAATTGATCTCATATCAGATCTATATCCAAAGCTTGTAACATTCTCCATTCGGAAAGCAACATATACCTTTGGAAGTAAAAACTTTACCTTCGGAAGTAAATTTTCCTTCGGAAATGCTTTATACTTGGAAGAAAGATTTTACTGTGTAAAGTTTATCTCATTTGAAATTTTTTAATGTGTAAAGTTTTATGTCAAAACAATCTAAGCCCTGTTACAAAAGGTCTTTCTCTAAAATTTTATCTAAGTATGAATTCTTCCGAAGAGGAATTAACCCTCGGAAGATATTTTCCATATCTTCCGAAGCAAATTCCTCCTAGGATAATTTTCTTCTCGGAAGAGTTGTTAAGTCTTGGAAGAAGCAATTGATCTCATATCAGATCTACATCCAAAGCTTGTAACATTCTCCATTCGGAAAGCAACATATACCTTCGGAAGTAAAAACTTTACCTTCGGAAGTAAATTTTCCTTCGGAAATGCTTTATACTCGGAAGAAAGATTTTACTGTGTAACGGAAATCTTTTGGGCCCCACTCTGTAAAAAGTAAAGATTTTGTTAATGATGTCGGATTATTTAAATGGACTAACCTTACCGCCCATGTCACATCATCCACTGAAACCTCCCATCATCTTATCCAAACCCCCTTTAAACCGCCATTGCACCCGCTTAAATACCTCTGGCTAATCAATTTCATCCTTTTTACCAAAATTACTGCCCTAAAAGCTTTCTTCATCTTCAATTTACCCAATTCCGAACTATCTTCTTGCAACTTTCTAAAATGGCACTTAACCCTCAGCACAACCAAGTCGCACTCCTTGACTCTTCAAGGGATGCCGACTTCTCACATATCATCTCCTTTCTAACCCAATCTTCTTACTACATTGCCCTACCTGTTAACTCTACGGTTTAGTCAAATCATATGTCTGAATTTTGGGCAAACGGTCAAATTGAAACCCTAAATAGGGTTCGTGTCATTAGATCGAGCATCTATGGCCAGGAGTTGGTCATTTCTGAACAAATCATCAGGGAGCATCTAGAGCTTCATGATGAGGGCGCTCCTACAGAATTCCCCAAAGCAGATCTGGACAACACTTTAATGGGATATGGTGGAGATGTTAGCAGGTCAACCGTCTACAAATTCAACTTCTCTTACAACTGGAAGTTCCTGCTGCATGTAGTTCTTCACTGCTTGTCCAACAAATCTAGGGGATGGGATCAAATCCCATATGAACTTGGGTGCCTAGTTCATGGTTTGGTGAGAAGCCTCCGCTTCAACTACTCAAGATTTGTGCTGACCAATCTCATGGGAAACCTTCAACGGGACATATTCTTCATGTATCCTAGTTTTCTCCAGCACATAATCAATTGTGAACTGGACTACAGCAAACTTGTCTGCGCAGCTGCTCTGATTGTTCCTCAAATGAGGCCGACCATCTTCAAAACTTTGAAGAGAGTGTCCACCAACTTCATCGGAAGATATACTGCACTTCTTCCAGGTATGATTGAGCCAATGGCTCCTGGTGACATCCCCGTTAACCCCACAAGTGATGAACCCACACCAGCAACTACCCTCACTTTGCCAAATCTACCTTCCCCCCATTACCATCACTTATCAAAGACGTCCTAAACGAACCCTTGTTCAATCTTCTCTGATTGAACAAGCTCCTCCTGTTCTACCCAAAAAGGCTAGAGTGGAACAATGGGCTCCCACTCAGCCTGAGGTCCAACCATCCTTCACCATTGACCTCAATATGGGTCTTGAGTCTCCTCAGTCTCAGACCCTTGACCCTAAATCCAAGTTGAAAACCTTCAAGGAGAGTCTTTATACTCCCTTGAGCAGCCAAAAAGGGACAGCCCCATCACAGGCTCAATGCCTTTAGAAATTGATCAGAGTCCCGAGTCACTAGGTTTTATTTCCATATCCTTTACTGACCTATTAATCGGAGCTGATGAAGAGATTATGTCTCTTCAGGGCAATGAAGTTGATCCACAACACCCTCTCAAGGATCAACAGAGCCCAGAGAGATCTTTTATCTCTAGCCCCCATCAGCGAACCTTTACTAAGGTGAGTCCCACTGATGTGGAGCGGCTCATGTAGATTCAGCTGCCACTACTGAAGGAGCCTAAAGGGATCCTCAGGACAGTGGTAACATTACTGAGACTGAATCTACAGCAACCATGCCCTTTGATGACTCTGAAAGAGACATCAAGGGAAACCAGGGCGCCAAGAAACCACATCTGGTGGTGAGGATGAACATACAAGGTATGTTACCTCGTCCCCCCATGATTCTTCGAAAGAAGATGAGGTAAGACTGCAACTCACCATTGAAGACCTACTTTCTAAAGTCTCAAATCTTGAATCTACTTCGGAGCTCAAGAGCTTCGAAGGTTAAATGCACCTTCTTCCACTATTAAGGAAGTTGGTCAACCTAAGGTCCAAGTGGAACCTGAGATTAACTTCGAAGGGGAAACAAGGACTGATGGCCCAGCAACTGAGACAGTTGGGACAGATAGTGCATTCTCACAGACTTTCGAAGCACAAGTCAAAGCCTTAGAAGAACAATTTCAATCTTCCGAAGCTGAGATTGCAGCCGTGGAAGGACTATTCTCCTTATCCAATGATCTAATAGTGACAGATGAAATCCTAGAACTTGCATCTGAGGTTAATAGGGAGGATTTTCTCACCCAACCCCTAGCTCAAACATCAGCATTAACTCCAGCTTCCATCTCTACTACTCAACCTGAACCTTCCATCCAAGAACCCCAAAGTCTAGCACTTCCAAAGACATCAAAGGAAAGAGGAAGATGACTAAGGAAGAGCTTCAGGATGAAGAAAGGTTAGAAAAACTCAAAAGAAAAGGTAGACTTCCAAGTGGAAAACTGCTAGCTGCCAGTAGCAAAGCAGCTGCAGCCAACCAGGAGGCAGTCAACAATAGAAGAAGAGTAGAGATCATTGATAGACTTGTCAGTCTAGGAGCTGCGAGTGAAAATGTACTCCTGCTACCACTAGAGTTAGTTGAGCTGGAAAAGGCAACTTTGCTGCAAAAACAGCAAAGAGAAGAGGCAGCAAGGTTGGTCTTAGAGGAAGAAATGGAGAGGAAAGAAAGAGAAGCTGATCAGCAGCTCAGGAGGGAAAGGATAACTTTCCTAACCTCCAGAGGTTTCTCTCTAGAAGAATTATCTCCACACAACAATGAAACGATCTTATGGCTCTTCAATAAAGAGCAAGATCAAATGGAGAAAGAGAGAAAGAAAGCTGCCAGGGAAAAGCTGATGCTGAAGAAGAAGAAGGAAGAGGAAGCAGGACTAGCTGTTGCCAAGAAGATAGGTGAGAAGGCCTGGATGAAGAGCTATCTCCGGGCTCATGGCTTCTCTAGCAGGCAGGTGGGTCCTATGTCTGAAAAGACCCTCCAGCGACATGTCAGTGACATAAAGGCTGACATTCGCTCGGGGAAGAGGAAGGAGATGCACAGAAGGGGATAGGGGATGATCTTCAAATCAACTACTCAACCCCAACTTCAAACCCATCCACAACCTGAACCAATTCACTTTCCATTCCCCATCAAAGCTGAACCAACCACTGAACCATACACCCCTGAACCTACACCATCACCCCTACTAACCTCTTCACCTCAACCACCTAAACTACCCATCCTCCAACCCAAAACACTAGCCAGAATCCAAACACCTCAACCTACCCAACAACCCCTCAAACCATCCCCTCAGCCTTCTAAACATCTCCCCTTAGAGGAGTTGAAGGCAATCAAGACAAAGCTCATCAATTGAACAACCCTTAGCGACATCTCTTGTGAGGAGGATTCAGTCAATTTGACTTATGTTGATGGATCCTCAAGTTCCCTCACTAGAGATCAATTTCTTAATCTGCCAAGAGGAACATTAGACCAAGCTGCAAATCTCCTTGGCCTCAATTCAGACACTTTGAATGAGGAAGAAAAGAAGTTAAGGAGGAGGCTGGTGACTCTGCTGGATACCAAGAAAGGTGACAGGGTGCCAAGACAACCTCTTGCACCTAGGAAGAAGATCATCCAGTGGAGGTTCGAAGACTCTTCTTGCAACTTTGTTGTTTGAAAGAGAGAATGGAGAGCTCAACAGGCTAACTTCATCTCTGCTACACTTAAGCAGATTTGATATTGCTGAGTTAGCAGAGAAGCCATTCTCTAACCCTTCAAACTCTGATGTAGCTGCTCATATCAGAAATCATCTAGGCAGTCTTCATATGGCCGAGCTAACTGCTAGGACCAAGGTTGAAGAAGAGTTGAAACTGAGAGAGGAGGAGAAAAGGAAGGGATCAACAACCAAAGGCAAAGCCTTTCTACAAATGGTTGAAGGTCCTGAACTTGAATCCATAGTTAGATGGGAGTATGACTATAACTCCCGTCAACTAACTCTTTTCAGGGGGACGCAACAGAGGGTACATGTCATTCAGAGTGATAGACTGGATCTCCTATCCACTAATGACTTGTACAAGCTTCTCAGCACCACTTCAGGGAAGAACAAAGAAACAGACAAATATCTTCTGTCCCTGGTGTTGAAAGCTTTGAGAAGCAGTAACAAGTGAGGTTTTGGTAGCATCAGCCTAGGGGGAGTTTGTTGGATCTAGAAAAGCTGGTGCAACCAAAACCAAATCACTTAGATTATCTTGGTACAACTAATAAAGGACTTCCGAAGCTAAGTGTGGAACTTCCGAAGGAAAAAGGAGCCCTTCTGAAGACAAAGTGTAAAACTAACTTCCGAAGGAAAACTCCAACTTCCGAAAACAAAGTATTTACTTCCGAAGATCAAGACTTAGAGTGATAGATAAGAAGTCAACTTCCAAAGTATATAAGTCCTCAAGCCTCGGAATTATAGAAGCCTCTTTTGAAGTATAGGTGGCTTTGGAAGAACTTGTTCTTCCGAAGCCAACTTACCTTCAGAAGACACTACTATTATCCAGTGGACATAAGTATGGTCTTCCTGACACTCCGCTGTAGATCTCTGAGATACTGCATGGCGTTTTCTCAAAAGCCATGTAGTTGACCATACTTTATTCCACTGTTTACCTTTATAAGTTAGTACAGTTGCCATCTTTAGTTGGTGACAAAAGGTAAGTCATGGACATGTCATGACTACCATATCTTAGATAATACTTTATCTAAGATACCTTAACTTTAGCATTGTAGTATATGCTTTAGTCTTAGGTTTCCAGCTGGTATCAAAGTATATCCGGCTGTAGGATCTAGTATATATAGTTTCTCATTGTAACTCATATTCTATGCTTGTAAGAGTCTTGTAATACTTTGAGTTGAGAAGTAATATATATAAGTGCCTTGAAAATTATTTCTGTGTGTTCTTTGCTACTTATCATATTATTATCAACTCTTATAAAAGACTCTACTTCATCTGATTTGAGTGTTCTATAAGTGAGTTTGAGAGAAATCCAAGTGTTTAAGTGACAAACCTGATCCTGCAGAGGTAGAAGGTGTGGGTTCAACACTAGCTTGTGTTGCTAGGTTGTCACCTTGATTAATGAGCTCTAACATTTTTAGGACAAGGGCTGTTTCTACCCCTGAGAAGCCTACAGTTGCCTTCTTCATGATTTTAAAGATGATGGGCTTCATCTGTCCCAATTTAAGAATATTACCTTTTTCCCTCAACTATGAGCCCAGTTCACAGTTGAGAATGTATTGAACATATCTTGGAAACATGTAATACTCTAAGGATTCTAAGTTAGCAAGCAAATTTCCATAACTGTTGATGCATGTATGTCCCTAGATCATGATTTGTAATGTAATAGATCTTGTTTGTCTGACTATGATGTAATATGAATTGATTAATGAAATGATATGGATTGTTTGTGATTTGTAATGTCTAATATTTCATTAATGAGTCGATATTGAATTGATTAAATTGGGTTTATGATTGTTTGAATGGTTACACATCAAGTTATATTAATTAAAACATTCAAACTTAACTTAATGAAGTTCTCATGCGAATGGCCCATGCGAATGGACCACACGCATGAATAACTTCATACGATTGACTCAGTCGCACGACTGAACCAGGAGACTGGATCAGTCGTATGATTGACACATAAGATTGGCTCAGTCGCACGACTGAACACTCAGTCGTGCGGATGGATCAACCGCATGGTTCAATCGCACGACTGAACCATACTTATGGTCCAGTCGCACGATTGAACAATATTAACCTATAAATAGACCCAATTCATGGAAAAACGTAAGCATTGATACCATTACGACTCCAGACGTACCCTAGCCGTCCAGAAGCCTCCCAAATCGTTCTCCAAGTTCACAGAACACATTAGATCGATTCCTAATCGACTTCTAACATTAGATTCAATTCTTGATTGATTCTTCGTGTGTTCTCACTGATTGGATCGCCAATCAAATAGGATTCCGCACTATTTGATCTGGTTTACACGCTAATCACTAGGTATTTCGTTCAAATACCAGGTCCTAACAAGTGGTATCAGAGCTTTGGCTCTTGATTATGTGTGATTCAATCAAGATTGCATAAAAGTTTGTGTTTTTGCACTAAAAACGCAATCTTTGCCGTCAAAAGTGATCTTGGACATTCCCTGCTCATCAAAGTTTGGTTTCTATGGACTTAGGCGATTAGACATTGCGAAAGTTCGAATTTTTACGGCTGAAACACGTCAAACCTAGAAAATTTCGCAAAACAGCAGCTTCAGTCGCACGAGTGACCCATTCGCACGACTGGACTCCATTCGCATTGCCCATTCGCACGATTGGACCTAGTCGCACCTTCATTCGGCCGACTGAACCATTCGTTCGCATAGCTCATACACATCAGTTTCATTCGCACGACTGAACCAATCGCTTAGTTCAGCCGCACGATTGAATCAGTCGCAGAGTTCATACGCACGACTAGACCATTCGCATCCTTCAGTCGCATCAGTGAAAGTTTG
Source organism: Flaveria ramosissima (assembly GCA_025215565.1). Taxonomy (NCBI): domain Eukaryota; kingdom Viridiplantae; phylum Streptophyta; class Magnoliopsida; order Asterales; family Asteraceae; genus Flaveria; species Flaveria ramosissima. Next base: position 47,992,739 of record CM046046.1, read on the forward strand.
TTTGATTAGACTTAAAGTTATTCACCATGGAAGATCAGATGTCAGCCTTTACTACTGGGAAGGACTCTTGGATACAGAACCTGCTGTTGCTTGAGAGTGAGGTGGGTAATCATAATAAACCACCAAAACTTTTGACTATAGATGAGTTTCCCCACTGGAAACAACGTTTTGAGATCTACCTCAATGGAGTGGATCCGAATCTGTGGGAAGCCATCGAGATTATATATAGTACACCGGTGGGAGCTGATGGAGTTAAGCTAACGTTAGGAAGGATGACGGACGCGTAGAAAGTTAAATACAATGCAGAGAAAAGAGTTTATGCATTGATTACACAGTCTATCCCAAAAGACATATTCCACCAGTACTCAGAGAATAAGCAGTCCAAGAAACTTTGGGATGAGCTAGAGAAGAGGTACGACGGGAATGCTTCGTTGAAGGCAATCAAGGCCAAGGAGTTAAAGAAGGAATTCGATAACTTCTCATCGATTGGTAACGAGAGTTTAGACGACGTCATCGATAGATTCTACCATTTGATGAGCGAACTGCATACACATGGGGTGGAAACTACCATGGAAGAGAAAGTAACTTTGCAGACGGATTGCCTGAAAAGTGGGTTTCATTCGTGTCTAACCTGAGACAGAATGGAATGCTTGCAAAGCTGGATATTAATGACTTCATTCTTAAGTTGCGAGAAGAAGCACTAAGGATGAAGTACAGAGCTCAGAAGTCTTCGTACACTCAAAATCCAGCTTGTACAACGCCACGCCACAAGCTAAGACATCTGGAGCACCTCTCCAGACTGCATTTGTGTCTAGATCGTCGGGTCCTTCACATGCTTCTCCTTCAGGATCAGACACGTCAGGGTCTTCTTGTACCCACTATATTGGATCTGAAGCAAGTGATACTAAACTGAAGACCGAGAACCTCGGTAATGTGACTGTGGAGGTAGCTCGAGAGCATATGAATCTTTTGGAAGCAGTGGTCCATTCATATGATGGACTTGATGCCGGGAAGATTGGAAACTGCCATCTGGCAGACGAGGACTACGAGCAGGTGGACGAAATGGAGCTTGAGAGGATGGACATAATGTGGGCCTTAGCTAGTGCTGTACGGAAGGCAAAGAAGTTTGTTAAAAAGACCGGACAGAACTTGGTAGCTACTAAGGATACTACATTTGGCTTTGACAAAAGCAAAGTGACCTGCTTCAACTGTGGAGAGAAGGGGCACTTCAAGAGAGAATGTGTCAAGCCAAAGAAGACGGGTGATGGGAACCCGTTCTCGTCCTTCACTCGCCAAGAGAAGCAAGCTTCCAGTTCTACTTCATCAAGCAAGGATCCAAAAGCCTTGACTGCTCATGATGATGAAGGACAGGATTGGAGCTTTAGGTTTGTCTCATCAGGGGAATCAAACATTGCAAGTGTAGAAGATATTGATGATGATTCTGCAAGTGACGGTGATCTAGCAGTTGAGATAGCGATGTCACACAGTGAAGAAGCAACTGCAGCCGAGATTAGTTACAAGCCTAAAGAGGAGACTTCCATATCAAAAACAGAAAAGACAGAATCACCAGAACCAGAGACATCTGATGCTGCGTTGATGGCTAACTCTTCTGAACCAACTCAGGTAAGTACTACTGACCAAATGTTTGATAATCATGCTTGTTCTGATTGTGATACTTTTAGGAACAGCATAGATGAAAAATTTGCTAGGTTATTAGATCATAATGATAACTTAGTAAAAGATTTGCAACTGTGCACTGAGGCTAATAGAGTATTAAAACAAAATGAGCATAGATATAAAGAAAAGATAGACCTATTGACTAAACAGCTTAGGGAAAAGCGAAGTAGTTGCTTTTAACCAAGCTAACGACATTAGGTACTATCTAAACTCCCTAGAAGACACTAAGAAGCAAAAGGCATTTCTAGAAGTAGAAGTAAACTCATTAAAACAGAAACTGCATAGTTGGACTAGTTCTTCACACATAGTTCAACACTTAGTGAGAGAAAGGAATAACGGGGAGGGATTGGGTTACAAAGTGGTTCCACCACCACCTGAGACCTTGATGAACACTAAGACTAGACCAGTAAATAATAACCCCATCAAGGATCACGTAGTGTCTACTCCTCTTGTTAGTGATCCAGATTCTTCATGTTCATCTATTGAATCTGGAAACAAGAAAAAGGAGACCACTTCAAAGGCAAAGGGTAAATTGCCTTGTGTTAATCTGGAAAATGAATTTGAAAAAGTTAACTTAAAGTCAGGGTCAAACAGAGTCAAATCAGAACCTAAAAAGACTTCTAATGTTAATTTTTCACATGCTTCAAGTCAAAAACCAGTTAACCAAAAGGAAAAGGATGTTAAACAGGTTAAAACAGTTAACTTTGTTAAACCAGTGAAAACATCAAAAGAACCAGAGTTAAAACCTAAAGTGATTGATTTTACTAGAATGTCACACACTTTTCCACAAAGAAAGTTTAATCATAAAGTTGATAGCAGGTCATGCTACAACTGTGGAGAATGTGGACACATTGCTTCCTATTGTCCTTTCTATCAGACACCCAGGAAGAATATTGAACTTCAGGATTCAAAGCCAAGGTCTTCTAAGAGGAGTTCTCTGACTCTACCTAGAAGAACTAGTTAATCTAAAGTTCAACCTGTAAGCCAGTCGACTGTTTATCATAAACAGGCCTTGCACAAATCTGGCTTATGGAAAGAGAAGTCAGCATGCGTGTTTGATACTGATGACAAGAAGGAACCTGAGCTACCCTCACCCTCTAAGGGTCAATGGGTGGAATTTATGATGTGTGATGCCTCTGGGAAACCCAAGCCAGTAAAGGCTTGGGTTCCTAACCTAAACTAATCCGTTACTTTGTATGTGCAGGGTGTTCGATACAGTGCTGAGACTAACACGTGGATTGTAGACAGCGGAGCATCCAGGCACATGACAGGAAATAGGGCCCTTTTATCAAACGTCAAGCAAATAAAAGAAGGGCATGTTTCGTTTGCTGGAAACAAGGGAGGCTATATCACAGCTCAGGGAGAAGTGGGAAATCAGAAAGTTAAGTTTGATAAGGTGAACTACGTTCAACAACTTCAAAATAACTTACTTTCGGTTTCCCAAATCTGTGATAAAGGATTTAAGGTCATCTTCGACAACAAGAAGTGTTACGTGCTGAAGAAAGACTTCGTGATCCCAGAGGACCTAGTTCTGATGACTGCTTCAAGATATAAAGACCTTTATGTCTTGGATCTATCAACAACTACTACAACGGATCATGAGGTTCAGTGCTTTCTATCTAAAGCTACTGAAAAGGATTCCATCTCCTGGCATAGGAGAATGGGACACATTAGTCAAAGGAAGATGAATCATTTGATTCAGAAGGATCTGGTGAGAGGAGTTAATGTCAAGAACTTCCAGCTTCCTGACTTTTGTGTAGCTTGCAAGAAAGGCAAACAGACGAAGAAGTCTCATAAGGAAAAGAAAGTTCATTCAATAGAACTTCCTCTTGAACTTCTTCACATGGATCTGTTTGGTCCAGTCAGTACAAAGAGCATTGCAGGCGACTTGTACTTTTTTGTGGTCACTGATGACTACTTAAGGTTCACTTGGGTAATGTTTCTGAAATCCAAATCAGAAACATTTGAGTCATTCAAGGAGTTAGTAACCACACTGGAATCTCTCTACAAGCTGAAGGTTAGACAAGTACGCTCAGACAACGGGACAGAATTCAAGAACTAGTGGATGGAGGCATACTGCAAGGAAAAGGGAATTGTGCATCAATTCACTTCCGCCTACATGCCTCAGATGAATGGCGTTGCTGAGAGAAAGAACAGAAGCTTGATAGAGACAGCACGGACTATGCTGGCAGACTCGAAACTGCCAATCCAATTCTGGAATGAGGCTGTGGCGAATGCATGTTATACACTGAATCGAGTCCTGATAGTCAAGCGCCATGGAAAGACATGTTATGAGCTACTACAAAGACGCAAACCGAATTTGGAGTATCTTGAACCTTTTGGCGCGCCGTGCACACTTCTGAAGAAGACACAAGAAGGCAAATTCAGCGAGAAGGCGGATGAAGGAATCTTTCTAGGATACAACATACCAAACAAGCGAGTCTACAACAACTCAACGGGTCTAGTAGAAGTGTGGTGTAACGTTGACGTTCAGAGATATACCACACCACCTACTGGCAAAGGACCCGCCTACTTCTTCGACTATGATGGATTCTTCAAGTCATTCAACATCCCTATCTCTCCCTCGGATGACGAGTTAGCTACTAGAATGATGTATGATATCTTGAATACACCATCTAGCTCACAGGGAGAATCATCTACTCAGTCAGGGGGAGTAGTCGATGACAGTGACTCCTCTGAAGATGAAGCTGAAGCAGATGACCAGAACAGTCAGGAGGAACAGGTTCCAGTTCCTGAAAGTCCACAAGCATCTACCAATGATGCACCTTCGACTTCGGAACCTCAAACTCCAACTACCTCAGATGCAGAACCAAATGTTCATAATCTTGGCTCTGTGGTAGCTGTTCCTACTACTCCAGGATCACGACTAAACGTCTATCATCCCCTAGACAATGTCATTGGGGATGTCAGATCAGGAGTACAAACCCGAAATCAGCTATACTCAGCTGATTACGCCTCGGTTATGGAGAAGGGTTACATTCATGATGGTGCTTATCGGTGTTTTGTCTCGCAGTTTGAGCCAAAATATGTCAGTGATGCACTAAATGATGAGGCGTGGGTGAGTGCCATGCAAGAAGAACTTCTTCAGTTCAAGAAGTTAGGTGTGGACTCTGGTTGATAGACCTAAAGGTGCTAAAGTCATTGGCACCAAATGGGTCCTGAAATGCAAGAAGGATGACCAAGGGGTCATTATCAGAAACAAAGCTCGATTGGTGGTTCAGGGTTTTCGCCAAGTCGAGGGGATTGACTACAATGAGGTGTTTGCACCCGTGGCAAGGATGGAAGCCATTCGTATCTTCCTTGCCTATGCATCGTACATGAAGATTAAAGTCTACCAATTAGATGTGAAGAGTGCATTCCTTCATGGGGAAATCAGAGAAACAGTCTATGTCAGTCAACCCGAGGGATTTGAAGATCCTTATCATCGGGATAGAGTTTACAAGCTCGACAAGGCTTTATACGGGCTTCATCAAGCTCCAAGAGCTTGGTATGAGAAACTCTCGACTCATCTTGTGAAACACGGCTTTCGCAGGGGAGTCATTGACTGCACGCTGTTCATTAAAGAAAAAGATGGCGACCTACTGCTCGTACAGATCTATGTTGATGACATAATCTTCGGTTCAAAGAACGAAGAGTTATGCAAAGAGTTTGAAGCAGTTATGAAGAAAGAGTTTGAGATGAGTGCTATGGGGGAGATGAAGTTCTTTCTTGGGTTACAGGTGGATCAGACACCAAATGGGATCTTTCTACATCAGACCAAGTATGTGGGAGACATTCTCAGTCGCTTTGACATGGAGAATGCTTCTGCTGCTGGGACTCCACTTGCTACGAATCACGACATAGCACCTGATGAAAATGGAGATCTTGTAGATGCCACGATGTACCGAGGAATGATTGGATCCCTCATGTATCTCACTGCCTCAAGACCTGATATCATGTATGCTACATGTTTATGTTCTAGATATCAGGCTAAACCTAAGGTCAACCATCTGATTGGGGTCAAGAGGATTTTTCGTTATCTGAAGGGTACACCCACACTTGGGTTGTGGTATCCTCATGATGATGACTTTGAGCTCACCGCGTATAGTGATTCGGATTACGGGGGCTGCAAGATGAACTACAAGTCTACATCAGCAGGGTGTCAATTCTTTGGGAGAAGACTAGTTACCTGGCAGTGTAAGAAGCAGACATCGGTTGCATTGTCAACCTGTGAAGCTGAATATGTTGCTGCTGCAAGTTGCTGTTCACAAATCATCTGGATTCAACAACAAATGCGGGATTACGGTTTAAAGTTCTCTTCTACTCCTATTTTTGTTGATAACTCTGCTGCAATTGCAGTAACTAAAAATCCGGTCCAACATCCTAAGACCAAACATATCGGTATTAAATACCATTTTATAAGAGATTGCTTTGAAAAGAACTTAATTGATGTGGTAAAAATTAATACTGATTTTCAACGCGCTGACCTCTATACTAAAGCCTTTAATAAACCACGTTTTCAATATTTGCTAGAGGCCAACGGCGTTAAAAAGAAAAGTGAGGTTATTCCTGATGATGATAATGTGTAGTCCGATGTAGTTTAGTTAAAGTTTGTTTTTTTTATTTTATTTTATCTGTTTATTTCAGTCTGTTTAAATTAAACTCATGTTATTTTGCTGTTTATTAAAATCCTAAAATAATTAAACCAGTAATGATTTTAGTATTTTAGGGGGAGAATATGTCAGCAAGTTAACATTAAAAAAAAAAAAAAACAAGGGAGAAGGAGTGGGTAGCTGATATAAGGTAGACCGTATCTGGGATACCGACTCAAAACCTTTGGAAAATGATAGTACACAGGAACAAATCAAGAGGGACTTTAAAATTTAATTTTAGAAAAGATGCAAAAATTCAAAGTATAAGTCTGTGTAGTCTAAGCAATATAAAAGGGAAGATGATAGAAAAACTGGTAACTCCTAAGGTAATACAAAGAAAGTAGACCTAGAGGTTGCTAGACCACAAATGATATGTCGGTAGATTCAACACAATAGATGATTAGACCTGACTGGTGATCTCAAGATCAAACTAAGTTGTTCAACTAACTGTGGGCTTCCATCTTATCACTGGTTAACACAATCAACAATATTCCAATAAGGGGTAATGAGCATGTAAACGCCACAAATGTGTGCGGATGACCATAATTAGAGCAAAGCAAGAAAAAAATGAAAGACAAATGCTATAAAGCTAATGACTTATGTTATTGGTGCATTTTGTGCAAAACAATATAAGCTGCTCTAACAAGGAGATAGGTTGTCTGCCTCTCTGCTGTGCGATGGCACTGACCTGAGGATAAGCATAACCTAGATATTCTAGAACTTCATTGTTGTTTGCCGCCTCTCTGCTGTGCGATGGCACTGACCTGAGGACTGGCTTCTCTTTGAAAGCTCTAAGAATAGTCTCTTCTTGTAATAATACCCGTAGACCGCTCAAAAGCTCCTGAGGAATGTTGATTACCATATAAGTGTGGGATCCACAAATGTTAGTTTGAAATAATCAAACCTAAAACAATCACCAGTCTGTGTATGGATTTAAGTGGACAAACATATTGACAATCATTGTGGCTGCAATGCTTGAAAGTTCAAATCAATGTGGTAATCTAAGAGTTCCAGTATGATTCCCTAAAGTTGCTAATGACTCTGGATGAACACCAAGAATTGAGCATCAAAAGATTTTGATAATAAGTCCCAAATGATTTGACTTGCCTGTATGATTCCAAAATTGAATTGGTCCAGGTGTGGTCAATCCAAGTTGAAGCTGTCTATTCCGGAACCAAATCCCGTAGATGTCCATCTTAGGATTTATCTCTCACAAAAAGCCAAAAACAAGTCTTGTTTTGAGTATTTAGTTTAAATTTTCTAAGTTAGTTAGTCGTTTTAGTTTGTTAGTTTGTCGGACTACATCAGGAAAATCAGTAAGGAATCAACTCACTAAAAGGGTCATGTCTGAGATGACCACATGTGCTTTAAATGTTTAAACGAGTCACGTCTGAGGTGACAAAGTGTTTAAAAGAGTCACGTCTGAGGTGACTAAATTGCTTAAAAGGATCACGTCTGAGGTGATCAAAAAGTTTTCAAGTTAAAATGATCATGTCTGAGATGATCAAAAGCTCATAACGTTAATTTCAAAAGTTAAAAGGGATTTAAATGTAAATTGGTAAAAATGGCAGAAAATTAACTAAGTGTGACCCATTCGCACGATTGGACCATGAGAATGGACCAACCATGCGAATGGCTCCCATTCGCACGAATGGACATGAGATTGAGCCATTCACACGAATGGCTTATCAGAATGACCCATTCGACCAATTGGAAGGGGGCGAATGAGTCAGTCGACCGACTGAGACTCATTCGGTCAACTAAACATGCGAATGAAAGGCACGATTGAATCAGTCGACCGACTGAACCTCAGTCGGTCAACAGCATGCGACTGACTGGGCCAATCGCACGATTGAGCCTCAGTCGCCCGAATGAACTGAGCGAATGAGGCCAGTCGGCCGATTGAACTCAGCTTCAGTATTTAAAGGGCACAGTCGATCGCATTTCATTCATCACACCCCAATCGCTCTCAAATCGCACACCCTACCGTTACTCTGCCAAAATTTCATTAGACTATGTTTCCATCTTGATTCTGATCCACTGACTCTCGTTATTGATTATACAGGTAGTTTGAAGTTCCATCTGACCGAAAACTGAAGAGTTTAAACCCTAATTTGGGTTATTCGACTGTAAAACAAGAACCGAGACTTAAATGACCTAATAACCTACCAAAACTATGCAAAATGTAAAAATTTAGTTTAATAGGTTATTAGTAACAAGAATGCGAGTCTATTGAACCGGTTATCCATGTTAAAACACCTGTTTTGTTAAAGATTCGAACGGAAGGCGACTGACTATAGGACAGGCGACTGGTCACCCGGATGAACTCCAATCGCACGATTGAAACTTGCGATTGGGTCAATCGCCCGAATGAACCATGCGTTTGAGCTCAGTCGGCCGACTGAACCATTCGCAGACTCAGTCAGCAGACTGAACCCAATCGCATGTCTCATTGACCAGAATGAGCTCAGTCGCATGAAAGGACAGCCGACTGACTTCAGTCGCATGATTCATTCGCACGAATGAATCAGAATGAATTTCAACATTACACTTAGAACTAAATTTTAATGTATCATGTACTAATGGTTCTATGTCGTGTGCTTTCAGGATAATGGCTGAGAGATGGTCCATAAATCCAAAGCACAACATCTGTGCTCATTTGGATCACACTACTAGGAACGGGGCCGAGTTCACCGATATTATAGCCTTCCTCAGACGTTCCCGGATCCATAAGGCTATCTACTCCCTGCACGCCCTACAGATCACTACATCAGGCATTCTGGGAGAATGCCTCTGTGGATCGCTCTCGTGAGCCCTACAGTATTCGGAGCTCTATACTGGGTCATGATATCGAGATCACTGCTGCTGACATCCAGAGGTTCCTAGAGTTTGGAGATGATACTGATCATCCTACCAGATTACATCCACTGACCGTGAGAGGATGCTTTTGAGGATCAAGTACGCTGGGGACATAAACTCAGGTGTGCTCAACAAGAGCAACCTGTGCCCCCAGTACAAGTACTTAGCCCATGTGATCCTTAAGTGCGTTGCTTCGAGGAGGGGTGGGTTCGACGACCTCTCAGACCAGATCCAAAATGCCTACGTGGCACTGGTGCTGAACCACCCCTTCAGCTTTTCTAGTATGATTTTCTCCTATCTGGTGGAGAACTTGGAGGCAAAGGGAAAGGAGGGGTTTTGTATGTACCCCAGGTTTTTACAGCTCATCTTCAACGAGAAGCTGCCACATCTGCCCAAAGAGAGTCATGATGCAGTGGCACTGGAGATCATGGATGATACGACTCTGGGTCGGATGAGGGTTTATAGGGGGAAGCAGGTGAAGCCCCAAGTTAAGAGATTGATTGGCCACCTGGCCAACGAGAGATATGTGGCTCCGGGCAGACGCAAATGGCGTCATGAGGACAGTGACTCTGATGATGAGGGTCTGCTACTCCCAGAGCTTGACTCTGACGATGATGATAGTGGGGACGCTGGGGACGATATGCCTGCTCCACCGAGAGGCACTGTGTCTGATGTTATACCCCAGTGTCGCCCCAGCTGGAGATGTTGCTGAGTCAGCTGGATTTCATCAGGATTTTGTTCATGGTGCTGAGGAAGAGGAGGAGTCTGACGAGGAGCCCCTAACGTGAACTGTGGGAAGCAAAGTTGTTCCCACAGAACATGGGCTACGGGTGGTTGGTGAACACCCGAGAGACTCCAGAGAGACTGATACTGACCCGAGTTATGCACCGGGTTCTGCAGGCAGGGTTGTAGGGGGAGCATCCACCTCCACAGGGACGAGGAGGAAGAGATGGCTCACCCATGGTCTGAAGAAGAAGAAGCGTCGGTTGACCTTCGTTACCACCATAGCCTCTACTTCCACCACCACAGCCACCACTACCACCTCCACAGCTATACCATCCACCACCACAGCCACCACATCCACCACAGCTACCACAGCCACCACCATACCTACCACCACAGTACAGATTCCATCCACCACCATATCCTTTACACCCACATCACCCCCACCATTTCACCGACCTATCTTCACTACAGCCACCACTACCACCACCTCACACCAGGCAGGACCTTCAGCCCATCCCTCACACACTTATGGATCACCTCTACCTCCAATCGGGGTAGAGGAACAGCTGTCAGCGCTCAACAGGATGGTGATGCACTTACTAGCTGCAGATGAGGAGAAAGCTGCCCAGATCCGCCAGCTTGCCGACCTGACTGCTGCACAATCTCACCAGATGGCAGAGCAGGCTCGAGTAATAGAGCAGCAGGCCCAGCTGATGGATGCACAGAGAGTAGAGATGTCCCAACTCCGGGAGCAGCATGCTCAATCAGCCAAAAGGATAGAGGAGTTGGAGACCACCAACAAGACCATCATGCTGCGGCTCAAGGGATCAAAGGACGAGCCCTTAAAGATCAAGGAAGGAGATGGAGATGATGGAGATGATGGTGATGATGATGATGAAGATGATGATGAGGATGAGGAGGATGATACAGAGGATGATGAGGAAACCGAAGGTGAAAAGACGGAGGAGAAGGAGGATGATGGTGATGCAGAAGGAGGGGATGCGGCTGCATCGGCCTCTGCTTCAGGTCAAGAGAGGAGGTCAAAGAATAGACAGGACCAATCAGCTACCACCGCTGCTCCTCCAAGTGATGAGACTATGATACAGGATAAAAGTAAAGACTAGATGTCTATGTATTTATTTACTTTTGTATTTGAATCCTGTATTGAAAACAATGTATTAAATGTTTATATTAAGTTAATGCATGTCTGTTTGATTAATTACTAATGATTTATGTGTTGAATGTTTAAATCAAACAGATCCAAATTATCAAAGAGATGAGTTTGATGTTGCTCCCCTTCAACAGGTCAAGACTCAACTAACCATGATTCTTGATCTGCAAGGGATCGTTAGGAGGTCTGTGAGTTATACCCCTGAAGAAGGGGAAATAATTCATGACCTATCAAACGAGCAACTTGCAGAGATTTTCAAACTCAATCCGGATGAAATAGTTATAGATGCTCCAACATGCGATTCGACTAGTGATGAAGACTCAACGATGTTGATGAAGTCGAGATCGAAGATATCACCGCAGAGGAGTACCCTCAGTACGCTGACAATGAGGGAAATGTGGTCCCCAATCTGGGTGAATCCCTCGTCAGTGATACTTTTGAGGTGTTGAACAAGATGGAGCAAGAAACAGAGAAAGCAGAAGGAACAGCCCAAGCCTCAAATGATGATGTCGACATTCGAAAGGCTGAGTGGGCTGCATGTTTTGAAGAAGTTAGAGCCCAACGTGCTGCACCAAAGAAGGATGCCTACACCAAACTCTACAGAGTCAAGAAACATCACAAGGTGTCTGGCAGGATTATAGCATGGGCGTATTTTGATGATCTTAATGTTTATGCAGTTAAGAGAGAACAGGGCATAGAGTACTTCAGATTCCCACATGATCTGAAGACTCTACCAGGTTTTGAGCTCAACCAGCTGGCTAAGCTAAAGCTTTTGTATGCTGACCCGAGGAAGATGTCAGGCTGGTTCGAGGCTGCCCTTAAGAAGGAGTACCACACCAGATGGGTTAACTTCAGACCCCAACAGCCGACTAGGTACATAAGAAGGTCTGAGGTTGATGCCATTACTGGCAAGCCCAAGATAGTGTTGAAGTGGAGTCCTCCGCGCACAATGTCGAGAATCCCACTCAGGGAAATGCCACAGGACTTCACTCCACACTTTAAGTGGTGGTACTATGATTGGAGAACAGCTGAAGCGGTCATAGTCCTAAGCAAAGAGGGACAAATGGATACGATCAGGGTATTCGACCCGATGTGGCTTACTAACTTGTCGGCAAATGATGTCTATACGCTATACAAGTGGCCACTGTTCTATGACACGCAGGACATTGTACAAGCCCTCCAGTTCCAAAACGTTATACGACTCTGCTTCGCGTTTGAGATTCACGCAGGAGTCACCAAAGAGGAGAAGTACAAGAAATACAAGGAGGTTATGCAGAAAACAAGAGATTAGAGAGATCTAGGTCCAAGGGGGAGTTTGTTGATGCATGTATGTCCCTAGATCATGATTTGTAATGTAATAGATCTTGTTTGTCTGACTATGATGTAATATGAATTGATTAATGAAATGATATGGATTGTTTGTGATTTGTAATGTCTAATATTTCATTAATGAGTCGATATTGAATTGATTAATTGGGTTTATGATTGTTTGAATGGTTACACATCAAGTTATATTAATTAAAACATTCAAACTTAACTTAATGAAGTTCTCATGCGAATGGCCCATGCGAATGGACCACACGCATGAATAACTTCATACGATTGACTCAGTCGCACGACTGAACCAGGAGACTGGATCAGTCGTATGATTGACACATAAGATTGGCTCAGTCGCACGACTGAACACTCAATCGTGCAGATGGAGCAACCGCATGGTTCAATCGCACGACTGAACCATACTTATGGTCAAGTCGCACGATTGAACAATACTAACCTATAAATAGACGCAATTCGTGGAAAAACGTAAGCATTGATACCATTACGACTCCAGACGTACCCTAGCCGTCCAGAAGCCTCCCAAATCGTTCTCCAAGTTCACAGAACACATTAGATCGATTCCTAATCGACTTCTAACGTTAGATTCAATTCTTGATTGATTCTTCGTGTGTTCTCACTGATTGGATCGCCAATCAATAGGATTCCGCACTATTTGATCTGGTTTACACGCTAATCACTAGGTATTTCGTTCAAATACCAGGTCCTAACAATAATCAAACTGAGAGTACCTAAACTTGACCCCTTGAACCATTCCATGCACTATGAAGGAAAGATCCTCAGGATTCAGGTCCCGCCCTCCATGCTTGTTTGACAAGATGTGGATAACTACATGAAGCAGGTATTTCCACTGGGAAGAGACCTTCCCTTTCCTGAAGGTCTTTACAGAGAAATCTCCCTCATAGCACATCTACATATAAGAATGATTAACAGCTTCTTTTGGGAAAAACAATTCACCTTCTTCATCATCCAGCTGTAAGTGAGTGTTGATGATGGCCGGAGTGATGAAGATTTTCCTCCCCTGCCAGACAGTGCCTTCTCCCCATCCATAATGACCTCTTGGCAGGTCTTCCAATGATAGGATCAAATGTACCAATCTATGATGATTTATGAACACAATTCAATGAAATTCACACAAAGTAATCAAATCAAAACAAGATATCAACAAATTCAAGTTTTCATTAATATCAAGCTAAGACAATTACAAAGTATGAAAGCAGGTTCGAATACAATTCTTTGTTCCCTACTACCTATAAGTCTAAGCTATTTATAATGAAAACAAAAAGTAAAGGAACTAACTAATTACACAAATAGTCCCTATACTATTACAAAATATTAAAAGACAACTAAAGACAACATGTTAATCTTTCTTAGAGAACTAACAATACTCCCCCTAAGATTGACATGGTCTTCTGTCTTCAAAATCTTCAATCTTTGTCTTCTTTGTCTTTTCTTCCATCTTCAGCTTTATCTTCAGCTCTTTGTCTTCATCCTTCAAAGAAATCTTCTGGTTCTTCTTTGACCTTAAACATCGACTTCTGTTTATACATCTCTAATTCTTTCAAAGCATTTGAAATTGCAGACTTAAATTTACTTGCAAGAATGCCTTGTTCAGGTTTAGATTCATTCGTCTTAATTTCCATCTGGTTCATTCTCTCCAACGTATCTTTTGACAAACATGAAATATCAATTTTAGCATACAACTCAATAGGCTTTTGACTTTCCTTTGAGTATACTTCTAGTACTCCTTTTCTTGATATTCTCATGAATTCAATATCTTTAATATCTTTCTTGACAATGTTGGCATAAGCAAGAGCCTTTCTCAGAGATATTCTTTCCATAGCTGCATTCATCACATTAATAATGAACATGAAATATTTATTGTCTTGCTCCGCTATCTCAGGAGATACTTTCTCAAATTTTTGTACAGACAAAAATGAGATATAACTCTTATGTAAAAGCTTTAGCTCTAAAGCTCCAAATAAAGTAATCATGTCCTCATCCCATCTTTCAAGATTTCAGACCAACTTAAGCTCAAACGTCTCAGTGTTATAAAACCATCTGAGGATTGGCTTTGAGTTTCGATTACCATCTATCACTTTCAGACCAGGAGTTGTAACATTCTCAAAATACTTGTCATAAAATTCAATCATAGAATGTTCCGCCTCAGATTGTAATCCCTTGAGCTTTTTATTATTCCTCATAGTAACAAAATACTCCTATCCTCTTGCTCACATCTTGTATTAAGAAAATTACTTGATCGATCCAATCATCTTGTTAATAATTCTACAAAATCTTGCCACGTTTTGAATCAGAAGGATTGATCAGAGGTAACCTATTCAGCTCCTTCAAATCTTGCACTGGAAGTTTTATGATGCTAGAGTAAAAATGATATACACCACACACAACATTTACTCTCTTTATAAAAAATGCATCGAATACTTCATCATACTTCCATGCGATAATCTTTACTTGGTTGATAAAATCTGGAGCAATCATAGCATTCAGCAGTTCAGCAACTGATTGTCCTCTTTGCAATACGTTTCTTACCAAGTCTCTAGTTGATCTTGAATTGTCAAAAATATGCCTTTGTTCAGTAGAAGCTTTATAAGCTTGTCTTTCTGTATCAGGAAACATTTCAATCAACTCTTTCCTGTGAACATGTGCATCAGCAAATCTTGACATTTGTTTGATCTCCTGTGGCTTTAACATTCTTGTTCTCTTTGTTATTTCAAGATACTGAGGATTATCTGTATCAAGTACTATCATTTTTTTCAATTGTTTCTCCGTCTATTGAAAACTTCTGACAAGGTTCCTCAGTAATACAGATTGTAATCTTTTTAGTTTCCTCTAAGGGTAGTTCCTAGATTGCAACTCAGACCTAGATAGTTCTTTTACATTGATCACTTCTTTTGCTCTTGTCCATTCACCATGCTCAACAACAATCTCATTTGGATCTACTAGTGCTACTAACTCTGCAAAAATACATTTCTCATATTCATCGTTAATCTGAGAAACAGTCAGTCCATCCAAATATACACGATTGTATTTCATCTTCACAAGATAATTATATCTTTCTTCAAAGTCTTGTAGTACTTCATCTTGTTCATGAGTATGTTCTTGTTAAGAGAAATGTGATACAAATTGAGCTTCATCAATATCTTCATCATCTAGAACTTCATCATACCAATCATCATTGTATACTTCCTCAATATCTTCTAAAGCCTCAATCTGTTCTTGAACATTCTGTTCTTCAACAGTTTCTTCAATTCTTTGCATCTTAGAAGATGATTCAGTTAGAATTGTATCTTTTACTTCATCCACTTTTCTTTTGCCTTTTATCTGCTCAAGATTTTCATCAACATTTATCTCAGTACTTATCACTTGTACTGGTGAGATAGGCTTCTGAGCTTCTTTTTCTTTTAGCAAATCATCTTTGAGTTTTTCATTTTCTTTAGTTAGTTTCTTGAACTTCTCTTCAAGAATGTCATAGTCTTTGATCATAACTTCAAAATTCATGATTACATCTTTATCTTTAGCAAACCTCACAATCTTTTCATCTTTTGAGGCATTTTCTTTAGTTAACTTTAAGTTTTCATCCTTAAGATTTTGAATTTCTTTTTCAAGAGATTTGTTTATCTCTTTCATCCTTTCATTCTCCAATTTCAACTCTTCAAGCTCTTTCTCTTTACTCAGATTTTCTTCTTTCAATCTTTCCATCTCATCAATATTCACTATCTCCTCTGTTTGTACAGACACATTGTGTGTCGTACTCACAGGAATTTCTTCTACTCCTTCGTTAAAATCAACTTCAAATACTGGATTGTATAGTATATCATTCATAAAATCAAAATCAAAGGTTTGATTTTGTTTAGGCGCTTTTGCACTGTTCAGTCGCATGGACTTTTTGAAACGTCTAACACTTGTAAATTTTTAAACTTTTCAACTATGTAGACGCATGAGACATGTCAAACGTCTAACACTTGGTCAAAATCAAACTCATTCACTATTTAGGCGCATGGGATTATCATAAATGCCCAACACTTGATTAAAATCATGGACTTATAACAACTGTTTAGTCGCATGAAATGTGAGAAACGCCCAACACTTGTAAAATTCCATAGATTTATTACAACAGTTTAGACGCATGGGAATGAGTCAAACGTCCAAACACTTGTATAATTCCTGAAAATTTCATCATGCTCCTATTAAGACTTATGTGCACTGTTTAGGTGCATGAGTTGACTTTGAGTTGACTTTCGGTTGACTTTGACTTTGAGTTGACTTTCATGATTTAAACACTTGTGATTTCCAATTTTTAACCTGCAAACTTGTTTAAAAATATTAGTAATATTTCATACTAATTTTTAAAACATTTGAAGCATAATTTTGAATTTTACAAACATTTTACCTTTTAGTCCCCCAATTTTGAACTTTTTGCATTTTGCACTTTCAATTCACAAAATTTTATTTTCTTTTTATTTTTAAATTTATTTTGTCCCTTCATTTTAGTCTCAACATAAAATCAATTATTATCTAATTTTCAACTTATGACATAAGCATTTTCATTTGCAAATTTTATGTAGGTTCATATTATATTTTCCAAAAATTACATTTTCAATTTACACAAATACTTTGAACATATAGCATCATCCTTTCAATTCAACATTTTGATTTTGATTTTGATTATGATTATTTCTGAGAACAACTCTTTCATTTATTACTCCTCTCTAAACTTTTAAGTTTGAAAAACTTATAAGTTTCTTTAGGAAAGATAATAAGATCACACATCACATTGTGACATTGCCTTCACACACAAAAACATGCATAAAAGCAAATGAAATCAGAATCAAAATCTAAGATAACCAAAAGATTAATGTCTGCAGTGAGATCATATTAATGAAGATCAGCACATTAAAATAAAATAAATATGGATAGTCATTGACAATGAATAAATCCTGATCAAGTGTGTTCCAAGTTAGTGATATCACAGCAAAGAGACACAAGATCTAAGGACAGACAATGAGTGTTTTTGAAAAATTATCAACTCACTTACTTTTTCAATTCTTGGATTGATTAGGGTAGATTTAGATATGACAAGATGTAAAACATACAGAAACTAAGAGAGCTCAACCATCATCATGATATGCAAGAAAGAACACATATACTCAACTTATTACCTGAAACCTATGTATCCACCAGAGTTCATGTTCTTAAATTAATAGAAAATGATCATGGATAACCATTTGATCAACTCTGACTATTCATTTGAATAGTTTGTGCACATTGGCATCTTTTGCATCAAAAAAAGAATCCAGGTCTGTAATCACTTACAACAAAGGATATTTCAGCACTTCAGGTCTATGATGACTCATAACAAAGAAGTGAGACATGCTTTGTAACAGATCTCATGATTAAACACAGTATCAATAGGTGTGAGTGGTGTAACTTAACAAGCATTCAATCTGATAAGCTAAAACAACTCAAAAACACTCAGATGAATACACACAAGCATTAATATTTAGTTTGATCCCAAGAATTTACTTTTTCAGCATAATAGTCAAAATATTGTCTACACATCATATCTGATCATGTCTAAACTTTATTTATGAGTGAAGTATGCAACTAATCTCACTAATGTACTATTATTTCTCACATGTTGCATAACATAATCCTTTCTAAAAGACTCTATTTTTGTAGTTTTGATATATATTTTTGTATTTGATTTTTTCTAAGGAAAACAAGAATCACACACACACAAAATATAACAGGAAATTAACAATGAGAGGATCACTTATTATGATCTTTTGCTTTAGGGAGTTCACATATGATTTATAAGACCAATTGATTCTAGTAAATACTCAAACCGTCCTGGTAGGAAGGCTTTAGTAAATAGATCTGCCAATTGTTTTTCTGTTGCAATTTGAATCAATATGATTAATCCTTTTTCAGATTTATCTCTAAGAAAATGATATCGAATTTCGATATGTTTTGTTTTTGAGTATTGAACAGGATTAGCTGTAATGAACATAGCAGCTGTATTATCTATGTAAATTGGTGTTTTAAGAAAATTGAACCCATAATCCAGTAGTTGATTTTGCAACCAAAGTATTTGAGAAGATCCTGCCGATGGCAGCAATGTACTCAGCTCTTTGCAGTTAAAACAGATACATTTGTTTGTTTCTTACATTGCCACGAGACTAATCGGGGACCAAGAAATTGACACCCACCCGAAGTAGATTTTCTATCTTGACAACATCCACCATAATCACTATCTTTATGACCATATAATTCAAAGTTACCTTCGTAGGGATACCAAAGCCCTAAGGTTGGTTTACCTTTGAGATACCTGAATATCCTTTGACAGCAATTAAGTGAGATTCTTTCGTGTCTGATTGATAACTGGCACAAACACAAACAGCATACATAATGTCCGGTCTAGATGCAGTAAGATACATCAAAGAACCAATCATTGATTTGTATAAAGTTTGGTCAATAGATTTTCCTTTTAGATCAGGTTCAATCTTGGTGTTAACATCTGCTAGAGTTCGTATGGACTGACAGTCTTGCAACGTAAATTTCTTCAAGAGCTTGTCAACAAACTTCTCTTGATTGATGAAGATTCCATCTTCAGTTTGCTTGACTTGAGTCCAAGAAAGAAGTTAATCTCTCCCATAGAACTCATTTGGAACCGAGATTTCATGATCTTCAAATTCATTGCACAATTTGGGACTAGTAGAACCAATATGATGTCATCAACGTACACTGTACACATAAAAGATCATTATTATCCTTCTTTATGAATAAAGTTGGATCAATTTTCCCTCGTGTGTATCCATGTTGGATTAAGTGTTGTGATAATTCTCATACCGAATTCTAGGGGCTTGATGAAGTCCGTATAAGCTTTACTCAGCTTATATACTCGATGTGGAAATTGTGCATCCTCAAAGCCTGGAGGTTGCTTCACAAATACATCGTCAGTGATAGGACCATATAGAAATGCACCCCTTTACTTCATTTGATACACCTTGAATTTCATGAATGAAGCATAAGCCAGAAAAACTCGAATGGATTCAAGTCTTGCAAACTGGTGCAAACACTTCATCATAATCTATTCCTTCTTCCTGTGTGTATCCGTGTGCAACAAGTCTCGCTTTGTTCCTTATTAAACAACCACGGTCATCAGACTTATTTCTAAATAGCCATTTCGTGCCTATTGCATTTTCTCCTTCAGGTAGATCCCCCAAATTCCACACTTCTTGTTTGGGGAATTGAAGTAATTCTCTTGCATGGCGTCTATCCAACCATTGTCCTTTAATGTTTCGTAACATTTTAAGAACAATTTGAGAAAGAAAACAAGAGTATAAGCACATGTTTGCTTGTTCTGATTTACTCCTTGTTGTTCTCTCATTCAATAGACCAATAATCTAAGAAATTGGATGTTTCGTGTGAATACGAGATGTAGGAATCTCATCACATTGAACATTAACATCTAGTTTTGTTTGGTTCAAGTTGGAAAGCTCATGTATCACAGTAGAAGAATGTGGATTGAAGTTTGGAACTTGAGTCGGTGAGTTGATAAAGTAATCAAAGTTACCATATCAACTACATCACCAGAGATGGATGATTTTCCAGACTCAGGTATCACAAACTCGTTACCATCACTAGGATATTTTGTGATCCTTCCTGATCAATTGAAGCTGAAAGACCTGAAACTGTATTATCATGATTTTGTATTGTTGAATTCTTGACGAATGATAAAAATGGGTAGTCTGAGCTAGAATCACCTGGGTCATCAAAATCTGAATCCTCACTGAAAGATCCAAGATCTCCTCTTGAGTTCTTCTTACCTGTAGAATCAAGACAATTTGGTTGATTAAACACGTTAGATTAAAGAGAGTTTGATAATGAATCTAAGTCAAATAACCATGCAGGACCATTTGAAACTGATGGAAAAGAATTTTCCAGAATTTAACGTTGAATGTTTCAAGGATTATATTTGTCCTAGAGTTGTAAACTCGATAGGCTTTTGAAACAGATGAATATCCAACGAAAACTCCATTATCAGATTTTGCTTCAAATTTTCCTAATTGATCACTTGAATTAAGAATCATAATAGGACAACCAAATGATTTTAAAAAGTTTATGTTCGGTTTCCTGCCAAACATTAACTTATATAGAGTTTTCAATTTATCTTTCACGATTAAGATTCGATACTGAACGAAACACGCAGTTGATATTGCTTCATCCCAAAAAGTGATAGGAATTTTTGCATCAGCTAACATAGAACGAGCAGCTTCAATCAGTGTCCTATTCTTCCTTTCAGCAACTCCATTTTGTTGAGGAGTTCTGGGAGCACTGAACTGATGAGCTATCCCTTTCTGTGCACAACACATTTCAATGTTAGCATTTTAAATTCTGTTCCATTATCATTCTTTCATTTATTTCATTATTATTTTCACTTTATTTTCAATTGATTTTCAACTTTAATGATAAATTCTTTTAGTAAATCAACCGTTTCAGATTTGGCATATAGAAAGAAAACCCATGAAATCTTGTGTAGTCATCAATGATAACTAAACAATATGATTTTCGTCCAATACTCTTGACATTTATTGGTCCAAAAGGTCCATATGTAACATCTGAAGAGGTTTGGATGTTGAGTTTATAGGCTTGGACTTATAAGACGCTCT
This sequence comes from Flaveria ramosissima, assembly GCA_025215565.1. Taxonomy (NCBI): domain Eukaryota; kingdom Viridiplantae; phylum Streptophyta; class Magnoliopsida; order Asterales; family Asteraceae; genus Flaveria; species Flaveria ramosissima. The sequence continues at coordinate 48,013,852 of CM046046.1, forward strand.
GTGTGCTTTCCCTTCAAACATGCTGAGCAGTGATCATTTGTTGCAAACTTCTTAGATGGAAGTCCAATGACATGATTTCCTGCTACAAGCTTGTTCATATTCTTGAAATTTGAATGACCGAGACGTCTATGCCAAAGCTGGCTTTCATCATTTGATGCCTTAGCAATTAGGCATGTCGTTTCAGTTGAAGGATCAACTTGAGACATATCCAACTTGTATACATCTCTATCTCTCTCAGCTGTAACAATCACCCAATCTTTGCTTATCTTGAAACCTGGCTTCAAAACATAACAAAATGAATCATCAAATAGAACAGAATATGATTTGTCACATATTTGAGATACGCTTAAAAGATTAAAGTTCAACTGTGAACAGAAGTTGACTTTATCAAGCTTATTATCCCATTTGATACTGTTCCTTCTCCGGTTATTTTTCCTCCAGCATCACCACCAAAGGCGACGTGAGTTCCATCTTTTAACTTAAAGTCTTGTAACAAGGCAGGATTGCCTGTTATGTGCCGGCTACACCCACTATCCACATACCATGTATTGAGTGGTCTTTTTTGGCATACCTGCACAACAAGAAAATTAAGTTGAGATATCTACCCAAGCCGAGATGGTCTTGGGTTTTCCAAATTTATCAACAATTGTAAATTGTTTGTAATGGAGATTATTCAAATCAGGTTTATTTTTGATGAATTTACCAATTTTATTTTGGAAATTGTTTTTAAAATTGTTTGATTTATTTTTAAGAACATCCATATCATTTGATTGATCAACTTTTGAAATGTATTTATGACTAACATTTTTATTAGTCATACTTACAGATCTTGGTATGAAATGTTCTTGCATGTTTTGTTTTGATCTCACATAATTGTTCTTTGGAAAAGATCTCAAACCTAAAGTAGGTTGATTAATGACTTTTTGAAATCCATTAGTTTGATTTCTCAAATATTGTGGATTAACAAATCCTTTGCTCATGTTTGATTTTGCAAAATTTCTATTAAGAGATCTATTTCTAAAGTAACAATTTGCAGTATTGTGAGTCTTTTCATCACAATAAGTACAATATTTGTTAAAATAACAATCTGTTGTTGAATGATTTCTCATGTCACATATGTGACAGTACTTGTTGAAGTAGCACTTAGCAGTATTGTGATTTTTCATATCACAAATTTCACAGTACTTTTGTGGAGTTAAAAACAGCTTTTTGTTCACTTTTGACATTGACACAATGTTTGATTTTGGTGTCAAATGGTTAATCTTTTGTCTTTCATTTTTCACAATTTGATTTTGTGTCAGATTATTATGCATTTGTTTAACATGAACCTCCTTCTTGAATGTATTAGGAACAAATCTTTTTGCTACAGCGGAAGTCATTGAATCTGAACTAGATTTCAGATTAGAGTGTGATTTGTTCATAATATTTGCTTTATTAGTTTGAAGAGAATTCATATTTAACAGACAAGCTGACACAAATTTTATCGGTTTAAGTTTTGATGTTTGATTTGTTGCTTTAATCAAATTTTCTGAACTTTTGTTTTGTTCAGATGTTGCTTTTGATGATTTCTTTCTTCTTCTTTGATTCTTTGATTTTGAAGAACTTGGTTTATTTTCAGATTGAACATCATCAGAAGAAGATTCCTTTTCTGATTGAACTTGTTTAAGATTAATGGTGTTTGAATCTTCTGATGTTCCTATCTGTTGTTTATCTTTGTTTTGAACTTTCACTTCTTCTATTACATCATGAATTTGATCAGAAGTGTTTTGTTTTGGTTGTTTTGGTTTATAAGATTTTATCTTGATTGGATGACCATTTTTGATCTTTTCTTGATCTTTTTCAACAAACACTTGAACATTTTCTTTTTCTTCTTCTGAATTCTTGGTTTTGATCTGGAAGGCTTTTAGTTTAGCTTTATTTTCAGGAGAATGATCATGAGTATTGAAGTTCTCTGGTAGTGTATTTGTAATAGATTCAGGCATAGGTTCATGAGTAAAACCTAACCCTGCTTTTTGTTTATCTTTTCTTTCACTTACCAGTTTTTCTACTATCATTTTTGAACTTTTTACTTTTTCCAGATCCATTTGAGTAGCAGCATGTGCTATTTTCTCCTGTTCAAGATTCTTGGTCATCTCTTCTAATTGTTTAGAAACAATTTCTAAATCTTTTATTGTTTTGTTCCATGAAGTTTGGAGAGAGATAATCTTTTGATCTGCTGTTTTATGATCAGATTTAAGTTTGCTATGCATAGATTCTTCTATTTTTAGCTTCTCACAAATTTTGAATGAGTAATTTCTGTAGTGTTCAACATGTTCATAGCAAGATTTGGTGCAAAGTTTTTCTCTCACTTCTAATGGGATTTCAGGAAATTTTGGAGCTGTGGTTTCAGTTTTTGAAGTTGAAGAGTCAACCTTTGGTTGATCAGACTGTGCCATTAGAGCTACTTCAAATGTATCCTCCTTAGGATTAGACTTGTCACTCCAATCATAGTCATCTTCTTCTTCATCACTTTCCACTTTTGGGTCATTGTTTTCTGACCAATCTTCTCCTTGAATTTCTGCAATAAGAGATAAACTTGATGTTAATTCATTTGTAAACTGATCTGCATATGCACTCCAATCATAACCATCTTTTATGCTGACTACTAGAGCTTTCTTTGTTTCATCAGATGATTTGGTTTTATCTTTAAGCTCAGGCATAGGAAGACTTTGATAAAGCTTTTGAAAAGTCTTCTGAGCTTGTTGAAACCTTTGATTGCTCGAGCTTGATTGAGCATTTCCTCCATTATTCCTTGGAGCTTTGCATTCTCTAGAGAAGTGTCCATAACTGTTACAGTTAAAACATCTAGATTTTGACTTGTCAAATCCAACAGAGTTGTTTGCACTTGGCTTGTATTTCTTGTTGACATAAGAATGTTTTTGAGTCCTGTAGGCAATCATCACCATCTGCCAGTTTAAGTCCATCTCTTCAACATCTTCAGGATCCATCTCAAATAAATCCTGCAAAACAAAATCTAGTTGAGTTAAATGGCTACCTTGATATGCTTGAAAACTGGCCATAAACGCAGTGAATGCAGTTTTGGACTCTTCATCCTCTAATAGGATGTTAATCACATTTTTAACTTTGCTAGATTTAGCAGAGTTAGATGATCAAGAAGTCTCTGTTTGAACATTTGATGATTGGGACTGTGGTTTAGGAGGAGATTGAGAATGAGACTGAGTTGTATAAGCAGGTGCACCGGTAAATGATGAGTCAGTGAAAAATCTTGCTCCAACAAACAGATCTCCCTCTTCTTCAGAACTTTTCTCACTCTTTGCCATGAATGCATTCTCTATGGTGGTTGCAGGAGAAGCAACAAACTGATATTAGACATTGATGCTGCTCTATCATTGTTCCTTGAGCTTTCATCAATCTATACTGATTCTATTTATGCAATAAGAAGATCTAGATCCATTGGAAACTTCTCAGTATGCTTTAGTAGGGTTAAAGTTTGTTTCCATGATGATGGTAAAGCATTGAGTAGTCTGAGATTTAAATCTTCAAGATCAGGTTTGATACCAGGTGTTGACATCTCAGTTGTAAGTTGAACAAATCTGTTCATCATTTGATTTATTGTCTCTCGAGACAAATGTTGAAACAAATCTAATTGTCTTATCAGCTTTTGTTTCTTTAGATTTTGAATCTCCTTGCCTCCTTCACAAATGATCTTTAAGGCTTTGTATAGAGTGTATCCAGTTTGATATGCATCAAGCCTTGTAAGAACTTCCAAAGGTAGTCCTTTACACATCAATGAATATGCTTTAATATCATTCTTAACTCTTTTTAGATCATCTCCTTGAAGATCATCTTCTGGATAAGGTTCTGGAGAATCTTTAGTGTACACAAACCCTCTGTCAGGCCCATTAGTGATTATAGGAATGTATGGTCTTTTTTCTATAGATTTAAAAAGATCAGTGTCAATGGAATTAAAAAGGTTGTTTTAGCCTAAGAGACCAATTTTGGAAATCAGCTCTATTTTTAAGGTTTGGAACTCTATTTTCGAAATCTTCTGATTTCACCATTCTTATATTTTTGTTGTTTTAGATTTTGAATTAAGAAAATAAATGCAAAAGTTTTTGAAAAATTTTCTTTTTTTTAAAAAAAAATTCTAAGTGTCAAGGTAATACGCCTGAACAGTGGTTATACTCCTAAACAGTTGATGCGCCTAAGTTGAGAAACGTCTAAGGGAATGCCTTAGAAATTTTTCCAAAACGCCCAAGGTTTATCCGTCCAAACGGTTATAAAACACCTGTGTTAGGACCTGGTATTTGAACGAAATACCTAGTGATTAGCGTGTTGAACCAACTCAAATAGTGCGGAATCCTATTTGATTGGCGATCCAATCAGTGAGAACACACGAAGAATCAATCAAGAATTGAATCTAACGTTAGAAGTCGATTAGGAATCGATCTAATGTGTTCTGTGAACTTGGAGAACGATTTGGGAGGTCTCTGGACGGCTAGGGTACGTCTGGAATCGTAATAGTATGAATGCTCACGTTTTTCCACGAATTGGTTCTATTTATAGGTTAGTATTGTTCAATCGTGCGACTGGGCCATAAGTATGGTTCAGTCGTGCAATTGAACCATGCGGTTGATTCATCCGCACGACTGAGTGTTCAGTCGTGCGACTGAGCCAATCTTATGTGTCAATCATACGACTGATCCAGTCTCCTGTTTCAGTCGTGCAATTGAGTTAATCGTATGAAGTTATTCATGCGTTTGGTCCATTCGCATGGGCCATTCGCATGAAAACTTCATTAAGTTAAGTTTGAATGTTTTAATTAATATAACATTATGTGTAACCATTCAAACAATCATAAACCCAATCAATTCAATCACGACTCATTAATGAAATATTAAACATTACAAATAACAAACAATCCATGTCATTTCATTAATCAATACAAATTACATCATAATCAGACAGACAAAATCTATTACATTACAAATCATGATCTAGGGACATACATGCATCAACAAACCTCCCCCTTGGACCTAGATCTATCTAATCTCTTGTCTTCTGCATAACCTCCTTGTACTTCTTGTACTTCTCCTCTTTGGTGACTCCTGCGTGAATCTCAAACGCGAAGCAGAGTCGTATAACGTTTTGGAACTGGAGGGCTTGTACAATATCTTGCGTGTCATAGAACAGTGGCCACTTGTATAATGTATAGACATCATTAGCAGACAAGTTAGTTAGCCACATCGGGTCGAATACCCTGATTGTATCCATTTGTCCCTCTTTATTTAGGACTATGACCGCTTCAGCTGTTCTCCAATCATAGTACCATCATTTGAAGTGTGGAGTGAAATCCTGTGGCATTTCCCTGAGAGGGATTCTCGACATAGTGCGCAGAGGACTCCACTTCAACACAATCTTGGGCTTGCTAGTAATGGCATCACCTCACCTCACCTTCTTTGTACCTAGTAGGCTGTTGGGGTCTGAAGTTAACCCATCTGGTGTGGTACTCCTTCTTAAGGGCAGCCTCGAACCAGCCTGACATCTTCCTTGGGTCAGCATACAAAAGCTTTAGCTTAGCCAGCTGGTTGAGCTCAAAACCTGGTAGAGTCTTCAGATCATGTGAAATCTGAAGTACTCGATGCCCTGTTCCCTCTTAACTGCATACGCGTTAAGATCATCAAAATAAGCCCATGCTATAATCCTGCCTGACACTTTGGGTGTTTCTTGACTCTGTAGAGCTTGGTGTAGGCATCTTTCTTTGGTGCAGCACGTTGGGCTCTCACTTCTTCAAAACAGGCAGCCCACTCAGCCTTTCGAATGTCTACGTCATCATTTGAGGCTTGGGCTTTCCTTCCTTCTGCCTTCTCCGTTTCCTGCTCCATCTTGTTCAGTACCTCAAAAGTATCACTGACTAGGGACTCACCCAGATTGGGGACCACATTACCCTCGTTGTCAGCATACTGAGGGTACTCTTCTGCAGTGATATCTTCGACTTCGACTTCATCAACATCATTTAGCTCTTCATCACTAGTCGGATCAACTAGTGGAGCATCTTTGACTATTTCATCCGGATTGAGTCTGAACATCTCTGCCAGTTGCTCGTTAGATAGGTCATGAATTATTTCCCCTTCTTCAGGGGTATAACTCACAGACCTTCTTACAATCCCTTGCAGATCAAGAATCATGGTTAGTTGAGTCTTGACCTGTTGAAGGGGAGCAATATCAAACTCATCTCTTTGAAAATTTGGATCTGTTTGATTTAAACATTCAACACATAAATCATTAGTAAGTTATCAAACAGAAGTACAATAACTTAATATATAACATTCAAAACATTGTTTTCAGTACATGATTCAAACACAAAAATAAATAAGTACATAAAACATCTAGTCTGTACTTTTGTCTTAAATCATGGTCTCATCGCTCGGAGGAGCAGAGGTGGTAGCTGACTGGTCCTGTCGATTCTTCGATCGTCTTTCTTGACCTGAAGCAGAGGCCGATGCAGCCGCATCCCCTCCTTCTGCTTCGTCATCATCATCTTTTCCCTCTGTCCTTTCTTCATCTGTTTCCTCCTCACCTCAGTATCCTCCTCCTAGTATCCTCATCATCATCATTCTTCATCATCATCATCACCATCTCCATCATCTCCATCCCTTCCTTTATCTTTACGGGCTCATCCTTTGATCCTTTAACCTCAGCATGAGGGTCTTGTTGGTAGTCTCCAACTCCTCTATATGTTTGGCTGATTGGGCATGCTGCTCCTGGAGTTGGGACATCTCTACTCTCTGTGCATCCATCAGCTGGGTCTGGTGCTCTACTACCCGAGCCTGCTCTGCCATCTGTTGAGACTGGGCAGCAGTCAGATCGGTCAGCTGGCGTATCTATGCAGCTTTCTCCTCGTCTGCACCTAGCAAGCGCATCACCATACGGTTTAGCGCCGACAGCTGTTCCTCTACCCCGATTGGAGGTAGAGGTGATCCATACATGTGTGAGGACTGGGCTGATGGTCCTGCATGATGTGAGGTGGTGGTGGTAGTGGCTGTGGTGAATATGGGTCGGTAAAATGGTGAAGGTGATGTGGGTGTAAATGGTATGGTGGTGGATGGGAAATGTACAGTGGTGGTAGGTAAGGTGGTGGCTGTGGTAGCTGTGGTGGATGTGGTGGCTGTGGTGGTGGGTGGTATATCAGTGAGGTGGTAGTGGTGGCTGTGGTGGTGGAAGTAGAGGCTACAGTACAGTGGTAACGAAGGTAAGTCGACGCTTCTTCTTCTTCAGTCCATGGGGCTGAGCCATCCTCTTCCTCCTAGTCCCAGTGGAAGTGGATGCTCTCCCTGCAGCTCTGCCTGCTGAACCCGGAGCATAGCTCGGGTCAGTCTCTGTCTCTCTGGAGTCTCGAGGGTGTTCACCAACCACCCTTAGCCTGTGTTCTGTGGGAACAACCATGCTTCCCACAGTTCTCGTGAGGGGCTCCTCATCAGACTCCTCCTCCTCCTCAGCACCAACAACAAACTCCTGATGAAAACCGGCCGTCTCAGCAACATCTCCGGCAGGGGCAGACCACGGGGGAATAACCTCAGACTCAGTGCCTCTAGGTGGAGCAGGCATATCATCCCCGGCGTCTCCGCTCTCATCATCATCATCTGAATCATGAGCTGGTAGAGCAATCTGCTCTACATCGGAATCACTATCATCGTGGCACCACTTTCTCTTGGCTGGCACCACGTAGTCAGCACGGTCCAGATGCCCAAAACCTCCTGACAGGGGGTTTCACCTGCTTTCCCCTGTACACCTTCTCCTGCCCAACGTAGTGTCATCCATGACCTCGAGCACTCCATCCTCCTTCTTCCTCGGCAGGGAGGGAAGCTTCTGATCTATAATCACTGCATAACCTCGGATACATGCAGAATCCTTCCTTCCCTTTCCCCTCATTTTCTCCACCAGATAGGTGAAGATCATTTTGGAGAAGCTGAACGGGTGGTTCAAGCACCAACGCAGCATAAGCGTTCTGGATCTGATCCGAAAACTCATAAAATCCTCCCTTCCTCGACGCTATGCACTTTAGTAGAACATGCGCAAGATACTTGAACTGGGGACAGAGTTACTCTTGTTGAGTACCCCAGCATTGATGTCCCCAGAGTACTTGGCTCTCAAAAACATCCTCTGACCGTGAGGGGGTGTAGACGAGTAACAATCAGCATCATCCCCCAACTGTAGAACAATCCTCAGATCCTCCTCTGAGATGGTAATAGCCTAACCAAGATCGTACTCCTGATGCAATGAGGCTCAGAGGATCTATCAACGGTCGCGCCTTCCCAGAAGGTCTGCTGCACTGATCTATAGGTGTACACGGTGTAGAGATAGCATGAGCAATCCTAGATCTGTCAGCAAAAAGTGATGATGCCTGAGAAGTCAGCCGCGTTCCTGGATGTCAAATCCAGATGAGCACATGGTCCATCGACTCGCCATCTGTAACACATAACAATATAAACATTAGTACCTTTGGATAAGAACATCATGAAACACTTAAACTTGAATAGAATGTTTCTGTCTTGCGATTGAGGTTGTGCGACTGAGATCAGTCGTGCGACTGAACAGTGCGATTCAGGTTCAGACGTGCGAATGACCTCATGTGTACGACTGAGTGTGCGACTGGAGTCATGCGCATGTACTCTTATGCAGTTACACCAGTCGTGCGACTGAGCTTCATACGCATGGTTCAGTCGTGCGGTTAGGTAAATCGCACCCTTCAGTCGTGCGACTGAAGTTCATTAGCCTGTCCAATCGCATGATATCCTGTCTGTTCAATTCAAATTTACTTTTTCACCAATTTTGAGTTTTAGACATCGTTATCTGGTTCATTTGACTCGCAATACGTTCTTATAACCTCTACCACACTTGATTTCATCTGTTTGAGTAGTTTGGTTAGGTTATTAGTCCGTTTAAGTCTCGGTTGGCTTTCAGTTCAAATTTTACAGATCTGGAGTCAAAATGAGCGCGATTTTGGTTTCTTTCCACCGCAAATTACCTGTAAAGTCGATAGAAATGATGAGTACTCAAGAAACGGGTGTGTTAGGAATCAAATGAAATTTTGGTAGAGTGTAGTTAAGTCGTACGATTTAGGGTTTCTTTGAGGGTGATGAGTCTCTGCGACCGACTCCCCCTCTATTATACTAACCCTAGATCCATCGTGCGACTGAGTTCATACGCACCTTTCAGTTGTGCGAGTGAGACTCAGTCGTGCGATTGGATCAGTCGCCCTTCTCCAGTCGTCCGACTGGATTTCAGTCTTGCGACTGACTCACTCGTTCGCACTTAAGCCTCCGACTGGGCCAATCGTATGGGCCATTCGGTTTGATGGTCCATACTCATGGTCCATTCGTGCGAATGGCTTCCATTCGTATGGTTATTCCATACGTATGGTCCATTCGTGCGAATGGGTCATACTTAGTTAATTTTCTGCCATTTTTACCAATTTACATTTAAAACCCTTTTAACTCTTGAAATTAACGTTATGAGCCTTTGATCATCTCAGACATGATCATTTTAACTTGAAAACATTTTGATCACCTCAGACGTTATCCTTTTATCCAATTTAGCCACCTCAGACGTGACCCTTTTAAACACTTTGTCACCTCAGACGTGACTGTTTTAAACTTTCAATGCACATGTTGTCATCTCAGACATGACCCTTTTAGTGAGTTGATTCCTATGTGATTTTCCTGATGTAGTCCGACAAACTAATAAAATTAAAATTAAAACTACTACCTAACTTAGAAAATTTAAACTAAATACACAAACACACTTGTTTTTGGCTTTTTGTGAGAGATAAATCCTAAGATAACATCTACGGGATTTGGTTCCGGAATATACAGCTTCAACTTGGATTGACCACACCTGGACCAATTCAATTTTGGAATCATACAGGCAGGTCAAATCATTTGGGACTTGTTATCAAAATCTTTTGATGCTCAATTCTCAGTGTCATCCGAGTCGTTAGCAACTTAAGGAAATCATACTGGAACTCTTAGATTGTCACATTGATTTGAACTTTTGAGAATTGGCAGCCACAATGATTGTCAATATGTTTGTCCACTTAAATCCATACACAGATTTTGACACAGACTGATGATTGATTTAGGTTTGATTATTTCAATCTAACATTGGTGGATCCCACACTTATATGGTAATCAACATTCCTTAGGAGCTTTTGAGCGGTCTACGGGTATTATTACAAGAAGAGACTATTCTTAGAGCTTTCAAAGGGAAGCCTGTCCTCAGGTCAGTGCCATCGCACAACAGAGAGGCGGCAAACAACAATGAATTCTAGAATATCTAGGTTATGCTTATCCTCAGGTCAGTGCCATCGCACAGCAGAGAGGCACACAACCTATCTCCTTGTTAGAGCAGCTTATTTTATTTTGCACAAAATGCACCAACAACATAAGTCATTAGCTTTATAGCATTTGTCTTTCATTTTTCTTTGCTTTGCTCTAATTATGGTCATCCGCACACATTTGTGGCGTTCATGCTCATTACCCCCCCTTATTGGAATATTGTTGATTGTGTTAACCAGTGATAAGATGGAAGCCCACAGTCCGTTGAACAACTTAGTTTGATCTTGAGTTCACCAGTCAGGTCTAATCATCTATTGTGTTGAATCTACCGACATATCATTTTGTGGCTAGCAACCTCTAGGTTTACTTTCTTTGTGTTACCTTAGAAGTTACCAGTTTTCTATCATCTTCCCTTTTGTATTGCCTAGACTCCACAGACTTGTACTTTAAATTTTTGCATCTTTTCAAAACTTAAATTTAAAGTCCCTCTTGATTTGTTCGTGTGTACTATCATTTCCAAAGGTGTTGAATCGGTATCACAGATACGATCTACCTTATATCAGCTATTTACTTCCTTCTCCCTCGTTTTTTTTAATGTTAACTTGCTGACTATTCTCCCCCTAAAATACTAAAATCATACTGGTTTAATTATTTAGGATTTTAAACAGGCAATAACATGAGTTTAAAGTTTAACAGACGAAAATAAACAAATAAATAAAATAATAAAAAAACTTTAACTAAACTACATCGGACTACACATTATCATCATCAGGAATTAACCTCACTTTTCTTTTTAACGCGTTGACCTCTAGCAAATATTGAAAACGTGGTTTATCAAAGGCTTTAGTATAGAGGTCAGCGCGTTGAAAATCAGTATTAATTTTAACCACATCAATTAAGTTCTTTTCAAAACAGTCTCTTATGAAATGGTATTTAATACCGATGTGTTTGGTCTTAGGATGTTGAACCGGATTTTTAGTTACTGCAATTGCAGCAGAGTTATCAACAAAAATAGGAGTAGACGAGAATTTAAACCGTAATCCCGCATTTGCTGTTGAATCCAGATGATTTGTGAACAGCAACTTGCAGCAGCAACATTCGGCTTCACAGGTTGACAATGCAACCGATGTCTGCTTCTTACACTGCCAGGTAACTAATCTTCTCCCAAAGAATTGACACCCTGCTGATGTAGACTTGTAGTTCATCTTGCAGCCCCCGTAATCCGAGTCACTATACGCGGTAAGCTCAAAGTCATCATCATGAGGGTACCACAATCCAAGTGTGGGTGTACCCTTCAGATAACGAAAAATCCTCTTGACCCCGATCAGATGGTTGACCTTAGGTTTAGCCTGATATCTAGAACATAAACATGTAGCATACATAATATCAGGTCTTGAGGCAGTGAGATACATAGGGATCCAATCATTCCTCGGTACATCGTGGCATCTACAAGATCTCCATTCTCATCAGGTGCTATATCGTGATTCGTAGCAAGTGGAGTCCCAGCAGCAGAAGCATTCTCCATGTCAAAGCGACTGAGAATGTCTCCTACATACTTGGTCTGATGTAGAAAGATCCCATTTGGTGTCTGATCCACCTGTAACCCGAGAAAGAACTTCATCTCCCCCATAGCACTCATCTCAAACTCTTTCTTCATCACTGCTTCAAACTCTTTGCATAACTCTTCGTTCTTTGAGCCGAAGATTATGTCATCAACATAGATCTGTACAAGCAGTAGGTCGCCATCCTTTTCTTTAATAAACAGTGTGCAGTCAATGACTCCCCTGCGAAAGCCGTGTTTCACAAGATGAGTCGAGAGTTTCTCATACCAAGCTCGAGGAGCTTGATGAAGCCCTATAAAGCCTTGTCGAGCTTGTAAACTCTATCCCGATGATAAGGATCTTCAAATCCCTCGGGTTGACTTACATAGACTGTTTCCCTGATTTCCCCATGAAGGAATGCACTCTTCACATCTAATTGGTAGACTTTAATCTTCATGTACGATGCATAGGCAAGGAAGATACGAATGGCTTCCATCCTTGCCACGGGTGCAAACACCTCATTGTAGTCAATCCCCTCGACTTGGCGAAAACCTTGAACCACCAATCGAGCTTTGTTCCTGATAATGACCCCTTGGTCATCCTTCTTGCATTTTAGTACCCATTTGGTGCCAATGACTTTAGCACCTTTAGGTCTATCAACCAGAGTCCATACACCTAACTTCTTGAACTGCAGAAGTTCTTCTTGCATGGCACTCACCCACGCCTCATCATTTAGTGCCTCACTGACATATTTTGGCTCAACCTGCGAGACAAAACATCGATAAGCACCATCATGAATGTAACCCTTCTCCATAACCGAGGCGTAATCAGCTGAGTATAGCTGATTTCGGGTTTGTACTCCTGATCTGACATCCCCAATAACATTGTCAAGGGGATGATAGACGTTTTCGTGATCCTGGAGTAGTAGGAACTCACCTCAGAACCGAGATTATGAACATTGGTTCTGCATCTGAGGTAGTTGGAGTTTGAGGTTCCGAAGTCGAAGGTGCATCACTTGTAGATGCTTGTGGACTTTCAGGAACTGGAACCTGTTCCTCCTGACTGTTCTGGTCATCTGCTTCAGCTTCATCTTCAGAGGAGGAGTCACTGTCATCGACTACTCCCCCTGACTGAGTAGATGATTCTCCCTGTGTGCTAGATGGTGTATTCAGAATATCATACATCATCCTAGTAGCTAACTCATCATCCGAGGGAGAGAGAGGGATGTTGAAGGACTTGAAGAATCCATCATAATCGAAGAAGTATGCGGGTCCTTTGCCTGTAGGTGGTGTGGTATATCTCTGAACGTCGACATTACACCACACTTCTACAAGACCCGTTGAGTTGTTGTAAACTCGCTTGTTCGGTATGTTGTATCCTAGAAAGATTCCTTCATCCGCCTTCTCGCTGAATTTGCCTTCTTGTGTCTTCTTCAGAAGTGTGCACGGCGCGCCAAAAGGTTCAAGATACTCCAAATTCGGTTTGCGTCTTTGTAGTAGCTCGTAACATGTCTTTCCGTGGCGCTTGACTATTAGGACTCGATTCAGTGTATAACATGCATTCGCCACTGCCTCATTCCAGAATTGGATAGGCAGTTTCGAGTCCGCCAGCATAGTCCGTGCTGTCTCTATCAAGCTTCTGTTCTTCCTCTCAGCAACACCATTCATCTGAGGCGTGTAGGCAGAAGTGAATTGATGCACAATTCCCTTTTCCTTGCAGTATGCCTCCATCCATTGGTTCTTGAATTCTGTCCCGTTGTCTGAGCGTACTTGTCTAACTTTAGCTTGTAGAGAGATTCCAGTGTGGTTACTAACTCCTTGAATGACTCAAATGTTTCTGATTTGGATTTCAGAAACATTACCCAAGTGAACCTTGAGTAGTCATCAGTGACCACAAAACAGTACAAGTCGCCTGCAATGCTCTTTGTACTGACTGGACCAAACAGATCCATGTGAAGAAGTTCAAGAGGAAGTTCTATTGAATGAACTTTCTTTTCCTTATGAGACTTCTTCGTCTGTTTGCCTTTCTTGCAAGCTACACAAAAGTCAGGAAGTTGGAAGTTCTTGACATTAACTCCTCTCACCAAATCCTTCTGAATCAAATGATTCATCTTCCTTTGACTAATGTGTCCCATTCTCCTATGCCAGGAGATGGAATCCTTCTCAGTAGCTTTAGATAGAAAGCACTGAACCTCATGATCCGTTGTAGCAGCTGTTGACAGATCCAAGACATAAAGGTCTTTATATCTTGAAGCAGTCATCAGAACTTGGTCCTCTGGGATCACGTAGTCTTTCTTCAGCACGTAACACTTCTTGTTGTCGAAGATGACCTTAAATCCTTTATCACAGATTTGGGAAACAGAAAGTAAGTTATTCTGAAGTTGTTGAACGTAGTTCACCTTATCAAACTTAACTTTCTGATTTCCCACTTCTCCCTGAGCTGTGATATAGCCTCCCTTGTTTCCAGCAAAGGAAACATGCCCTCCTTTTATTTTGCTTGACGTTTGATAAAAGGGCTCTATTTCCTGTCATGTGCCTGGATGCTCCGCTGTCTACAATCCACGTGTTAGTCTCAGCACTGTATCGAACACCCTGCACATACAAAGTAAATAATTAGTTTAGGTTAGGAACCCAAGCCTTTACTGGCTTGGGTTTCCCAGAGGCATCACACATCATAAACTCCACCCATTGACCCTTAGAGGGTGAGGGTAGCTCAGGTTCCTTCTTGTCATCAGTATCAGACACGCAGGATGACTTCTCTTTCCATAAGCCAGATTTGTGCAAGGCCTGTTTATGATAAACAGTCGTCTGGCTTACAGGTTGGACTTTAGGTTCACTAGCTCTTCTAGGTGGAGTCAGAGAACTCCTCTTAGAAGACCTAGGCTTAGAGTCCTGAAGGTCAATCTTCTTCCTAGGTGTCTGATAGAAAGGACAATAGGAAGCAATGTGTCCACATTCTCCACAGTTGTAGCATGACCGCTATCAACTTTATGAGTAGACTTTCTTTGTGGAGAAGTGTGTGACACTCTAGTAACATCAATCACTTTAGGTTTGACTCTTGGCGTTTGATGTTTTCTCTGGTTTAACAAAATTAACTGTTTTAACCTGTTTAACATCTTTCTCTTTTTGGTTAACTGGTTTTTGACTTGAAGCATGTGAAAATTAACATTTGAAGTCCTTTTAGGTTCTGATTTGACTCTGTTTGACCCTGACTTTAAGTTAACTTTTTCAAATTCATTTTCCAGATTAACACAAGGCAATTTACCCTTTGCCTTTGAAGTGGCCTCCTTTTTTGTGTCCAGATTCATAGATGAACATGAGGTATCTGGATCACTAACAAGAGGAGTAGACACCACGTGATCCTTGATGGGGTTATTATTTACTGGTCTAGTCTTAGTGTTCATCAAGGTCTCAGGTGGTGGTGGAACCACTTTGTAACCCAATCCCTCCCCGTTATTCCTTTCTCTCACTAAGTGTTGAACTATGTGTGAAGAACTAGTCCAACTATGCAGTTTCTGTTTTAATGAATTTACTTCTACTTCTAGAACTGCCTTTTGCTTCTTAGTGTCTTCTAGGGAGTTTAGATAGTACCTAATGTCATTTGCTTGGTTAAAGGCAACTACTTCGGTTTCCCTAAGCTGTTTAGTCAATAGGTCTATCTTTTCTTTATAACTATGCTCATTTTGTTTTAGTACTCTATTAGCCTCAGTGCACAGTTGTAAATCTTTTACTAAGTTATCATTATGATCTAATAACCTAGCAAATTTTTCATCTATGCTATTCCTAAAGTATCACAATCAGAACAAGCATGATTATTAAACATTTGGTCAGTAGTACTTACCTGAGTTGGTTCAGAAGAGCTAGCCATCAACGCAGCATCAGATGTCTCTGGTTCTGGTGATTCTGTCTTTTCTGTCTCTGACGTGGAAGTCTCCTCCTTTGGCTTGTAACTGACCTCGGCTGCAGTTGCTTCTTCACTATGTGACATCGCTATCTCACTGCTAGATCACCTTCGCTCACCTCACTCGCAGAATCATCATCATATCCTCTACACTGGCAATGTTTGATTCCCCTGGTGAGACAAACCTAAAGCTCCAATCCTGTCCTTCATCATCATGAGCAGTCAAGGCTTTTGGATCCTTGTTTGATGAAGTAGAACTGGAAGCTTGCTTGTCTTGGCGAGTAAAGGACGAGAACAGGTTCCCATTACCCGTCTTCTTTGGCTTGACACATTCTATTTTGAAGTGCCCCTTCTCTCCACAGTTGAAGCAGGTCACTTTGCTCTTGTCAAAGCCAAATGTGGTATCCTTAGTAGCTACCAAGTTCTGTCCGTCTTTTTAACAAACTTCTTCGCCCTTCGGACAGCACTAGCTAAGGCCACATTATATCCATCCTCTCAAGCTCCATTTCGTCCACCTGCTCGTAGTCCTCATCTGCCAGATGGCAGTTTCCAATCTTCCCGGCAACAAGTCCATCATATGAATGAACTGCAGCTAAAAGATCCATATGCTCTCGACCTACTTCCACAGTCACATTACCGAGGTTCTCGGTCTTCAGTTTGGTAGCACTTGCTTCTGATCCAATATAGTGGGTACAAGACGACCCTGACGTGTCTGATCCAGAAGGAGAAGCATGTGAAGGACCTGACGAGCTAGACACAAAAGCAGTCTGGAGAGGTGCTCCAGATGTCTTAGCTTGAGGCGTGGCGTTGTACAAAGCTGGATTTTGTGTGTACGAAGACTTCTGAGCTCTATACTTCATCCTTAGTGCTTCTTCTCGCAACTTAAGAATGAAGTCATTAATATCCAGCTTTGCAAGCATTCCATTCTGTCTCAGGTTAGACACGAATGAAGCCCACTTATCAGGCAATCCGTCTGCGAAGTTACTCACTTTCTCTTCCATGGTCGTTTCCACTCCATGTGTATGCAGTTCGCTCATCAAGTGGTAGAATCTATCTATGACGTCGTCTAAACTCTCGTTACCAATCGATGAGAAGTTATCGAATTCCTTCTTTAACTCTTTGCCTTGATTGCCTTCAACGAAGCATTCCCATCATACCTCTTCTCTAGCTCATCCCACAGTTTCTTGGACTGCTTATTCTCTGAATACTGGTGGAATATGTCTTTGGGGATAGACTGAGTGATCAATGCATAAACCCTTTTCTCTGCATTGTACTTGACTTTCTGTGTCCGTCATCCCACCTAACGTTAGCTTAACTCCATCAGCTCCCACCGGCGTACTATACCCAATCTCAATGGCTTCCCACAGATTAGGATCTACTCCATTGAGGTAGATCTCAAAACGTTGTTTCCAGTGGGAAAACTCATCTAAAGTCAAGAGCTTTGGTGGTTTATTGTGATTACCCACCTCACTCTCAAGCAGCAGCAGGTTCTGTATCCTCGAGTCCTTCCCAGCAGTAAAGGCTGACATCTGATCTTCCATGGCGAATAACTTTAAAGTCTAATCAAACAAACTTTCACTGATGCGACTGAAGGATGCGAATGGTCTAATCGTGCGTATGAACTCTGCGACTGGTTCAATCGTGCGGCTGAACTGGGCGATTGGTTCAGTCGTGCGAATGAATCTGGTGCGTATGAGCTATGCGAACGAACGGTTCAGTCGGCCGAATGAAGGTGCGACTAGGTCCAATCGTGCGAATGAGCAATGCGAATGGAGTCCAGTCGTGCGAATGGGTCACTCGTGCGACTGAAGCTGCTGTTTTGCGAAATTTTCTAGGTTTGACGGGTTTCAGCCGTAAAAATTCGAAATTTCACAAGTCCTAATCGCCTAAGTCCGTAGAAACCAAACTTCGATGAGCAGGGAACGTCCAAGATCACTTTTGACACCAAAGATTGCGTTTTTAGTGCAAAAACACAAACTTTTATGCAATCTTGATTGAATCAACACGTAATCAAGAGCCAAAGCTCTGATACCACTTGTTAGGACCTGGTATTTGAACGAAATACCTAGTGATTAGCGTGTTAAACCAACTCAAATAGTGCGGAATCCTATTTGATTGGCGATCCAATCAGTGAGAACACACGAAGAATCAATCAAGAATTGAATCTAACGTTAGAAGTCGATTAGGAATCGATCTAATGTGTTCTGTGAACTTGGAGAACGATTTGGGAGGTCTCTGGACGGCTAGGGTACGTCTGGAATCGTAATGGTATGAATGCTTACGTTTTTCCACGAATTGGGTCTATTTATAGGTTAGTATTGTTCAATCGTGCGACTGGGCCATAAGTATGGTTCAGTCGTGCGATTGAACCATGCGGTTGATTCATCCGCACGACTGAGTGTTCAGTCGTGCGACTGAGCCAATCTTATGTGTCAATCATACGACTGATCCAGTCTCCTGGTTCAGTCGTGCGATTGAGTCAATCGTATGAAGTTATTCATGCGTGTGGTCCATTCGCATGGGCCATTCGCATGAGAACTTCATTAAGTTAAGTTTGAATGTTTTAATTAATATAACATTATGTGTAACCATTCAAACAATCATAAACCCAATCAATTCAATCACGACTCATTAATGAAATATTAAACATTACAAATAACAAACAATCCATGTCATTTCATTAATCAATACAATTACATCATAATCAGACAGACAAGATCTATTACATTACAAATCATGATCTAGGGACATACATGCATCAACAACCTGAACAGTTGTCAGCGCCTAAACACTTGTAATTTTTTCTCAACAAGTGATACTCTGAGATTCTTCTCTTCATAGTATTCAAACGACTGAACTAAGAACGTCCACACAGTGTTTATGCGAGTACCATTGTTAATGCGCGCTAACACTTAGACAATTTCTAGTCAATCTTCAGCTATGCGTCCACATTCATCATTTGCATATGAAGTAACAAACTCAAATGTCTGAATTCTTCAAATGTTGATGAATTCGTTGAAACTTTCCAATGAAGTGAGTTTTTATGCCGATAAACATTCTTCTAACATCAATTTCATTCATTTCAACAACAAATCACTCAAGGTGATATTTTTCTGTCCGAAAACTTCAAACCCTTTTGAACACCAATTCAACAAATTGACTTGAATTTGATGAATTGAACTGCTAATTTTGATTCCAATCATGTCTCTGATGATGAAACACAACTGAAATTCACAATTTTCAATGAATTGTATCTCAATCACAGATTCATTGAATTTTTGAGTTTTGTAAAGTTCGCTAACCTTCAAAAATCAATCATTTAACAGCTTACCAACAGCTCTAATACCATTTGATAGGATCAACTGTACCAATCTGTGATGATTTATGAACACAATTCAATGAATTTCACACAAAGTAATCAACTCAAAACAAGATAACAACAAATCAAGTGTTCATTATATCAAGCTAAGACAATTACAAAGTATGAAAGTAGGTTCGAATACATTCTTTGTTCCCTACTACCTGTAGTCTAAGATATTTTATAATGAAAACAAAAGAAAGGAACTAACTAATTACACAAATAGTCCCCTATACGATTTCAAACTATTAAAACCAACGAAAACAACATGTTAATCTTTCTTAGAACACTAACATCCAAAATTCAGCGATGATCCTCAAGAGAGTGGATCAATGGTTAGGGAGGTGAAGTAGTTGGATAGAGCTAAAAACAGCAACTCTGAGAAACTATCACTTTCTTAGAGTTCACAGAGCACTTGGTTGTGTTGCCTGTGAAGTTGCATGGAGAAGTCGGGTTATTCTGAGTTTAGGTTGGCCATTTTGAAGCTTAAGGTGAAGGAAGATTAAGAACAAAGCGGTTTGGGAGAATTTAGGATTTAAGGAATAGTGTAATTTGAAGAGGATAGTGAAAGAGGGAGGAACCATTGGGTATTAATGTGAAAAGGATTTAAGACAACATAATAAAGAGGATAACTTGGAATTCGGATGTCGTCCCACCTCTGAAAAGTAGTTTACTTTTGCCCAAAAGTAGTTTTTTTGGAATCGAGAAATCTTTCGAAGTTATTTGTTTCGTAGTTCTTGAAGAAAAAGCCTCCGAAGGCAATTTTGCTTTGGAAGATATTTCAAAGGTTTTGAGAATTTTACTTCGGAAGATAATTAACACTCAGAGTTATTATTCTAAAAAGAATGAAAACTTCCGATGGTAATTGCTTTGGGTAAAAATTGTTCTTATAAAACTAAAAGTACTTTAATTGATTTTAGGCTTCGGAACATTTCAGAAACTTTCCGAAGGTAAAATTACTGAAGTAGTTATTGGTTTACGAAGACATAAATTTCTTTGAAGGTATTTTAAATCTTCCGAAAAGTAAGAGTATAAAAATTTTCAAAATATAAGAAATGTCTTTTGAAAAGATTTTCTTTCAAAGAAAACAAGGGCTTATGAAGATGATGAAATAGACAACTTAGGACACATAGTTTTAGGAATAATATGAGTAAGTTTTAAGAAAAGCTATTCAAAGTTAATCATTGATACAAGATACTTAAATCTTTGTTCATCAAAAGCTTTGGTGAACAGATCAGCATATTGTTCTTTTGTGTTAACTTTGAATAGTTTGATTAAGCCTTTTTCAAAGTTATCTCTAATCAAATGATACTTGATATTGATATGCTTTGTCCTTGAGTGCTGCACATGATTTTCTGTGATTGAGATAGCACTGTTGTTGTTGCAGGACCGGTGAAGGGTATGCGCTTACAACACAACAACACAATGAGGAGAGTTACTTAGACACTTAACATGATCAAAAGGGAAACAAGTTAACTTTGGTAAAGATGCTAAGAACACAAGTAAATATGAGACAGAACAAGATGGCAACAACACAAGTAATTGGTTTTCAAGAATGCTGTATATTGCTTCTCAACTTCTATTACAAATGTTACAAAGCATACTCCAAAAGTTACAAGTACTTGAGATACATATACTACATCCTACATCCGACCATAGTTTGAAGGCCAGCTGGATCAATTGACGTAACAACTACAAAATAAAATGTAGAGTCAAAAGGAAAATTGCCTTTGACTAGTGACTGTGACATGCCAAGCTCACATCCTAATATATTACAAAAAAGGAAAAGTACATAAGATAGAAGCATGGACTCAAGACTCAATGTACAGTTACCAAAAGCATGAACCTTTCACCAACTCATGTAAGTTGGTGACTTTACAGAGTTCAGCGGAAAGGTGGTCTAGCTTATGGTAAAGTACATCAGATAATAAGCATGTCTCTAAAAGTCTTCAGAAGAAATCTGTCCTCACTCTTTGGGTTCAGAAGACTTTGTCTTTGAAGCTTCGGAAGACTTCACTTTTGGCTTCGGAAGATGTTGGTCTTGGCTTCGGAAGATTTGACACTTAGAATATTTCTAGGGTATGGTGTAAAACTTCCGAAGCATTTCTACTTCTGTTCTTCAGTGCATGCATGCACAGAGACTTTGGATGTTTTGGCTGCATCAGACTTATAGGAATCCTTACAAACTCCCCCTAGGTTGTTACTACCAAAACATTTAGAAGATCTTCGGATGTTGGTGGTCTTCAGGATGATGATAACCATACCCTTCTTCATCAGATGGTCAGGGACACTCAAACTCTCATAATATCTTCTCATCTCTGATCACATGCCATCTTTCTGGATTGGAGTTGATTGGGTTGCCTCTTCATGCACTTGATTGGAGGCAGCCCAATCAACTCCAATACAGTTACCAAAAGCATGAACCTTTTAAGTATGTCTTCTACATACTTTGACTGACTTATAAAGATGCCATTGTCAACTTGCTTCACTTGAATTCCTAGAAAGAAATTGAGTTCTGTTGGAGCATATATTGTCATATATAGTGTGTCCGTCGCTTGTCGAATAGTCTAGACTTAATGTAATAAACCTGATACGTTGTGAACACATGAAGCTGGGTCATTCGCCGGAGCATATGCGAATGAGACTCAGTCGTGCGACTGAGCCTTGTTAATGGGCCAGTCGTGCGACTAAGAGAGGCGACTGGGTCATTCGTAAGACTGAACCATAAGTATGGTCCAGTCGCACGATTGAACCATACGCATGGTCCAGTCGTACGATTGAACCATACGCATGGTCCAATCGCACGAATGGGCCCAGTCGCATCTAATATGGGCCGCAACCTATATATACTAGTTTCAATGTGTAGAGAGATTAAGGGTTTGGGGAGGGAGTCTACCCGGGAGCCTAGGGCTGCCGGATGAGAGGGGAGATCATGCTCGATCTCCCCTTGCCAAGAGTCTTGATTCTTATGTTGTAACGAGCTTGTAATCGTTAGGTTTTATCAATGAAACCATTATATTATAGTTCGTGTTATTGATTGTCTCTTGGTTTTTGCTGTTGTTTATCCTTCCGTCAAGAACATGCTCGGATGTTTACCGATCCAGTGACTTCACAATTGGTATCAGAGCCGGTTACTGCTGGAATGATCTAAAAATCATTCTAGCAACCCGAGCTCTTGATTTCTGGATCCAATTTCAGATCTTGACGTTAAACTCACTTCGTGTTCTTCGTGTTTTGCTCAGATCGTGTTACGTGTGGTATCCCTATGTTAAAATTGCACTCAAAACCACGTTCCTATCACCCTTTCGAATCTGATGATGTCTACTTTGTTTCGGTTCATGTTAAATTCGTCAGATTAGGGTTTTGGGCAGCCCTGGCGGCTGCAGATCTGAAAATCTGCGTGTAGACCCGTTCATGCGACTGGGCCATGCGAATGGACCATTCGTACGACTGGGCCATGCGAATGGACCATTCGTACGACTGGACCATGCTAATGGACCAGTCGTGCAACTGGACCAGTCGTATGTTCAGTCGTGCGACTAGACCAGTCGTATGTTCAATCGCACGAATGAGCCATCCGCATTGCCTCATCCGCATTTGTTCCAGACTATTAAAAAAAAAGAGTCTGGAACTGCCTCTTGCACGGATTTGAAGATGAGCAAAGCACATTCACCATGCGGTTCTTTTATCAAACAAGTTCGATGTATACCCCATTATTCGTCGGACCTCCAGAATAGGTGAATGTATTTGGAACACGAAAGAGAGAAGAGAAGATGTCAGCAGTCAGTGCTGATTTTGTGGGGTAGTCAGGAGCATCTGACTATTTATGGGCCAATCAAGTTATATTTATTCGCACAAAGAGGATTCTCATTCTTAGGGGGAATTAATGTATAGAGAGATTGAAGACGTAATCAGAAAGTGATGATGTGAGCCGGTTTCCGATGAAGAATCTACATGCATGCTGATTTGTTTGATATTGTCAGCTGTGGATTGCAACCTTCAACCTTTTGCCCAATACACCGTATGAAGACGCCAAGAGAGCACAACGTTTATATATTGGGATATGCTGAATGTGAGGGGGAATTTCTGCAGGAGTTAATGTTAATCAGGTTAGCCTGTGTGAAGATTGAAGCAATGGAAAACTGTTCATGTCATTATCTGGAAAAATCAGTCATATGGGGAATCTTGATGCTGTGACGGTGTTCTGCAAAGTAAATGAAAGCTATTGTGCCTAAATTCATTTTCAGGGATATTGTAGCAACCTGACGGATCGACAACGTTGGATACTATGGTTTTCGTTTGATTCTATTGACAACCAGAGCAAAGATTGACTGAAGATTGTAAGAGGTGTTATCTACTATTCGCAAGAAACGTCCAAGGGGGAATTTGTTGGAGCATATATTGTCATATATAGTGTGTCCGTCGCTTGTTGAATAGTCTAGACTTAATGTAATAAACCTGATATGTTGTAAACACATGAAACTGGGTCATTCGCAGGAGCATATGCGAATGAGACTCAGTCGTGCGACTGAGCCTTGTTAATGGGCCAGTCGTGCGACTGAGAGAGGCGATTGGGTCATTCGTAAGACTGAACCATAAGTATGGTCCAGTCACATGATTGAACCATACGCATGGTCCAGTCGTACGATTGAACCATACGCATGGTCCAATCGCACGAATGGGCCCAGTCGCATCTAATATGGGCCGCAGCCTATATATACCAGTTTCAATGTGTAGAGAGATTAAGGGTTTGGGGAGGGAGTCTACCCGGGAGCCTAGGGCTGCCGGATGAGAGGGGAGATCATGCTCGATCTCCCCTTGCCAAGAGTCTTGATTCTTATGTTGTAACGAGCTTGTAATCGTTAGGTTTTATCAATGAAACCATTATATTATAGTTCGTGTTATTGATTGTCTCTTGGTTTTTGCTGTTGTTTATCCTTCCGTCAAGAACATGCTCGGATGTTTACCGATCCAGTGACTTCACAAGTTCCGCCATGGCACTCATTTCAAACTTGTCCTTCATCAGCTTCTCAAAGTCATTGCATAACTTTAGATTAGTTGACCCAAAAATAATGTCATCTACATATACGTGAACTAGCATTATATCATTTCGTGTTCCTTTGATGAAGAGAGTTCAATCTATAGTACCCCTTTTGTATCCATGCTGACAGAGATACTGAGATAGAGTCTCATACCACTTCCTTTGTGTTAGGACCTGGTATTTGAATGAAATATCTAGTGATTAGCGTGTTAAACCAACTCAAATAGTGCGGAATCCTATTTGATTGGCGATCCAATCAGTGAGAACACACGAAGAATCAATCAAGAATTGAATCTAACGTTAGAAATCGATTAGGAATCGATCTAATGTGTTCTGTGAACTTGGAGAACGATTTGGGAGGTCTCTGGACGGCTAGGGTACGTCTGGAATCGTAATGGTATGAATGCTTATGTTTTTCCACGAATTGGGTCTATTTATAGGTTAGTATTGTTCAATCGTGCGACTGGGCCATAAGTATGGTTCAGTCGTGCGATTGAACCATGCGGTTGATTCATCCGCACGACTGAGTGTTCAGTCGTGCGACTGAGCCAATCTTATGTGTCAATCATACGACTGATCCAGTCTCCTGGTTCAGTCGTGCGATTGAGTCAATCGTATGAAGTTATTCATGCGTGTGGTCCATTCGCATGGGCCATTCGCATGAGAACTTCATTAAGTTAAGTTTGAATGTTTTAATTAATATAACATTATGTGTAACCATTCAAACAATCATAAACCCAATCAATTCAATCACGACTCATTAATGAAATATTAAACATTACAAATAACAAACAATCCATGTCATTTCATTAATCAATACAAATTACATCATAATCAGACAGACAAGATCTATTACATTACAAATCATGATCTAGGGACATACATGCATCAACAAACTCCCCCTTGGACCTAGATCTATCTAATCTCTTGTCTTCTGCATAACCTCCTTGTACTTCTTGTACTTCTCCTATTTGGTGACTCCCACGTGAATCTCAAACGCGAAGCAGAGTCGTATAACGTTTTGGAACTGGAGGGCTTGTACAATATCTTGCGTGTCATAGAACAGTGGCCACTTGTATAATGTATAGACATCATTAGCAGACAAGTTAGTTAGCCACATCGGGTCGAATACCCTGATTGTATCCATTTGTCCCTCTTTATTTAGGACTATGACCGCTTCAGTTGTTCTCCAATCATAGTACCACCATTTGAAGTGTGGAGTGAAATCCTGTGGCATTTCCCTGAGAGGGATTCTCGACATAGTGCGCGGAGGACTCCACTTCAACACAATCTTGGGCTTGCCAGTAATGGCATCAACCTCAGACCTTCTTATGTACCTAGTAGGCTGTTGGGGTCTGAAGTTAACCCATCTGGATCAAATGATTCATCTTCCTTTGACTAATGTGTCCCATTCTCCTATGCCAGGAGATGGAATCCTTCTCAGTAGCTTTAGATAAAAAGCACTGAACCTCATGATCCGTTGTAGCAACTGTTGACAGATCCAAGACATAAAGGTCTTTATATCTTGAAGCAGTCATCAGAACTTGATCCTCTGGGATCACGTAGTCTTTCTTCAGCACGTAACACTTCTCGTTACCAATCGATGAGAAGTTATCGAATTCCTTCTTTAACTCCTTTGCCTTGATTGCCTTCAATGAAGCATTCCCATCATACCTCTTCTCTAGCTCATCCCACAGTTTCTTGGACTGCTTATTCTCTAAATACTGGTGGAATATGTCTTTGGGGATAGACTGAGTGATCAATGCATAAACCCTTTTCTCTGCATTGTACTTGACTTTCTGTGCGTCCGTCGTCCCACCCAACGTTAGCTTAACTCCATCAGCTCCCACCGGCGTACTATACCCAATTTCAATGGTTTCCCACAGATTAGGATCTACTCCATTGAGGTAGATCTCAAAACGTTGTTTCCATTGGGGAAACTCATCTAAAGTCAAGAGCTTTGGTGGTTTATTGTGATTACCCACCTCACTCTCAAGCAGCAGCAGGTTCTGTGTCCTCGAGTCCTTCCCAGCAGTAAAGGCTGAAATCTGATCTTCCATGGCGAATAACTTTAAGTCTAATCAAACAAACTTTCACTAATGCGACTGAAGGATGTGAATGGTCTAGTCGTGCGTATGAACTCTGCGACTGGTTCAATCGTGCGGCTGAACTGGGCGATTGGTTCAGTCGTGCGAATGAATCTGGTGCGTATGAGCTATGCGAACGAACAGTTCAGTCGGCCGAATGAAGGTGCGACTAGGTCCAATTGTGCGAATGAGCAATGCGAATGGAGTCCAGTCGTGCGAATGGGACACTCGTGCGACTGAAGCTGCTGTTTTGCGAAATTTTCTAGGTTTGACGGGTTTCAGCCGTAAAAATTCGAAATTTCACAAGTTCTAATCGCCTAAGTCCGTAGAAACCAAACTTCGATGAGCAGGGAACGTCCAAGATCACTTTTGACACCAAAGATTGCGTTTTTAGTGCAAAAACAAAAACTTTTATGCAATCTTGATTGAATCAACACGTAATCAAGAGCCAAAGCTCTGATACCACTTGTTAGGACCTGGTATTTGAACGAAATACATAGTGATTAGCGTGTTAAACCAACTCAAAAAGTGCGGAATCCTATTTGATTGGCGATCCAATCAGTGAGAACACACGAAAAATCAATCAAAAATTGAATCTAACCTTAGAAATCGATTAGGAATCGATCTAATGTGTTCTGCGAACTTGGAGAACGATTTGGGAGGTCTCTGGACGGCTAGGGTACGTCTGGAATCGTAATGGTATGAATGCTTACGTTTTTCCACGAATTGGGTCTATTTATAGGTTAGTATTGTTCAATCGTGCGACTGGGCCATAAGTATGGTTCAGTCGTGCGATTGAACCATGCGGTTGATTCATCCGCACGACTGAGTGTTCAGTCGTGCGACTGAGCCAATCTTATGTGTCAATCATACGACTGATCCAGTCTCCTGGTTCAGTCGTGCGATTGAGTCAATTGTATGAAGTTATTCATGCGTGTGGTCCATTCGCATGGGCCATTCGCATGAGAACTTTATTAAGTTAAGTTTGAATGTTTTAATTAATATAACATTATGTGTAACCATTCAAACAATCATAAACCCAATCAATTCAATCACGACTCATTAATGAAATATTAAACATTATAAATAACAAACAATCCATGTCATTTCATTAATCAATACAAATTACATCATAATCAGACAGACAATATCTATTACATTACAAATCATGATCTTGGGACATACATGCATCAACACTTTGTGCTTGTTGCAATCCATAAAGAGCTTTATCAAGCCTGCAGACATAATCAGGATGATCGGGATCTGCAAACCCAAGTGGTTGTCTGACATACACCTCTTCATCAATCACCCCATAAAGAAGAGCACACTTGACATCAAGTTGGTAGACCTTGAAGTTCTTGGATGCACCAAAAGCTAAGAATTTCCTAACAGCTTCAAGTCTTGCTACAGGAGCAAAAACATCGGTGTAGTGAATTCCTTTTTCTTGAGTATACCCTTGAACAACTAGTCTTGTTTTGTTCTTGATGAAAAGTCCTCTATCATCCTTCTTATTCCTGAACACCCATTTGGTTCCTATGGTAGTCTTCCTTTGAGGAAGAGGACATAGGTTCCAAACCTTTTGCCTTTTG
Organism: Flaveria ramosissima; assembly: GCA_025215565.1. Lineage (NCBI taxonomy): Eukaryota > Viridiplantae > Streptophyta > Magnoliopsida > Asterales > Asteraceae > Flaveria > Flaveria ramosissima. Next base: position 48,041,705 of record CM046046.1, read on the forward strand.
AATTGAAGCAGCTCCTCTTGCATTGCTTCAACCCAACTTCCATCGTTTAGAGCTTCATCAATTTTCTTTGGCTCTATCTGGGACAAGAAACAAGAGTGAAGACAAACATTTGCATCATGAGTTTGTCCTCTTGTTCTCACCCCTGAATCAACATCTCCAATGATGTTTGTGGTAGGATGAGACTTGTGGATCCTTAGCTGAGGAAGATTCACCCTCCACATCAGCACACTTATCAAGTTTGTCTTGATCCAATGAGGGTGTGACATCATTGATGTTGTCTTCAATGGAGTGGTTATCGACATCAAGGAATTCCTTATCACTTTCACAACCACCATTTTCTCCAACATTTGAAGCTCTTTCATCTGAGTTTTATGCCTCTAAGCTAGAATTTGAAGGCATCCCAGAAATATCAGCAGGATTTGTCATTGATGTGCTGGTAGAAGCTTCATTTGCATGATTGGTTACCACTAGAGCTGAAGATGTGTAGCTTAAAGGTCTTCTTAGCTCAAATCTTGGGTCAGGAGCACCTGTAGGTAGTATATCTGTGGACCCTGAAACATGCTCACAAGATTTGTTAAAACAGTTGGTAACTTAATCAAGATCAAATAGCCAATCTGGACCAGAACCTTTCACACTAGGAGTGTGCTCATTGAAAGTCACATTCCTCAACTACTCTAGTTCTGAGATTGTATACTCTATAAGCTTTAGCTTGAGAAGAGTATCCAATAAAATGTCCATGATTTGATTTCTCAGCAAACTTGGCAATTTTCTCATTGGTATTCAAGATGGTGCAAGGACATCCAAATGACCTGAGAAATTCAATGAAAGGTTTTCTCTTTTGCCAAAGTTCATAAGGACTCTTACCATGTGTCTTAACCACTAAAACTCTATTTTGCACATAAGAAGCAGTGTTCACTTCCTCTACCCAAAAGGTGATGGGTAGTTTAGAGTCAGACAACATAGTTCTTGCAGCTTCAATTAGTGTCCTGTTTCTCCTCTCAGCAACACCATTTTGTTGAGGAGTCCTGGGAGCACTATATTGTCTTGTAATACCTTTTTCATCACAAAATGTATCAAGGATTTGATTCTTGAATTCAGTTCCTTGATCACATCTTATGGTTTTGACCTTGTGATCGATTTCAATTTTTAAGATGAAATTCTTTAGAATCTCAGGGGTCTCATCCTTATTTCTAAGAAAGAAGACCCAAGTGAATCTAGTAAAGTCATCTGTGATCACCAAACAGTAAGAGGTCCTTCCTATGGGGCCATAAATATCCATATGTAATAAATGTAGGATAATTGTAAACTCTTTCTTTGGTATTCCAATTACCAAATCATTCTTAATTAATTAATTAATGTTTTTAAAGTATACATGGCACATTCTTTTATGCCAGAGGAAGGACTCATCATTATTTGCTTTAGATAGAAAGCATGAAACTTCTCCTGAGGGAGATGTTTCTTGCAAATCCATCTTGTACATGTTCCCTTTCCTAGGGGCTCTAAGCAGGATATGCTCATGAGGAATGACCACCCCGGGCCTGAGAACAATGCACTCATGCTCAGTAAAGTGCATGTTATGACTCTGATCACAAAATTGGGATACATTCAAAAGATTTTACCCAAGCTACTTGACAAAGTTTACCTTCTCAATGCTAAGCTAACCATTTGTGACCTTGCCCCTTCCTATAATGTAACCTCCTGCATCTCCTCCAAAAGCAACTGGTCCTTCATAAGTTCTTTCAATCTTTTGAAGTAGTAACCTAGTGCATGCCATGTGCCTGGAACAGCCACTGTTAATGATCCATACATTTATGTTTGTCTTGAGCTATTCCTACACAAAAGAGATGGTTAGTTACATTTGGAAACCCAAGCCTCATTGGTCTTGGGCTCATCAAAAGATGTTGAAGACAATGCAACAGTAATTGATCCTATAGTCATGCTAGAAGGATCAATTGCTGATGTTGATTAAGAACTTTCAGCCACTTGGTCTTTCTTTGACTTCCACACCACCTTTGGAAGCTTAGATTTGACCTTAAATACTTTCGAAGTTTTGTTGACTTTGGACGTTTTGATGACTGGACCTTCGGAAGATCTTGCTTTCACTGCAGCAGGCTTCGGTGCTTCGGAAGTTTCCACTTGTCATCTTCTTCATTTTGGAGCTTTCGAAGGAAAGATACTTTCCTTCCGAAGCATGCTTCTTCTTCTCGAAACTCTTAGAAGTTTCTTTCTTGGTCATATGGAGAGTACTCTTTGGATTGTAAACACAATCCTTAGCAAGTTCAGAAGTACTCCCACACATAACACAGTCCATTTTCTTCCTTCTAGGAGTTTTCCTTTGTGAACAAGGCTGAACTTAATCACTTTCCTTCTCCATCTTCATATTTGCAGATGTTATGGCAATTCTTGTAGGGATAGAACTACCTTTAGAGCTGGATGGTTCAGGTTGTACAGCAGTGGTGCACAACTGATCAACCTTCTTCTTGATAATGGGATGATTTGGACATGAACCAGAACTCTTGTTGATGGAGTGCAAGTTGGTTTCTTCAGCCTTCACCACTTCAAATCTTGTAGAGATGAAGACTTGTTTCTATACAGAATTGAAGATGACCTTGATCTCTTGAGCCTTCTTGGACTTTCTTTTGGCCTTCCTGATCAACTTCTTTCCCCTGGACTTGGTCATCCCAACAGCTTTACTCTCCTCAGAGGGATGGTGACCCTTCTTAGAATGCTATTCTTCATTCTTCTTAGAGACATTCTTCACCATCTCCTCTTCATCCTCTTCAGTCAAAGCGTCTATAAGAGGAAGCTCATCTTCACAAGTTCCACACCTAGGAGATCTTACAGACAAGATTGTGTGTGGAGGAGCTATCTCACAAGATCCCAGTCCCTGCTTATTTTGATAACAAACTTTTGCATGCAAGGATGAGGATATTATGTTCTTGAAGGTCTCTTCTTCAAAAACACATTTTTCTGTCTTGGCTTTGCTGATCATAAGCTCAGCCTGGCATTCAGTTAACTTAGTAATGAGGTCTTTGATTTGAGTCCTGTAGTTTGTATGCTCATGTTAAGAGTTGAAATGGTTTTCTCTAAGTCCTCTACCTTTAGTTTATTATCATTTTCAGCTCTCTTAAAATCAGCTTTTAAGATATTTAAGGACTCAAGATCAGATCTCATATCTAAGTTATAGGATCTGTATCTATTAACTTTAGCAATACATTCAGGAGTACAAAGATGTTCCCATACCTTGGCTTCGTCGTGGTCTGCCATGAGTGCTTGGTTTGGAGATGCATTGTTGGTCCATGTGATCGAATGACAGTGCAAATGATATGAAGAATCGTTCAATATCCAACAAATATGCTAAACAACAATAATGGAGAGGATTGAACACAATAATAACTCATTCATAATAAGACTATGATCAATGACAATCAATAACAAAAAGCACAAGGATAATTCTGTGTATTAACTGCTCTGAAATGGTAACTTGCAACAATGATAATCGATTAGGGTTTTGCAAGCTTACCAAACAATGAAAATGAACATAAGTATATATAGCAATCTTAGTTTCGCAGACAGTTTCGCTGTCAGCGAAACTGTTCTGCCGAAACTATAGTTTTGCCAGGCAGAAACAGCAGTTTCGCCCGGCGAACCAAACAGCTAACTGTGAGCAAAACTATAGTTTCGCTCACAGTTTCGCTGGACTGCAAAACTATATAAAGCTAATAACATACATAAAGGAAACTAACATAAGACCTATTACAAGCAAAAGTAAACATTCTAATCTAAGGTGAGTCCAACCTATGCATGATCTTCAATACTCCCCCTAGGTTGGACCTCACCGCCTTCACTCATCTTGAATTATCTTGTCACCTCCAGTTTCCTCTGCTGCATTTAATTTGTCTTCTACACCTCCTGCAACGACATCCTCAGAAGCTTCAGCACAGATTCTCCATGGTCTCCTCCTGCTTCACGAGCTCCTTCGGCATGACCACTAGCCCTCTCAAACTGCTTGGCCAAATCTTGAATATCCATGTTAAGGTCATCTTGGGCCCTTACCTTCTCAGCTAATTTCTTCACCTCAGCCCTCACCCCTCTGATCTTGTTTGCTACATTCATAAGGAGACTAGCTTCTTTCCGAGTCTCTTTTCTAGCTCTAGCCTTTATGTGATTCTCATACAACACTAATAAATCTTTGTCGCAGAAACTAAACAACTCCATAGGATCAAAAACTTTAAATTCTTTGCCATTCTTCACCCTAATCACAGCTTCCCCAGTGTTATTATCATAAAACCATTTCTCGAAATCCTGTAATTGTCGGGGAAGGGGATCAGCCAATCTCACTCTGTTCACTGTCTTTGGCGTTTTAACCCTCAGAACAATTCTTCCCTTTCCCGTTTCCCAATCTTTGTCTTTCTTTGACCTCATCCTTTTGGCCTTCATCTAACCAAATGACTCAAAGTTGTCATTAAGCCCGTTCTGTATCTCTTTGTCCAGAAGAGTGGTTCTTTCGCTCAGATGTGCATTCAGAAGTGGTAGAGCTGCCAACCGCCTAAGATCCCATTTAAGCAAGGTCTTAAAAGCCTTCCTCTTAAGCATGTAGCTAATACTACCTCCCCTTCTCTTTATCATGAACATCTTTAGGCCGAGGTTATAGCACCAGCTTATAATCTTCTTGTCGGCCTCCTTCTTACTCAACCCTTCCATATGTTGGAAAAGGGGAGTGATTTCTTCCGGCTCCTTCTCTTTTACAAACCAATCAGCTCTATCCATCTCAAACACATCTGCAGCTTCCTCTCCCTTCTTTGCTACATAGATCAATGGTCTCTTATCAACTTCATAGAACTCAGGTACAGAATCATAGTCTACAAGTTATTCATCATCCTCTTCTTCATCAACTAATCCTTTTCCTTTCTCAGCAGCTTCTTCAGCAGTTTTCTTTATTATCACTTCTTCACCAACTAAATCCTTCTCAAAGTCAAATTGCATATTGAGAACTATTAAGATTGTGAATCATATCTTCATCAAGGTTTCCTCTTTCCTCCCTTCTTTCAGTGGATCCTTCATGTCTATGTTTAGTACGCCGCTCAGTCTCTGAAGTATCGGCTTTCTTCTTCGATCTTCTTTCCTTCTCTATTATTATCTCTTCAGCTTTTTCACTTATATCTTCCTCAAAGTTATAATCTTTCTCCTTAGCATATCTCTTTCTTTTCTTGGTTGCTTCAGATCGTTGTGCTCTGGTTTCCTCAGCTCTTTTGTTCTCAGATTCATCCACCCGTCTAATATAATTCCATCTCTCTGGATGATACATATTTTCCCAGAGATGGGTGATCTTTCCACTAAAATCGTGGCGAATTGCACAACAGTCAGAAAAAATCCGAGGGTTCATTTGTACCAGCCTCTTCACCTCTCCATGTCTTGGTACATCTGGAATGAGGTCGTCAAAGATCATTTGAAGAAAACGAGGGTACAACAGGCATTTGTCCTTCTTCAAGGCCATCACGTTCTCAGCCATGCATGCAAATATCAGTTTGGCAATGTTGGCCTCCTCTCCTTTGCAACATAACACCATTGCCTTTGCCCAATCAATGACACATAATAAAAACATGAGCAATAAACCTCCACTTCTTGGACAGAAATGACTTCTTGCTTTCCTTTCATGAACCAAAAGCTGGCCCCTCATAGCCCATGCTTCTAAATGCCTCGAACACCTCTGAATCAGACATAGAGACCTTTTCTCTTAAATCATCCTCTAGCCTCAAAATCCTCAAAACAATATCAGCAATAACGGCCACTTCGTGATCTAAGTGTAGGGATTTAACAAGTTTATCAAAGTCCATATAAGCTTGTTTATATGAAAAACGCAGCGGATTAAGAGTTTTAAAACTTGTTGATATGTTGATTATTAAACTCTTTAATAAGCAAAACCCAAACCATGGATCCATATACGAAATGCATACAAGAGGACAACCATAGGATGTTTAGAAGATAACCTTTTCAAGCTACTAGAAAACGAGTTTATGGAGGTGCTAAGGATGAACTTTATGGCTGAATCTTCAAGCAAGAAGGCCTCAAGATGGTGATACCCCAAGCCACAAACGAACCTCTTGAATGCTAGGTTTCTTGACACCAACTTTCAGCAACAAAAACCCCTTTTTGATGCTGAAACTTTCAGCTTTTCTTTTCTTCTCTAGTAGCTGAAAAATCAGCCCTTGTTCTCTTCAAATTCGAAAATTGAGAGAGAGAAAGATGAGAGCAAAAATCAGCCTTTGCATGTAGGAGAGAAGTCTTGTTAAGAGGGATAGTGTGTAATGCATTAATTCTTGTGTATTTACAAGACAAAAAGTGGGACCCCCAAGCATCTGGGTGGCCGAAAATCCATTTGAAATGGATTCCCACTCTTTTGTTTTGTTGCATAATTAAAACACTCACTAAACTCTTATGTTTATAAAGTTAAAACTTATTTAAACTTTATAAACTTAGTACCTTTTATTTGTTATTATTTAGTAAGACTAGATATTGAAAAACAAATAGTACCATATGAACAATTATCCATATAATGATGTTCATCTACAAAGGCAATGATTTAGAAAACCCATTTTCTAAATTGGTGTCATTATTTATTTCTATGATCTTATCAACGAATAAATATTTATTGGTGTTTATTTAGCTTGTTATTGGGTATGACCCGACTTGGATCATATCACACTAGCCACATCAACTTAATATGCATCTTGGGCAGATCAGGTCTTTCAATCTCCCACTTGCACAAGATTCATAGAAGGTTGATGTAAGTAGAAAATAACGCCTAGCAACGGTTTGCTACCCCTAATGTATATGATTAAGTGCCATTCAATAACATCGTCCTCCTCAAGTACCTTACTTGAAATGTTTTAGGTGAATTAATCATCTATCCTTTTGTTACAGATGTCATGTTAAATCCCAGAGACACAGAATCGTCATTCTCTGATGATTTAACTTTAACAAGCCTTAGACATCTAACTCTCAACGAATAAGAGGAACAAATTCCATCTTGATTACATACGTCTCTCACAATCACCTCATGTCATACCTGAACTCGGCCTTATGTACTACCAATTTTTCAGAACAGCAAAGAACTAAGTCAAAGTACAATACTTGGTGAATATCAAGACCCAATATGTATCTCATGTCTGAGGATAAAATGATATTCTCCTTTACTCAATATCTCTTAAGACTAATCACCAAGATTCCATGCAGAGACAATTGAGAGCGGGTCGGTCCAATATCTATATCCTATAGATATCAATGAACCTTGGTAGCAACCCCTTGCTTTATATTCATACCTTATGAATATCAACCAATCCAAGTTCATTATAGTCTTACATTCATAGTTGTTCCCACAAGTATGATCGACCACGGACGTTTAGAATAACTTGTTTATTCACGGATTTAAACATGCTAAAAGGATGAACAAATGAAAATTATAAACATATAATTAAGTTAAATAACATAAGTTCCAATATCCAAATACAAAATTTGATCAAGTCCAAATACTAGAATATCGAAGTCCTAAGGCACAAGTATGACTTTCATGTTTTGACCTATCTAGGAGCTTCGTGAGTGGATCAGCAATGTTTTGATCGGTGTTAACTTTGCGAATACATATCTTTCCATTTTCAACTTCATCCCTTATGTAGTTGAATCTCCGTTCAATGTGCCGAGTGTTTTTATGAGCACGAGGTTCCTTGATTTGAGCAATCGCACCCTCGTTGTCACAAAAGATCTCTAGGGGGTCTTGAATGGTAGCAACAACCCCTAGATCAGCAATGAATTTCCTAAGCCACGCAGCTTCTTGAGCTGCCAATGAAGCGGCGATGTTTTCTGATTCTGTTGTAGATAGTGCCACCACATCTTGCTTTGAGCTCTTCCAAGAGACTGCTCCTCCATTCATAATGAAGACATATCCCGACTGTGATCGAGAATCATCTCGATCAGTTTGGAAACTCGCATCCGTGTAACCCTTTACCACGAGTTCCTCCTCACCAGATCCATATATTAAGAACATGTCCTTAGTATTTCTAAGGTATTTCAAAATATTTTTAACAGCCATCCAATGACTATTACCAGGATTCTGTTGATATCTACTTGTCATGCTTAAAGCACATGACACGTCTGGCCTAGTACATATCATTGCATACATGATGGATCCTATAGCAGATGCATATGGGACTCCATTCATTCTTTCTTGTTCAACCTTTGAACTAGGACATTGAGATGAGCTCAATATAGTCCCCTTTTGAATAGGTACCAAACCTTTATTAGAATTCTCCATCTTGAACCTTTTCAAGATCTTTTCAATGTATGCACTTTGGTTTAAACCTACCAACCGCCTTGATCTATCTCTATAGATCTTTATTCCCAAAATATAGGTGGCTTCACCAAGATCTTTAATGGAAAAGCAGCTTCCAAGCCAGGTTTTTACACCTTCCAAGGTTGGAATGTCATTTCCAAATAGCAGAATGTCATCGACATATAATACCAGGAAAATAATAATGCTCCCACTAGCTTTCTTATACACACAAGCTTCATTAGCATTTTTGATGAAACCAAATTTCTTTACTTCATCATCAAAACGGTGATTCCAACTTCTTGACGCTTGTTTCAATCCATAGATTGATTTCTTTAACTTGCATACCTTGTTAGGATGTTTTGGATCGACAAAACCTTCAGGCTGTTTCATATGGACATCTTCCTCAAGATATCCATTAAGGAAAGCGGTTTTGACATCCATTTGCCAAATCTCATAGTCATAGTATGCTGCTATGGCAAACAATATCCTAATAGACTTTAGCATTGCCACATGCGAGAAAGTTTCATCATAATCAACCCCTTGAGTTTGAGTGAAACCTTTCGCTACAAGTCTAGCTTTATAAGTATCCAAGTTTCCATGCATATCGGTTTTCTTCTTGAAAACCCACTTACTCCCAACTATCTTGGTCTTAAGAGGTGGTGTAACCAATTCCCAAACTTGGTTATCATACATGGATTGGATCTCAACGTTCATGGCTTCTTGCCATTTGTCAAAATCAGGTTTTGACATTGCATCATGGTATGTGGTTGGTTCATCTGAATCTACCACATAGCATCCATCCATGAAAAATCCATATCTCTCAGGAGGAATACTAGTTCTACCAGATCTGCGAACGTTGTGTGTATCTTGATCATCCATATGATCATTCTCAACATTCTCATGTTGATTGCTAGTTTCAACCAATTGTGCATCGTCTTGTGAATCTTGAATCTCTTCAAGTTCCACTGCTCTTCCACTAGTTTCTTCCGAAAGAAACTTAGTCTCCAAGAACTCTGCCTTTCGAGCAATAAATACTTTCTGATCTGTTGGATAATAGAAATAATATCCAATACAATCTCTAGGATATCAAATGAAGATACACTTTGTGGATCGGGCTTCCAGTTTGTTTTGAGCGTATTGCTTAGGATAAGCCTCACACCCCCAAACTTTCAAATATGATAATGATGGAACCCTTCCATGCCATACTTCAAAAGGTGTCCTTTCCACTTTCTTGGTTGGGGCCATATTTAAAATACGGGCCGCGGAGAGCAATGCGAAACCCCAAAATTATAGAGGTAGTGTACTTCTAGCCATCATAGATAGAACCATATCCAATAGAGTTCGATTCATCCTTTCATACACACCATTATGTTATGGTGTTCCAGGTGGAGTAAGTTGTGAGACAATCCCACAATTTCTAAGATACACTTGAAATTCACTACTCAAGTATTCACCTCCTCTATCTGTACGAAGAATCTTGACCGTTTTGTTGAGTTGATTTTCAACTTCATTCTTGAAGAGTTTGAACATTTCAAAAGATTCATGTTTGTGTCTTAACAAGTACACATACCCATAACGACTATAGTCATCGGTAAAAGTAATGAAGTATCTTTCACCATTCCTAGTTGTTGGTTTAAAAGGTCCACATACATCCGAATGTATGATCCCTAATAAATCCTTTGCCCTTTCATTAGTCCCACTAAAAGGGGCCTTTGTCATTTTACCTTGTAAACAAGACTCGCATACATCAAATGAAACATTTTCATTAGTTTTTAAAAGACCATTCTTTTGGAGTTTTTGCATACGATTCTTGTTTATATGACCAAGGCGACAATGCCAAAGATAGGAATCATTTAAATCTAATTTGAGCCTTTTGGTGGTTGCTTGGTACATTGAGCTATCATATGTTGTGTTATTATGAACCAATTCATAAATACCATTACAAGGTATAGCCCTAAAATAAAACACATGATTTAAACAAAACATGAATATCATTGTCAACAAACTTGAAATCATAATCACATTGTCTTAAACGGGAAACAAAAATAATGTTCCTAGTTAAACTAGGAGCATACAAAACATTTTTTAAAATAACTTCCAAACCACTTGGAAGTTTCAAAATGTAGTCTCCTTGGGCTTCCACGTGAACCTTTGCACCATTGCCCATGAAGAGACTTATTTCCCCTTTTGCATAATGCTCACTTCTTTTGAACCCCTGCAACAAATTGCAAATATGAGTTCCACATCCAGTATCTAATACCCATGTGTTAGAAGAAATAACATTTAGCTCAACATGTATCATAAACTTGTACCTGAAGTTTGCCCCGCGTCCCTCTTCGATCTCAACGCTTTGAGATAGACCGGACAATTGCGTTTCCAATGGCCTACTTCACCACACTCAAAACACGGGTCATCATGAGCAACCTTTTGCTTCTTTTCTTTCGGTTTGGGCGGTTCCACTTTTGCTTTACCCTTACCCTTCCCTTTGGCGTGCCCCTTCCCTTTTGCAACATTTTCCCTAGGGTCGGGGAGGTGCATTTTCCTACTACCACCTTCATTGATCGTAAGGACCGGTAGAACCTTTCTACCCATGCCTGCCTCGGCCGTTTTGAGCATTGAATGAAGCTCACCAATGCTCTTGTCCCATCCATTCATGTTATAATTCATAACGAAGCTATCAAACTTCTTGGATAGGGAGTTGAGGATCAAATCCGTTGCCAACTCGTTGGACACACGACAGTTAAGCCTTTCAAGGCGATCAATGTGGCTCTTCATCTTGAGAACGTAAGATGATACCGATTGGGTCTCGTCCATTTGACATGCATGGAGTGCTCGAACCGTTTCGAAGCGCTCCACCCTTGATTGTTGTTGGAACATTTCCCTCAACTGGGTGATCATGTCATAGGCATTGTGGTTCTCAAAGTCCTTTTGCAAGTCAGGAATCATACTCGCTAGCATGAGACATGAGACTTGCACATAGTCTTCGGTGTACTTGACCCATTCGGCAAAGGCCTCAACGTCATTTTCATCGGGTTGATCGGGAATGGGATCGTCTAACACATAGGACTTCTTTTCTTGTTTGAGAACAATTCTCAAATTTCGGTACCAATCCATGAAGTTCCCATGGTTTAGACGTTCCTTTTCAAGGATGGTTCTTAGTGATAGGTTATGGACGGTCGGGATTGCGTTGTTGTTGTTAGCCATCTACAATTTTACAAAGTTCAATTTTTAGTACTTTTAATATCAATGTAAATTGATTATTAATACCCTTTTGTCTCATAGACAATTAATAGTCAGAATTTAGAATCCAACGTTACATTTTATCGGTTAGGTGACCTTTATCCCTTTATTTAAATTAACAAGGTAGTCAACGTTTGACAATTGTAACCTATTACAATTTCTAGTGTATGGGATCGGTTAAACATCTTATGTTTGTTTGGCATGTTTATCCCATCAACACCCTTTGTACGTCATGCTTCGGTGATCCTAATGCATGATTTCCAAATTAAGTCGTCCTACTTAGACACACGTGTGGATTTGCTAATATTAGTGGTTAGGTGACCTTTATCCCATAAATATGGCAAACCCACCTCAAAACCATAAGTTCCCTTTCATGTGGTTAGGTGACCTTTATCCCACATTAAATTCTCAAATGATTCGAGTGTTGTATAATAGGATGGTGTTTGACTTCTTTTAAAAGGGATTTGTGTTTCACAAAATTCTAGTTTGGAAAACAATTTTCATACCTTGCATTTGCATGCATTCAAATGCATGGTAGTTTATTTGAAAACTTATTTCAAAATTCCTTTTAATAGCCCAATTAATTATTAAAACAATTTTCATTTGGTAAAACCCATTTTATTACTTATTGATTTCTAAGGAACCAATTTTATGCGAGTTGTTGATTTCGTGTTGTTAACTATCCAAATCCATAATAAGATAAGATGAACATAAATCAACCATACATGCATAATAAAACAACCACAAGTTCATAACCATATCCAATGGATTTGGCAACACTTGTTGGCCAAAACAAGTGTGCCAAGAGGGACAATAATAAAGCATAAACATGACACAAGGCATTGAGATGGTGTGCTCCCACTTGATCCCGCATCCTAATGCATCAAGTGTCCATTTTGTGTTGTCACCATTTTGCTTTATTTGGGCTTTCTTTTGGGCTCCAACTTCAGCTCCTAGCTTCCTTGGGCCTTCATGCTTTGGGCTTTGGTTATTGGGCTTAAAACCAATCTTGGGCTATGAGGCCCATTTGGGCCTAAAATGGCCCAAACCAAAAAATCAAAGTCTTCTTGAACTTCTTTTACAAAATATATCCTAATACATTTTTACTAGTAAAAGAAATACAACTAACCTACTTATTATTACAAACCAACATAAATAATAAATAGATTACAAACCCAAATAAATAATTATTACAATCCAATTGAATAATCAAACAACATCACAACACAAAACTCATCCAAATACAAGGTATTGGCTAGGTTATGAACATCCATATACACATCCAAATATGCACATATCTATCGATTTTGGTAGCCCCTTTTCAACCCATATTCTTGGCCAACATAAACCAAGAACAAATGGGTTTTGTCCAAACAAACAAACTCTCATGATCTAAATTTTAAAGATCCTAACATGCATATAAAATAATATCTTTAAAATCAAAAAAAGGGGTAACCATTTCAGCCCTCTAACTCTCGGCCATATGGTGTCACACACCACAAAACCGTGAACTAGAATGTCTTATACATGTATGCATTTGTATAAGTGGCTCTTGATGCCATTGTAGGGATTTAACAAGTTTATCAAAGTCCATATAAGCTTGTTTATATGAAAAACGCAGCGGATTAAGAGTTTTAAAACTTGTTGATATGTTGATTATTAAACTCTTTAATAAGCAAAACCCAAACCATGGATCCATATACGAAATGCATACAAGAGGACAACCATAGGATGTTTAGAAGATAACCTTTTCAAGCTACTAGAAAACGAGTTTATGGAGGTGCTAAGGATGAACATTATGGCTGAATCTTCAAGCAAGAAGACCTCAAGATGGTGATACCCCAAGCCACAAACGAACCTCTTGAATGCTAGGTTTTTTTGACACCAACTTTCAGCAACAAAAACCCCTTTTTGATGCTGAAACTTTCAGCTTTTCTTTTCTTCTCTAGTAGTTGAAAAATCAGCCCTTGTTCTCTTCAAATTCGAAAATTGAGAGAGAGAAAGATGAGAGCAAAAATCAGCCTTTGCATGTAGGAGAGAAGTCTTGTTAAGAGGGATAGTGTGTAATGCATTAATTCTTGTGTATTTACAAGACAAAAAGTGGGACCCCCAAGCATGTGGGTGGCCGAAAATCCATTTGAAATGGATTCCCACTCTTTTGTTTTGTTGCATAATTAAAACACTCACTAAACTCTTATGTTTATAAAGTTAAAACTTATTTAAACTTTATAAACTTAGTACCTTTTATTTGTTATTATTTAGTAAGACTAAATAATGAAAAACAAATAGTACCATATGAACAATTATCCATATAATGATGTTCATCTACAAAGGCAATGATTTAGAAAACCCATTTTCTAAATTGGTGTCATTATTTATTTCTATGATCTTATCAACGAATAAATATTTATTGGTGTTTATTTAGCTTGTTATTGGGTATGACCCGACTTGGATCATATCACACTAGCCACATCAACTTAATATGCATCTTGAGCAGATCAGGTCTTTCACTAAGACTTTAGCAGTAATTCTTTGTGTATCTCCTAGGGTATCGTACTCAGCAGATCTCTAGAAATCTTTGATATGAAGATCATAAATGGTGGTCGAATGAGAACTGCATAAGCTATGGGTGATTTTTGTAGCCATCTAATACAGTCTCTAAACCCAGCAGCTTTAGGATGTGTATCATCCAGAATAGCAGTGATATTATTACTCTCATCGAACTTTAAGTTTGCCATTTATATCTAAAATACAAATGAAATACATTAGAACAAAGAATTAAGTACTAAAATAATTAAAAATAAGAAAAAAATAAAGAATAAACAAAAACTAAAATAAATTCGCTGGCCGAAACTATAGTTTCGCAGAATGATATATAGTTTCGGCAGCCGAAAGTCTTGTTTCGCAAGCAAAATCACATTAGTTTTGCTCAAACAGTGAAGTAGATTTGACAAGCCGAAACTATAGTTTTGGCACAGCGAAACTGAAAAATAGCCAGCGAAACTGTTAAGTTCGCTTGGACAGCATAACCTTACAGTTCCGCTGAGGATGCAATAACTTTCGTTCAGTTTCGCTGGATTATCGGTAGTTTCGCTGAAAGAACAGCGAGGCTACCGAAGAGTCTCGATCAATAATACCAACAATGAGATGATATAAACAGGATTAAAGGATTGTCCTAAGTTCGAAACTCACAGGCGAACTTGAATCAAACAAACAATCAGAAAGATCAAACACAGAATTGCAAAATCGCCTAAAAAGTTCACGGGCAAACCCTAAGAGACAACACAGGTCGTTTTTGTGAAAATGAGAGAATAATTTCGCAAAACAACTTATATAGCATATAGTTTCGGATCTAGCGAAACTACAGATTCGCCAGACGAATTTACAGTTTCACCATGCGAAGCTACAATTTAGCCAAGTGATACACAGATAAAAAATGACCTTGCACAGAATGAGCGAGCCGAGCGAAATTGCAATTTCGTCTAGCGAAACAAGGAGCGAAAGTATAGTTTCGCCTTTTTTTAATTTTTATTTTTTATTAACTTCATACACTGAGATCTAAATCAATCAGAGATCACATCCTCGAGATATGCATTAACACAAAGATGACTTTAATCATCGACCGGCAATGAGATCATACTAATAGCTGAATCTTATCACAATCTGCAAAGGAACTGTTGAAATTCAGAAACAGATCAATAACGATTGCTCATATATTTGTCCACTTAAACCCATGCCTTATCTTTTTTTCAACAAACAGCTTATGATTTGTTAAGGTTCGATTAGATGCTTTAGAATGTTAGGACCCCACAATCATTTGGCAAAAACCCTCACCCAACCTCAGGATTTCTTGAATTTTGCTACGATCTTTATTGAGCGAGGCTTGTGTATTAGTGTGCAAGTGATTATCAATAGAGAATTTCCATTTGTGATGAATTCATCATTTAGATGATTTGACACAACTTAGACCAAAATGGTGAGAGCTCCAGGTCTATACTCACGTATAACAAAGGAGATGACCATTTAATCAAGTGCCGATGAGAGCTCCAGGTCAATACTATCGTACAGCAAAGGAGATCATCACTCCAGGTCAGTACTTCCGTACAGCACAGGAGATTAGCACAAGTACAAGACACAAATGTACAGGACAAGAGCCAAAGATCAATTCTCAATCCACTTTTTGCTGGGACTCAGTTTTTGTACAGGCCAAAATGATCGCGTAAAACCAGACATCCTTAAGCATAGATTTTAATTTAAATCATATTGCTGTTGTATACTTTATTCTTCAAGCAGAGCCTACCAAGCATATCGTTAAAGAATCTGTTTGTTTCTCTTGACTTTAATATTCAATAAAATATAAGATGTGAAACAAGACCAGCATCAGTTACTATCATTTCTCATTTTAGTACCAATCATGCATAAAGGAACATATCCAGAAGACATAAAATCATTTCTCGTCATTTCAAATTCAGCACTCAGGTTATTTAGATACGCCCCCAAAATTTTATTTTAAAAGAATAGTATTATTAAAAAGATTAGTGTTATTATTCTATTTTACAAAATATTTTATTTTATTTTATTATTTTTATTATTTTTTATATTTTTTTATATTTTTTATATTTTTTTTATTTTTTTAAAATGAAGGTTTAAAAGGATATTAACCCGAGCACAGAGATCAATTCATAAAAACGGGGTTTATCAAAAGTTTTTGTGAAAGGATCTGCCTTTTGATTTTTTGTGTCAATGGGTATAATATCGATAAAACCTTTTTCTTGAGCATCACGAATTGCATGAATCCGTGTTTCGATATGCTTGGTTCGGGAATGATGAATAGGATTTTTTGCAATCCCAATGGCTGCTTCGTTGTCGCAAAATAACGATGTGTGGAGGAAGTTAATTCCATAGTCAATCATTTGGTGTTGTATCCAAAGAACTTGGGAACAACAGCTAGAGCCAGCAATATATTCTGCTTCTCCTGTAGAAAGAGAGACAGTGGTTTGTTTCTTGCTCTGCCATGACACCAGACAGTTTCCTAGGTATTGACACACTTCGGACACCGATTTTCTGATTAACCTGCAACCATTAGAATCACTGTCAGAATAAGCATGTAAATCAAAATTCCCTCCATATGGATACCATAGACCTAAACGGGATGATCCTTTGAGATAACAAAATATTCTGTTGACAGCTTTGTCATGGGACTCTTTTGGGGCCGACTGATATCGAGCACAGTATCCAACAACAAAAGTGATATCAGGACGACTTGTTGTAAGATACCTGAGGGGACCGATCATAGATCTATAGAGATGAGGATCAACTGGTTTCCCGTTCTCATCAGGAGTGAGACAAGTCTGAGCAGTAAAGGGAGTCATCTCAAGAGAGGCGTCGTCCATCTTGAATTTTTTCAAGATATCTTTAATATACTTCTCCTAATGAATAAGAATTCCTTCTTGCTTTTGTTCAACTTGTAAACCAAGAAAGAAGAACATTTCTCCCATCATACTCATTTCAAACCGTTGACGCATCACTTCTTCGAACTCCCGACATAATAGTGAATTGGTAGATCCAAAAATAATATCGTCAACATAAACTTGGACAAAAAGCATTTCACCAGATCCTAGGTGCTTGATGAAGACCATAAAGAGACTTGTCAAGCTTAAAGACTTTATCGGGAAAGTTAGGATCCTCAAAACCTGGTGGTTGACACACATATATCTCCTCATCAATGTCTTTGTAGAGAAAATCACACTTCACATCCATCTGATAGACCTTGAACTGTTTATGAGCAGCATGAGCAAGAAAAATCCTGATTGCTTCAAGACGGGCGACTAGAGCAAAGACTTCAGTATAGTCAATCCCTTCTTCTTGAGAAAAACCTTGCACAACTAGTCTAGACTTGTTACGCACCACTACACCACAATCATCTGGTTTGTTCTTAAATACCCATTTTTTACCAATTGGGCATTTGTTGGGAGGTAAGTCAACCAAGGTCCAAACTTTAAGCTTTCTAAATTGTTGAAGCTCCAATTGCATTGACTCCACCCAGCATGGATCCAGTAGAGCAGCATGCACATTTTTCGAGACAGTTTGAGAGATGAAGCAAGAGAAGAGGCATATATTAATCAAACCAGATTGACTCCGCGTCCGAACACCATCAGTGATCGATCCAATAACATTATCAAGAGGATGATCTTTCAAAGTTTTGTAGTTGGTGTCTGAAGGAAAGATGTTTGGAGAAGTTTTGCTCACAGATTGTGAAAGATTAGATGATGGAGAGAGAGATGGAAGAGGTTGTGAAGGGTTGATAGATGTAGGTGATGAAGGAAGAGATGTTGGAAGAGATGTTGGTGAAGAAGAATTAGGAGTTGGTGCCAGATCAAGCAATGGAGAAGATGAACTAACATCAGCTGAAATGGCATCATTTGCTGACGAGTTGGAATGGACAGGTGATGGAGTGGAGGAGATAATATTGGTTTGAGCATTTGGAGTGGACGCATCATCGTCAAAAACTGGAAGATTGAAAGAATTAAACACAGTATTGGAGTCAAAGAACCATACTGGTTCAGATCGAACATCAGAAGAGTTAGACTCCTACCAATCAACATAGAATGACTCTTGAACAATACGTGTTCTCTTGTTATAAACCCGATAGGCCTTTTAAGAAGAAGAGTAACCAACAAAGTAACACTCATCAGATACGGCACCGAACTTTGTCTTTTGAGATTGAGTAATCAGAAGAGTGCAAGAGCAACCGAATGGCCGAAAGAAGTCAATTAGAGGTTTCCTCTTATGAAAAAGTTTATAAGGAGTCTTCATTTTGTCCTTAACAATCACCACTCGGTTTAGAACATATGAAGCATAGTTTCCAGCTTCAGCCCAAAAGATAATGGGTAATGAAGATTCTATCAGCATTGTACGAGCAGCTTCAATGAGAGTGCGATTCTTTCGTTCCGCTATACCATTCTATTGAGGTGTCCTTGCAGCACTAAATTGTCTCATAATCCCCTTTTGAGCACAGAATGAATCAAGAATCGGATTTTTGAATTCAGTGTTGTTGTCACTTCTCAGACCCATAACCTTTCTCTTGCTGATTGTTTCGATAGAAAGAATTAATTTCTGCAGTTCTTCAGCAACCTTTCCTTTGTGTGCAAGAAATCTCACCCATGAATATCTGGAGAAATCATCTGTAACAACAAGACAAAATGATTTTTAGCAATAGATTTAACGCTAACTGGGCGAAACAAATCAGTATGTAACAACTCGAGAGGACTAGATATGCTATTTTCAAGTTTGGGCTTATGTGGTTTCTTGTGTTGTTTGCCCTTGGCACAAGCCATACATTTTTCGTTAACAGAAAAATCATTTTAAGGGAGTCCTCTAACGAGATTGTTTTTTACTAATTTGTTTATACTTTTAAAATTAACATGGCCTAATCGACGATGCCATAAAAGAGACTCAAAGGTTGAAGCTTTAGAAAGAAGACAAGTTGCAGTAGACTTTGACTCGCTGGAGTTCATATTAAGAAGATATGTGTCATGTTTTCTTGGAGCACGCATAAGAATCAAATCATCTAGAATATCAATCTCTGATTTTAAAAATAGACATTCATCAGATTTAAATAGGATTGGAATGTCTTTATCGCAGATTTGAGAAACACTCTGAAGATTAAATGCCAGCTCAGGAACATAGTTGACTTTTTCAAAGGTTAAAGAACCATTGGTAACTTCTCCTTGCCCAATCATCTTTCCACCCTTTTTGTCACCAGCAAAAGCAACATATCCTCCATCAATAATCCGATAATTGGTCAGCAAGTCTTTCAGCCCTGTCATATGTTTGGAGCAACCACTATCTACATGCCACAAGCTGTTTACAAACTTAGTGGATGACTCCTGAAATGAATTAATGAATCAGTCAACCAGGTGTAATAGGAACCCAAGATTGAACAACTTTAGCTTTAGATGAAACAGATTTTTTACAAAAGAAATTATTAACCAATTTTGTTAATTTATTCCAAAGCAGTTCCTATTAAGATGACCATGAAGCAATGTAGGACAATTCTTGATAGGATGGTCCTCTTGACCACACCTGAAACAATGAGGTTTGTGTCTAGGTCTGTGATGTGATGGGGTAAGAATATGATCAATGATAATTTCCTCATCACATTCAGATATACTAGATCAATGTCACTAAATGTCTCATACATGCCACGAGGTTGAAGTTTATTTGAACAGGAATTATTATTTACAAAAATAGATGAATGATCGTCCGACGTACCAGTAGAACTAGTTCCACTGGTACTGGTTTCAGATGAAGAGGTAATTCTTTCATTAGATAAAGACATATTTGATGGAGTGAAAGATGGAATGGGATGAGAAAAGAACTTTTCAAAACAATTAGTTTTAATTTGCTTAGTTGATTTTGTAGAAAGATTAGTTGCATCATAATCATCACCCGAACAAAAGACATCACCACAATGAACTGAATTAAAAGATGAAATAGAACCGTCATGAGAACATGAGACAACAGAGTCTATTACAGGAGAACTAGAAACAAAAACAGAATTTAAACTAGACTTGTGATCTAAACCAAACTACCAACAATCAGGTGTACTAATACTAGTGCATCCAAGCCCACTAGTTGGTCCATAGTCGTAGTCGTCACGAACGTGCTTAGAGTTAACACCCTCTAAACCTGCAGACATACTATCAGTATCTGTTTTGATTAAATCAATAGAAGGATGAGAAACAGGCATAGAAGAATAACAGTATGTACTAGGCGGAGGATAGACCTTTACGTTTTCATAACCTAATCCCGTTTTAATCCTAGCTCCCCGTTGAGATTTACATAGATCATCATGTTTCATTCCTGATATGGTCCATTTGTCTAACTTTGACTGAAGTTTGCTTGCTTCAAATTCAGCAAGGGCAACTCTTTCAGTCAAAGTGTTAATCTCAACATTTCTTTCCAAAACAATTCGTTTTAAATGATCATTTTCTTTTAAAGCCTCATTTAATTTAACAAAATATTTTGATTCATTGATTTTAAGTTCATCATTAATTGACTTTAAATCCTTTTCATTAAGACGATTAGCTTTATAAATCCCAAATAATCTAATTTTACAAGTAGATGAGCACATATCCTGAATTACCTCATATGAAAGTCCCATCACCATCCTTTCAGCAGCTAAGGCTTTTTCACATTGGCACACTAGAGTACTTGACTTCTTTTCCTCAACGGTAGCAGCATCATCATCATTATCCTTTCTTTGCCCAGCGCATGAACTTCCTTCCTCAATTAAACCTGCAGTTTTATCTTCCCCAATTCCAGCATCTTTTTATTCTTTCTCATTCACAGATTACACATCTTCTCTTTTGAATTCCTTGAAAAGATCAAATCCATCTTTACCATCTTCCTTCTCATTCCTTTCAACAAGCTCAGCAACTAAAGCATGATTTATCTCAGTTCTTGTTTCCTCAATCTCAACACTCCAATCAAAGTTAGAAATCAATGCAGTCTCCTTTTTGTGATTCACATCTTCCTTCTCTTTCTCAGCTGTCAGTCTTGGAACTCCTGAATTACTGGAATCGGTGACAATTGGTAATGGACATTCACGTTTGAAGTGTCCCAATTGTTTACAGTTAAAGCATCTCAATTTGGACTTATCAAATCCCAGTTTTGAATTAGATGTTTGACCACCAAAGTTCTTTCGTCCAGTTCTTTCCATAAATCTTCAAGCTCTAAGGGTCAACATAGCCATCTACCATTGAATATCAGTTTCTTCAAGATCATCAGGATCCACCTGATACATGTCTTCCATAGTCATTCCCTTCCCTTTCAACTCTCCAGCTACAAGTGCTTCATAGCTTTGAACGAACATTCCAAAAAGAGCCATTGTTTCTGATGGGATTGAAGTTTCAACATTGGCCTTAGAATTACCCAGATCTCTTCCAACACTACTGTTTCCACCTGAGAAAGTACTTGTATTAATTCCTCCTTGAATTGAATTCTGTATTTGAGAATTTGCAGCGGATGACAATAAAGCAGCATTTTATGAAAAACCAGATGTGGGCATCATAGTCTGGTTAAATTCCCGTCTCTTCATGTCCAACTCAAAGGATTTCAGCTTATTGATAATATCCATCAGCTTGTAGTCGGTGAACCCTCTTTCTTGTTTAAGCATCCTCACCTGAAGACTCCACTGAGGTGGAAGAGAATCTAAAAGCCTGTTAACTTATTCACTGTTAGAAAGCCTTTCATCATATTTCTTTAAGGTGCTTGAAACAGTTAAGAAACGATTTATGAGATCTCTCAGGCTCTCGTTCTTGTATCTAACAAAAGAATTGAATTCCTTCTCAGCCTGAATGCTCTTATCCTTTACCAAATCTGCATTACCATCATAAAACTCACATAAGGCACCATAAAGAGATTTAGCATTTCTATGCTCTTCAAAATGGTTGTAAATGTCTGGTGCCAGACATTGACTTAAAGCACCAAAAGCCTTTTGGTCACGGTCGATCAATTTCAGATCCTTTTCAGTATAGGAAGATGGGTCCTTATTTTGAGAGACAACATCACCAACAGTAACCGTTGGTATGTGAGGACCAGAACTAATTGATTCCCATTGGTTGTGTTAAGTGTAGAAGAAGAAGGCTTTGAGACATCTCTTCCAATCTTTAAAATTATCTCCATTAATGAGTCTCGGAGGCCTAATGGGAGCAACACTTTCAAGATCAGCAAGTGTGAGTGATGTTAACTTAGACATGGTAGTTTCGCAGAGATTGATGTAGTTTCGACAAGAGAGAAGATAATTTAGCTGACACCTTCGCAGAACAAGGTAATTTCGGTGACAATTTCGGCAGCACTTTCGCTAGCCAAATGTCACGACAGGCTTAGTTTCGCTGGTAAATTCGCACGAAACAAGCTTGAACTTTCGTTCAGAAACAATTTCGGCAGCAATTTCGCTTGTTAACCCTTCACAATCACTGTTGAACTTTCGTTCAAAAAGACTAGTTTCGCAGAACCACTAGAGAACGATTTCTATAGCAATATAACTCATAGTTTCGCTGGAAGAAGATTGACAGTTTCGCTGTAAGAACTGTAGTTTCGCTGATCGATCCCAAAACCCTTTTTCAACCCAAAATCAATTTGAAATCATCAAATACTCAATGAATTTGAGATCTGATGATTAGAAGATCTTCCACAATCAAAAACTAGCAGAATTTAATCAATTTCCATATCAAAAACACATGATAATGCACTGAAAATTGATTGAAACTAGATATTGAACCAAAACCACCAAAAACTCAACAAATAAAGAGCACTAAGGCTCTGATACCATATTGTTGGTCCATGTGATCGAATGACAGTGCAAATGGAGAGGATTGAACACAATAATAACTCATTCATAATAAGACTATGATCAATGACAATCAATAACAAAAAGCACAAGGATAATTCTGTGTATTAACTGCTTTGAAATGGTAACTTGCAACAATGATAATCGATTAGGGTTTTGCAAGCTTACCAAACAATGAAAATGAACATAAGTATATATAGCAGTCTTAGATTCGCAGACAGCTTCGCTGTCAGTGAAACTGTTATGCCAAAACTAGAGTTTCGCCAGGCAGAAACAGCAGTTTCGCCCGGCGAACCAAACAGCTAACTGAGAGCAGTTTTGCTCACAATTTCGCTGGACTGCAAAACTATATAAATCTAATAACATACATAAAGGAAACTAACATAAGACCTATTACAAGCAAAAGTAAACATTCTAATCTAAGGTGAGTCCAACCTATGCATGATCTTCATGCATCTTCTACCTAAAAGCTCCAGTCAAAGCCTCCTTCTTCCATAGCAATTGCAGCTTGCTGCTTTGGCTTCTTATTCTGGGGAGCTTTGTTAGTGTAGTTTCGTCTGGTTTGTGTTTGGCCACCATTTGTCCTTGGTGCCTTACACTCCCTTGCAAAGTGTCCCATCTGGTTACAGTTGTAACACTTTACTTTGCTCTTAACCAGCCCAAACTTTCCATTGGTTGCATTGCTTAGAAACTTCCTCCCTGTCCTCTTGTAAAACTTATTGGCTCTGTGAGTGAGAAGAGCCATCTGCTGAACTATCTCCATGTACTCCAGATCATCTGGATGGGTACAGTCCAGGTCTTCAAGGGTGAAGAGATAGTTGCCTGTGGTTTCATCAGTAGAGACAAAGGCATGAGAAGAACTTGTCTCTTGGAAAGGACTTCCTTGAGTGTTGCTTTCTCTTGAAGTCTCTGAAAGGTGATGAAAGGGCCCTTTTGTGAGTTGTCAGGGTAGCATATAAGATGATGTTGTGGTTCAATGCTTTTCCTTTCAACCACATGAAGGGCTAAACTCATTTGATTGCTGGAGTTACCAGATGAGTTTTGCATGTTCATCTCCATCTGGTAGCCACTAAGAATACCATACAACTCTGTGAGAGTAAGAGTCTTAAGGTTCTCAGTCCTCTTGATGACAACACAATAATGTGTCCATTGTCTAGGAAGAGAGGACATAAACATCCTTACAATGTCCCTGTTCTCAAGAGTTACTCCAACATCCATTAGAGTATCCATAATCTCAACATACCTGAAGTATTATTAGTCATGGTTTCACCTACCTTGAAGGTGAAGTTTTCAAACCGTTGCCTCATGAGATCCTTCTTGTTCTCCTTTGCTTCAGAGGACCCCTTATACATCAGCTTTAGTGCTTCACATAGTTGCTTGGCAGTTTTGCACTTCTTAAAGCCTCTGTAGATGGAGTCTGGAAGAGCAGTTTGAACGGTTGTCATGGATTTTTTATCAATCTCTATTCTCTTCCTGTCTTCTTCAGAGTAATCAGCCACAGCCTTTGGAATCATACCACCACCAGTAGCAGAAGTGGTGCTTGGTATGTAAGGTCTTTCAACAACAGAGTCCCACATCTTGGAGTCTTGAGACTTTATGAAGCCTTCCATTCTTTGACACCAAGTATCATAGTCTTTAGGAGTGATCAGTGGAGACTTTATCATAGTTCTAGTTTCCATATCAGCTTTGGTAATAGGTGCCATTTAAGTTTGTTAGGACCTGGTATTTGAACGAAATACCTAGTGATTGCGTGTTAAACCAACTCAAATAGTGCGGAATCCTATTTGATTGGCGATCCAATCAGTGAGAACACACGATGAATCAATCAAGAATTGATTTCAACGTCAGAAATCGATTAGGAACCGATCTGATGTGTTCTATGAACTTGGAGAACGATTTGGGAGGCTTCTGGACGGCTAGGGTACGTCTGGAGTCGTAATGGGATGAATGCTTATGTTTTCCCACGAATTGGGTCTATTTATAGGTTAGTATTGGTCAATCGTGCGACTGGGCCATAAGTATGGTTCAGTCGTGCGATTGAACCATGCGGTTGATTCATCCGCACGACTGAGTGTTCAGTCGTGCGATTGAGTCAATCTTATGTGTCAATCATACGACTGATCCAGTCTCCTGGTTCAGTCGTGCGATTGAGTCAATCGTATGAAGTTATTCATGCGTGTGGTCCATTCGCATGGGCCATTCGCATGAGAACTTCATTAAGTTAGTTTGAATGTTTTCTTTAATATAACATAATGTGCAATCATTCAAACATTCATAAACCCAATCAATTCAATCACAACTCATTAATGAAATATTAAACATTACAAGTAACAACCAATTCATATCATTTCATTAATCAATTACAATTACATCAAAATCAGACAGACAAGTTCATTACATTACAAATCATGATCTAGGGACATACATGTATCAACAAACTCCCCCTTGGACCTAGATCTATCTATTCTCTTGTCTTCTGCATAACCTCCTTATATCTCTTGTACTTCTCCTCTTTAGTGACTCCTGCGTGTATCTCAAAAGCAAAGCAGAGTCTTATGACATTTTGGAATTGGAGGGCTTGTACAATATCTTGCGTGTCATAGAACAGTGGCCACTTATATAATGTGTAGACATCATTAGCAGATAAGTTGGTTAGCCACATTGGGTCGAATACCCTGATAGTATCCATTTGGCCCTCTCTGTTTAGGACTATGACCGCTTCAGCTGTTCTCCAATCGTAGTACCACCATTTGAAGTGGGGAGTGAAGTCCTGTGGCATTTCCCTTAGAGGGATTCTTGACATGGTTCGCGGGGGACTCCACTTCAGCATAATCTTTGGCTTACCAGTTATGGGATCAACTTCAGAACGTCTGATATACCTCGTAGGTTGTTGAGGTTTGAAGTTGACCCACCTGGTGTGGTACTCTTTCCTCAGGGCAGCCTCAAACCAGCCTGACATCTTTCTCGGGTCAGCATACAGCAGCTTTAGTTTAGCCAGCTGGTTGAGCTCAAAACCAGGTAGAGTCTTCAGATCATGTGGGAACCTGAAGTACTCTATGCCCTGCTCCCTCTTAACTGCATAAGCGTTAAGGTCTTCAAAATATGCCCAAGAGATAATCCTGCCCGACACCTTATGGTGTTTCTTGACTTTGTAGAGCTTTGTGTAGGCATCTCTCTTTGGTGCAGCCCGCTGGGCTCTTACTTCCTCAAAACAGGCAGCCCATTCAGCCTTACGAATATCTACATCTGCATTGGAGGCTTGGGCTGTTTCTTCAGTCTTTTCTGCTTCTTGCTCCATCTTGTTGAGTACCTCAAAAGTATCACTGACTAGGGATTCACCCAAATTGGGGACCACATTTCCCTCGGCGTCAGCGTACTGAGGATACTCTTCTGCAGTGATGTCTTCAATCTCAACCTCATCAATGTCGTTCAGTTCCTCATCACTGGTTGAGTCCACTGTTGGAGCATCCTTCACGATTTCATCGGGATTGAGTTTGAACATTTCAGCTATTTGCTCATCAGACAGGTCATGAATTATCTCCCCTTCTTCAGGGGTATAACTCACAGACCGTCTTACTATCCCTTGTAGGTCAAGAATCATGGTTAACTGAGTCTTGACCATTTGAAGGGGAGTAAAGTCAAACTCATCCCTTTGAAAGTTTGGATCTGTTTGATATAAACATTCAACACATAAATCATTAGTAATTAATCAAACAGACATATATTAACTTAATATATATAAACATTTAATACATTTGTTTTTCATTACATGATTCAAGTACAAAGTAAATAAATACATAAAACGTCTAATCAGTACTTTGGTCCTGAATCTGTGGAGTGTCGCTCGGAGGAGCAGAAGTAGTGGATGACTGGTCTTGTCGACGTTTGGATCTCCGCTCCTGACCTGAGGCAGAGGCCGATGCAGCCGCATCCCCTCCTTCTGCCTCGTCATCATCATCATGTCCTTCTGTCCTCTCTTCTTCTGTCTCCTCATCATCATCATCTTCCTCATCATCATCCTCATCTTCATCATCATCATCTCCGTCATCCCCGTCACCCTCCTTTAGCTTCAGGGGCTCATCCTTCGACCCCTTCAGCCTCAGCATGATCGTCTTATTGGTCGACTCCAACTCCTCAATACGTTTGGCGGACTGAGCCTGAGTATCTTGGAGTTGGGACACCTCAACTCTCTGCTGGTCTATGACCCGAGCTTGCTCTGCCAATTGCTGAGATTGGGCAGCAGCCAAGTCGGTCAGTCGGCGGATCTGTGCCGCCTTCTCCTCGTCAGCAGCAAGCAGACGCATAACCATCCGGTTAAGCGCTGAGAGCTGCTCCTCTACCCCAATGTGAGGTAGAGTGAATCCATGTACCTGTGAGGGCTGGGCTGACGGTCCAGCCTGATGTGTGGTGGTGGTGGCAGTGGCTGTGGTGAATATGGGTCGGTGAGCTGATGGTGGTGAAGTGGGGGTGAATGGTCTGGTGATGGATGGGATAGATATAGTGGTGGTGGGTAAGGTGGTGGATGTGGTAGTAGGAGTAGTGGCTGTGGTGGCTGTGGTGATGGGTGGAATCTCAGTAGTGGTGGTGGTGGTGGCTGTGGTGGTAGAAGTGGTAGTCACGAAGGTCAACCGACGCTTCTTCTTCTTCAACCCATGTGGTTGAGCCATCCGCTTCTCCTGGTCCCGGAGGAAGTAGATGCTCCCCCTGCAACTCTGCTACCTGACCCGGAACGTAGTTAGGGTCAGTCTCTCTCCGAGGAGTCCCTTGGGTGCTCACCGACCACCTTTAGCCCGTGGTCTGTGGGAACGACTTTGCTTCCCACAGTCCTGGTGAGGGGCTCCTCGTCTGACTCTCCTCCTCGATGTCACCAGCAACAAACTCCTGATGGAAGCCGGCCATCTCTGCGACCTCTCCGGCAGTGGCTGACCCCGGGGGAATAACGTCTGTATCTGTGCCTCTAGATGGGGCAGGCATGTCATCCCCGGCATCGCCACTATCATCATCATCAGAGTCTGTCTCTGGTATAGCAATGTGCTCCACATCTGAGTCACTGTCCTCGTGGCGCCACTTCCTCTTCGCTGGCGCCACATAATCAACCCGGGCCAGATGCCCAAATAACCTCCTGACAGGGGGCTTCACCTGCTTCCCCCTGTAACCTTCATCCGTCCAAGAGTCGTGTCGTCCATGACCTCGAGGATAACAGCATCCTCCTTCTCCTTCGGTAGGGAAGGAAGCTTCTGATCAATGATCATCTGTAGGAATCTAGGGTACATACAGAAGCCTTCCTTCCCCTTCCCCTCGAGGTTCTCCACCAAGTAACTGAAAATCATCCTGGAGAAGCTGAACGGATGGTTCAGCACCAACGCTGCATAAGCGTTCTGGATCTGGTCCGAGAGCTCATCAAATCCTCCCTTCCGTGATGCTATACACTTCAGCAGCACGTGCGCCAAGTACTTAAACTGGGGACAGAGGTTACTCTTGTTGAGTACCCCGGCATTAATGTCCCCAGAGTACTTGGCTCTCATGAAGCATCCACGGACAGTGAGGGGGTGTAAACGTGTGGGACACTCAGCATCATCTCCAAACTGGAGAACTATCCTCAGATCCTCCTCAGAAACGGTGATAGCCTCACCGAAGATCGAGCTCCTGATGCAGTGAGGCTCGGTGGATCTGTCTACCGATGCGCCTTCCCAAAAGGCCTGCTGCACTGATCTGTACGGTGTGCAGGGAGTAGATATAGCATACGCGATCCTGGATCTCTGAAGGAAAGTAATAATGCCAGCAAAGTCGGCTGCATTCCTGGAAGTCAAGTCCAGGTGAGCACAAATGTTGTGCTTAGTGCTCATATTCCATCTACTCGCCATCTGTAACACATAATAACATAAACGTTAGTTTCATTGGCTAAGAGTATAAAGCAACACTTAAACTTTGAATAAAAGTATCTGTCATGCGACTGAGGTTGTACGACTGAAGACAGTCGTGCGACTGAATCATGCGATTGAGGTTCAGACGTGCGATTGACCTCATGCGCACGACTGAGTGTGCGACTGGACTCATGCGCATGAACTCTTGTGCGGTTACACCAGTCGTGCGACTGAGTCTCATTCGCATGGTTCAGTCGTGCGATTAAGTGATTCGCACCCTTCAGTCGTGCGACTGAAGTTCATCCGGACGACCAGTCGTCTGTCTCATTTGTTCAGTCGTCCCAAGATCAAATCTACGCAGAACTAGTTTAATCATTCAATTAACCGGTTCTTTAGTGTCGCCTACTCTTCCCTAATAACCTATTTTAACCAATTTTAACATATTACTTAGTTTTAATAGGTTATTAGGGTTTGATAGTCGCGGTTCGCCTTTCACAGTCGTTTAACCAAATTAGGGTTTCATTTTTGCTGATTTCGATGGAATAGCACTTCAAATACCTGTACGATGATGAGCGAACGTTAGAATCACAGAATCAGCAAGAAAAATCAAACAGAGAAAATTTCGGCAGAGTAACGGTACTATATGCGATTTAGGGGCGATTTTGCGAATGAGGAGTCTCTGCGACCGACTCCCCTCTATTTATATCCACCCTAGATCCAATCGTGCGACTGAGTTCATTCGCACCTTTCAGTCGTGCGAGTGGGACTCAGTCGTGCGATTGGGTCAGTCGCCCTTCTCCAGTCGTCCGACTGAAGTTCAGTCGTGCGACTGACTCACTCGTTCGCATTTAAGCATCCGATTGGACTAATCGTATGATCCATTCGTGCGAATGGACTTCATTCGTATGGTTAGACCATACGTATGGTCCATTCGTGCGAATGGGTCATACTTAGTTAATTTTTCTGCTATTTTCCAATTTACCTTTAACTCTTTTATATTAGTTAAATTAACGTTATGAACTTTGATCATCTCAGACATGATCCTTTTACTCTAGAAAACACATTGATCACCTCAGACGTGATCCTTTTAACCACTTTGGTCACCTCAGACGTGACCCCTTTTAAAAATACTTTGTCACCTCAGACGTGACTATATACCTTTCAAAGCACATATGGTCATCTCAGACATGACCCGTTTAGTGAGTTTATTCCTTCTGATTTTCCTGATGTAGCCCGACACTGACTCAAATTAAAACTTAAAAACTAACTAATTTAAGACTTTAAACTAATTACATAATCAGACATATTTTTGGCTTTTTGTGAGAGATAAATCCAGAGATTGATATCTACGGGATTTGGATCGGGAGTAGATAGCTTCAACTTAGGTTGATCACATCTGGACCAATTCAATTTTTGGAATCATACAGGCAATTCAAATCATTTGGGACTCGTTATAAAACCTTTTGATGCTCAAGTTCTCGATGTTCATCCAGAGTCTTTTGCAACATAAGGAAATCATACTGAAACTCTTAGTTTCTCACATTGATTTGGACCTTTGAGAATGTAGCCACAATGATTGTCAGTATGTTTGTCCACTTAAATCCATACACAGACTTTTGACACAGACTGGTGACTTATTTAGGTGTAATTATTTCAACTAACACTTGTGGATCCCACACTTATATGGTAATCAACATCCCTCAGGAGCTTTTGAGCGGTCTACGGGTATTATTACAAGAAGAGACTATTCTTAGAGCTTTCAAAGAGAAGCCTGTCCTCAGGTCAGTGCCATCGCACAGCAGAGAGGCGGCAAACAACAATGAATTCTAGAATATCTAGGTTATGCTTATCCTCAGGTCAGTGCCATCGCACAGCAGAGAGGCACATAACCTATCTCCTTGTTAGAGCAGCTTATTTTATTTTGCACAAAATGCACCAACAACATAAGTCATTAGCTTTATTGCATTTGTCTTTCATTTTTTTCTTTGCTTTGCTCTAGTTATGGTCATCCGCACACATTTGTGGCGTTTAATTGCTCATTACCCCTTATTGGAATATTGTTGATTGTGTTAACCAGTGATAAGATGGACGCCCACAGTCAGTTGAACACTTTAGTTTTATCTTGAAATCACCAATCAGGTCTAGTTGTCTATTGTGTTGAATCTACCAACATATCATATATGGTCTAGCAGCCTCTAAGTCTACTTTCTTTGTGTCACCTTAGGAGTTGCCAGTTTTCTATCATCTTTCCTTTTGGTATTGCTTAGACTACACAGATTTATTACTTTGAACTTTTGCATATTACTAAAACTTAAATTTTAAAGTCCCTCTTGATTTGTTCCTGTGTACTATCATTTTCCAAAGGTATTGAATCGGTATCACAGATACAATCTACCTTATTTCAGCTCGCTACTCCTTCTCCCTCATTTTTTTTTTTTTTTTTTTTTTTTTTTTTTTTTAATGTTAACTTGCTGACATATTCTCCCCCTAAAATACTAAAATCATTTCTGGTTTAATTATTTTAGGATTTTAATAAACAGCAAGAGAACATGAGTTTAAATAAATTAAAATCAAATAGACAAATCAAAATAAATAAATAAAATAAAATTTAAGTACACGACATCGGACTACACATTTTCATCATCAGGAATTACCTCACTTTTCTTTTTAACACCGTTGACCTCTAATAAATATTGAAAACGTGGTTTATCAAAAGCTTTAGTATAGAGGTCAGCGCGTTGAAAATCAGTATTAATTTTAACCACATCAATTAAGTTCTTTTCAAAACAATCCCTTATGAAATGGTATTTAATACCGATGTGTTTGGTCTTAGGATGTTGGACCGGATTTTTAGTTACTGCAATTGCAGCAGAGTTATCAACAAAAATAGGAGTAGATGAGAATTTTAAACCGTAATCCCGCATTTGCTGTTGAATCCAGATGATTTGAGAACAGCAACTTGCAGCAGCAACATATTCGGCTTCACAGGTTGACAAGGCAACCGATGTCTGCTTCTTACACTGCCAGGTAACTAATCTTCTCCCAAAGAATTGACACCCTGCTGATGTAGACTTGTAGTTCATCTTGCAGCCCCCGTAATCCGAGTCACTATACGCGGTAAGCTCAAAGTCATCATCATGAGGGTACCACAATCCAAGTGTGGGTGTACCCTTCAGATAACGAAAAATCCTCTTGACCCCGATCAGATGGTTGACCTTTGGTTTAGCCTGATATCTTGAACATAGACATGTAGCATACATAATATCAGGTCTTGAGGCAGTGAGATACATGAGGGATCCGATCATTCCTCGGTACATAGTGGCATCTACTAGATCTCCATTATCATCCGGTGCTATATCATGATTAGTAGCAAGTGGAGTCCCAGCAGCAGAAGCATTCTCCATGTCAAAGCGACTGAGAATGTCTCCTACATACTTGGTCTGATGTAGAAAGATCCCATTAGGTGTTTGATCCACCTGTAACCCGAGAAAGAACTTCATCTCCCCCATGGCACTCATCTCAAATTCTTTCTTCATTACTGCTTCAAACTCTTTACATAACTCTTCGTTCTTTGACCCGAAGATTATGTCATCAACGTATATCTGTACAAGCAGTAGGTCGCCATCCTTTTCCTTAATAAACAGTGTACAGTCAATTACTCCCCTGCGAAAGCCGTGTTTCACAAGATGAGTTGAGAGTTTCTCATACCAAGCTCGAGGAGCTTGATGAAGCCCATATAAAGCTTTGTCAAGCTTGTAGACTCTATCCCGATGATAGGGATCTTCAAAACCCTCTGGTTGACTCACGTAGACTGTTTCTCTGATTTCCCCATGAAGGAATGCACTCTTTACATCTAATTGGTAGACTTTGATCTTCATGTACGATGCATAGGCAAGGAAGATACGAATCGCTTCCATCCTTGCCACGGGTGCAAACACCTCATTGTAGTCAATTCCCTCGACTTGGCGAAAACCTTGAACCACCAGTCGAGCTTTGTTCCTGATAATGACCCCTTGGTCATCCTTCTTGCATTTTAGTACCCATTTAGTGCCAATGACTTTAGCACCTTTAGGTTTATCAACTAGTGTCCATACACCTAACTTCTTAAACTGCAGAAGTTCTTCTTGCATGGCACTCACCCACGCCTCATCATTGAGTGCTTCACTGACATATTTTGGCTCAACCTGCGAGACAAAACATCGATAGGCACCATCATGAATGTAACCTTTCTCCATAACCGAGGCGTAATCAGCTGAGTACAACTGATTTCGGGTTTGTACTCCTGATCTGACATCTCCAATGACATTGTCAAGGGGATGATAAACATTTAGTCGTGATCCTGGAGTAGTAGGAACAGCTACCTCAGAGCCAAGATTATGAACATTTGGTTCTGCATCTGAGGTAGTTGGAGTTTGAGGTTCTGAAGTCGAAGGTGCATCACTCGTAGATGCTTGTGGACTTGCTGGAACTGGAACCTGTTCCTCCTGACTGTTCTGGTCATCTTCTTCAGCTTCATCTTCAGAGGAGGAGTCACTGTCGTTGACTACTCCCCCTGACTGAGTAGATGATTCTCCCTGTGTGCTAGATGGTGTATTCAGAATATCATACATCATCCTAGTTGCTAGCTCATCATCCGAGGGAGAGAGAGGTATGTTGAAGGATTTGAAGAATCCATCATAATCGAAGAAGTAGGCAGGTCCTTTTCCTGTAGGTGGTGTGGTATATCTCTGAACGTCGACATTACACCACACTTCTACAAGACCCGTTGAGTTATTGTAAACTCGCTTATTCGGTATGTTGTATCCTAGAAAGATTCCTTCATCTGCCTTCTCGCTGAATTTTCCTTCTTGTGTCTTCTTCAGAAGTGTACATGGCGCGCCAAAAGGTTCAAGATACTCCAAATTCGGTTTGCGTCTTTGGAGTAGCTCATAACATGTCTTTCCGTGGCGCTTGACTATTAGGACTCGATTAAGTGTATAACATGCATTTGCTACTGCCTCATTCCAGAATTGGATAGGCAGTTTCGAGTCCGCTAGCATAGTCCGTGCAGTCTCTATCAAGCTCCTATTTTTCCTCTCAGCAACTCCATTCATCTGAGGCGTGTATGCTGAAGTGAATTGATGAACAATCCCCTTTTCCTTGCAGTATGCCTCCATCCATTGATTCTTGAATTCGGTCCCGTTGTCTGAGCGTACTTGTCTAACCTTTAGCTTGTAGAGAGATTCCAGAGTGGTGACTAATTCCTTGAATGACTCAAATGTTTCTGATTTGGATTTCAGAAACATTACCCAAGTGAACCTTGAGTAGTCATCAGTGACCACAAAACAGTACAGATCGCCTGCAATGCTCCTTGTACTGACTGGACCAAACAGATCCATGTGAAGAAGTTCAAGAGGAAGTTCTATTGAATGAACTTTCTTTTCCTTATGAGACTTCTTTGTCTGTTTGCCTTTCTTGCAAGCTACACAAAAGTCAGGAAGTTGGAAGTTCTTGACATTTACTCCTCTCACTAAGTCCTTCTGAATCAAGTGATTCATCTTCCTTTGACTAATGTGTCCCATTCTCCTATGCCAGGAGATTGAGTCCTTCTCAGTAGCTTTAGATAGAAAGCACTGCACTTCATGATCCGTTGGAGCAGCTGTTGACAGATCCAAGACATATAGGTCCTTATATCTTGAAGCAGTCATCAGAACTTGGTCCTCTGGAATCATATAGTCTTTCTTCAGCACGTAACACTTGTTGTTGTCGAAGATGACTTTAAATCCTTTATCGCAGATTTGGGAAACAGAAAGCAAGTTATTTTGAAGTTGTTGAACGTAGTTCACCTTATCAAACTTGACTTTCTGATTTCCCACTTCTCCCTGTGCTGTGATGTATCCTCCCTTGTTTCCTGCAAAGGAAACATGCCCTCCTTTTATTTGTTTGACATTTGATAAAAGGGCTCTATTTCCTGTCATGTGCCTGGATGCTCCGCTGTCTATAATCCACGTGTTAGTCTCAGCGCTATACCGAACACCCTGCACATATCAAGTAAATGTATTAGTTTAGGTTAGGAACCCAAGCCTTTACTGTCTTGGGTTTCCCAGAGGCATCACACATCATAAACTCTACCCATTGACCTTTAGAAGGTGAGGGTAACTCAGATTCCTTCTTGTCATCAGTATCAGTCACACAGGTAGTCTTCTCTTTCCATAAGCCAGATTTGTGCAATGCCTGTTTATGATAAACAGTCGTCTGGCTTACAGGTTGAACTTTAGGTTCACTAGATCTTCTAGGTGGAGTTAGAGAACTCCTCTTAGAAGACCTAGGTCTAGAGTCCTGAAGATCAATCTTCTTCCTAGGTGTCTGATAGAAAGGACAATAGGAAGCAATATGTCCACATTCTCCACAGTTGTAGCACAATCTGCTATCAACCTTATAGTTTGACTTTCTTTGTGGAGAATGCGTGACACTTTAGTAACATCAATCACTTTAGGTTTTGACTCTTGCATGTTTGATGTTTTCTCTGGTTTAACAAATTTAACTATTTTGACCTGTTTAACTTGTTCAACCTTTTGGTTAACTGGTTTTAGACTTGTTGCATGTGAAAAATTAACGTTTGAAGTCCTTTTGGGTTCTGATTTGACTCTGTTTGACCCTGACTTTAAGTTAACTTTTTCAAATTCATTTTCCAGATTAACACAAGGCAATTTACCCTTTGCCTTTGAAGTGGCCTCCTTTTGTTTCTGTCCAGATTCAGTAGATGAACATGATGTGTCTGGATCAGTAACAAGAGGGTGGTCACCACATGATCCTTGATTGGGTTGTTGTTTACTGGTCTAGACTTGGTGTTCATCAAGGTCTCAGGTGGTGGTGGAACCACTTTGTATCCTAATCCCTCCCCATTATTTCTTTCTCTCACTAAGTGTTGAACTATGTGTGAAGAACTAGTCCAACTATGCAGTTTCTGTTTTAAGGAATTAACTTCTACTTCTAGAACTGCCTTTTGTTTCTTAGTGTCCTCTAGGGAGTTTAGATAGTACCTAATGTCATTTGATTGATTAAAGGCAACTACTTCGGTTTCCCTAAGTTGCTTAGTCAATAGGTCTATCTTTTCTTTATAACTATGCTCATTTTGTTTTAGAACTCTATTGGCCTCAGTGCATAGTTGTAAGTCCTTTACTAAGTTATCATTGTGATCTAATAACCTAGCAAATTTTTCATCAATGCTATTCCTAATTATATCACAGTTAGAACAAGCATGATTATTAAACAATTGGTCAGTTGTACTTACCTGTGTTGTTTCAGAGGAGTTAGCCATCAACGCAGCATCAGACGTCTCTGGTTCTGGTGATTCTGACTTTTCTGAATCTGACTTGGAAGTTTCCTCCTTTGGTGTGTAACTGACTTCAGCTGCAGTTGTTTCTTCACTGTGTGACATTGCTATATCAACTGCTATATCACCTTCACTCGCAGAATCATCATCAATATCTTCAACATTGGCAATGTTAGATTCTGGGGAGACAAATCTAAAACTCCAGTCCTGTCCTTCATCATCATGGCAGTCAAGGCTTTTGGGTCCTTGTTTGATGAAGTAGAACTAGAGGCTTGCTTGTCTTGGTGAGTAAAGGATGAGAACGGGTTCCCATTACCCGTCTTCTTTGGTTTGACACATTCCCTCTTGAAGTGCCCTTTCTCTCCACAGTTGAAGCAAGTCACCTTGCTCTTGTCAAAACCAAATGTGGTATCCTTAGTAGCTATCAAGTTCTGTCCAGTCTTCTTAACAAACTTCTTCGCCCTTCGGACAGCGCTAGCTAAGGCCCACATTATATCCATCCTTTCCAGCTCCATTTCATCTACCTGCTCGTAGTCTTCATCAGCCAAATGACAGTTTCCAATCTTCCCAGCCACAAGTCCATCATATGAATGAACCACAGCAGCGAGAAGATCCATATGCTCTCGTGCTACTTCTACAGTCACATTTCCGAGGTTCTCGGTCTTCAATTTGGTAGCACTTGCTTCTGATCCAATATAATGGGTACATGATGACCCTGACGTGTCTGATCCAGAAGTAGAAGCATGTGAAGGACCTGACGAGCTAGACACAAATGCTGTCTGGAGAGGTGCTCCAGAAGTCTTAGCTTGAGGCGTGGCATTGTATAAAGCTGGGTTTTGTGTATATGATGACTTCTGTGCTCTATACTTCATCCTTAGTGCTTCTTCACGCAGTCTAAGAATAAAGTCATTTATATCCAGCTTTATAAGTATACCATTCTGTCTAAGGTTAGACACGAATGAGGCCCACTTATCAGGCAATCCATCAGCGAAGTTGCTTACTTTCTCTTCCATAGTAGTTTCCACTCCATGTGTATGCAACTCGCTCATCAAGTGGTAGAATCTGTCTATGACTTCATCTAAACCCTCGTTACCAATTGACGAGAAGTTATCGAACTCCTTCTTTAACTCCTTTGCTTTGATTGCCTTTAACGATGCATTCCCATCATACCTTTTCTCTAGCTCATCCCACAGTTTCTTGGACTGCTTGTTCTCTGAGTACTGGTGGAATATATCTTTGGGGATAGACTGAGTTATCATAGCATAAACTCTTTTCTCAGCATTATACTTTACTTTCTGAGCATCAGTCATCCCACTCAACGTTAGTTTCACTCCATCTGCTCCCACCGGTGTACTATACCCTACTTCGATAGCTTCCCACAGATTAGGATCTACTCCATTGAGGTAGATCTCAAAACGTTGTTTCCAGTGAGGAAACTCATCTAACGTCAAGAGCTTTGGTGGTTTATTGTGAATACCCACCTCACTCTCAAGCAGCAGCAGGTTCTGTATTCTTGAGTCCTTCCCCGCAGTAAAGGCTGACATCTGATCTTCCATGGTTACTAAACTTAGAGTCTAATCAAATCAACTTTAACTGGTGCGACTGAAGAATGCGAATGGTCCTCTCGTGCGAATGAACTCTGCGATTGGTTCAACCGTGCGACTGAACAGCGCGATTGGTTCAGTCGTGCGAATGAATCTGGTTCGTGTGAGCTATGCGAACGAAAGGGTTCAGTCGTCCGAATGAAGGTGCGACTAGGTCCAGTCGTGCGAATGAGCACTGCGAATGAGTCTAGTCGTGCGAATGAGTCACTCGTGCGACTGAAGCTGCTGTTTTGCGAAAATTTCTAGGTTTGACGGGTTTCAGCCGTAAAAATTCGAAATTTTGCAAGTCCAAATCGTCTAAGTTCGTAGAAACTGAACTTCAATGAGCAGGGAACGTCCAAGATCACTTTTGATGCAAAAGATTGCGTTTTTCGTGCAAAAACACAAACTTTTATGCAATCTTGATTGAATCAACACGAAATCAAGAGCCAATGCTCTGATACCAATTGTGAAGTCACTGGATCGGTAAACATCCGAGCATGTTCTTGACGGAAGGATAAACAACAACAAAAACCAAGAGACAATCAATAACACGAACTATAATATAATGGTTTCATTGATAAAACCTAACGATTACAAGCTCGTTACAACATAAGAATCAAGACTCTTGGCAAGGGGAGATCGAGCATGATCTCCCCTCTCATCCGGCAGCCCTAGGCCCCCGGGCAGACTCCCTCCCCAAACCCTTATCTCTCTACAAACTGAAACTGGTATATATAGGCTTCGGCCCATATTAGATGCGACTGGGCCCATTCGTGCGATTGGACCATGCGTATGGTTCAATCGTACGATTGACCCAATCGCATCTCTCAGTCGCACGACTGGCCCATTAGTAAGGCTCAGTCGCACGACTGAGTCTCATTCGCATATGCTCCTGCGAATGACCCAGTTTCATGTGTTTACAATATATCAGGTGTATTACATTAAGTCTAGACTATTTGACAAGCGACGGACACACTATATATGACAATATATGCTCCAACAAATTCCCCCTTGGACGTTGCTTGCGAATAGTAGATAACACCTCTTACAATCTTCAGTCAATCTTTGCTCTGGTTGTCAATAGAATCAAACGAAAACCATATTAGCCAACGTTGCCGATCCGTCAGGTTGCTACAATATCCCTGAAAATGAATTTAGGCACAATAGCTTTCGTTTACTTTGCAGAACACCATCACAGCATCAAGATTCCCCATATGACTGATTTTTCCAGATAATGACATGAACAGTTTTCCATTGCTTCAATCTTCACACAGGCTAACCTGATTAACATTAACACCTGCAGAAATTCCCCCTCACATTCAGCATATCCCAATATATAAACGTTGTGCTCTCTTGGCGTCTTCATACGGTGTATTGGGCAAAAGGTTGAAGGTTCCAATCCACAGCTGACAATATCAAACAAATCAGCATGCATGTAGATTCTTCATTGGAAACCGGCTCACATCATCACTTTCTGATTGCGTCTTCAATCTCTCTATACATGGATTCCCCCTAAGAATGAGAATCCTCTCTGTGCGGATAAATATAACTTGATTGGCCCATAAATAGTCAGATGCTCCTGACTACCCCACAAAATCAGCACTGACTGCTGACATCTTCTCTTCTCTCTTTCGTGTTCCAACTTCATTCACCTATTCTGGAAGTCCGACGAATAATGGGGTATACATCGAACTTATTTGACAAAAGAATCTCAGGGTGAATGTGCTTTGCTCATCCTCAAATCTGTGCAAAAGGTAGTTCCAGACTTTTTCGTTTTTTTTTTTTTTGTTTTTTTTTTTTTTTTTTTTTTTTTTTTTTTTTTTTTTTTTTTTTTTTTTGTTTTTTTTGTTTTTTTTTTTTTTTTTTTTTTTTTTTTTTTTGGTCTGGAACACCGTTCATCCGTATGACGTGGAGGACAAATATCACATTCATGTGAATGGATGATACGAATGATATATTCGTGAGACTGGTCATAAGACTGGTCCAGTAGCATGATTGGTCATAAGACTGGTCCAGTAGCATGACTTGTCATAAGACTGGTCCAGTAGCATGACTGGTCATAAGACTGGTCCAGTAGCATGACTGGTCATAAGACTGGTCCAGTAGCATAACTGGTCATAAGACTGGTCCAGTCGTACTCCAGTCGTACGAATGGTCCATTAGCATGGTCCAGTCGCACGAATGGTCCATTAGCATGGTCCAGTCGCACGAATGGTCCATTAGCATGGTCCAGTCGCACGAATGGTCCATTAGCATGGTCCAGTCGCACGAATGGTCCATTAGCATGGTCCAGTCGCACGAATGGTCCATTAGCATGGTCCAGTCGCACGAATGGTCCATTAGCATGGTCCAGTCGCACGAATGGTCCATTAGCATGTTCCAGTCGCACGAATGGGTCTGCACGCAGATTTTCAGATCTGCAGCCGCCAAAGCTGCCAAAAACCCTAATTTGATGAATTTTACATGAACCGAAACAAAATAGACATCATCAGATTCGCAAGGGTCATAGGAACGTGGTTTTGAGTTCGATTTTAACATAGAAACAACACACGTAACAAGATCTGAGCAAAACACGAAGAACACGAAGTGGGTTTAATGTCAAGATCTGAAATTGGATCCAGAAATCAAGAGCTCGGGTTGCTAGAATGATTGTTAGATCATTCCAGCAGTAACCGGCTCTGATACCACTTGTTAGGACCTGGTATTTGAACAAAATACCTAGTGATTGCGTGTTAAACCAACTCAAATAGTGCGGAATCCTATTTGATTGGTGATCCAATCAGTGAGAACACACGATGAATCAATCAAGAATTGATTTCAACGTCAGAAATCGATTAGGAACCGATCTGATGTGTTCTATGAACTTGGAGAACGATTTGGGAGGCTTCTGGACGGCTAGGGTACGTCTGGAGTCGTAATGGGATGAATGCTTACGTTTTCCCACGAATTGGGTCTATTTATAGGTTAGTATTGGTCAATCGTGCGACTGGGCCATAAGTATGGTTCAGTCGTGCGATTGAACCATGCGGTTGATTCATCCGCACGACTGAGTGTTCAGTCGTGCGATTGAGTCAATCTTATGTGTCAATCATACGACTGATCCAGTCTCCTGGTTCAGTCGTGCGATTGAGTCAATCGTATGAAGTTATTCATGCGTGTGGTCCATTCGCATGGGCCATTCGCATGATAACTTCATTAAGTTTAGTTTGAATGTTTTCTTTAATATAACATAATGTGCAATCATTCAAACATTCATAAACCCAATCAATTCAATCACAACTCATTAATGAAATATTAAACATTACAAGTAACAACCAATTCATATCATTTCATTAATCAATTACAATTACATCAAAATCAGACAGACAAGTTCATTACATTACAAATCATGATCTAGGGACATACATGTATCAACAAAGTTGTTAAGTATTTTGTGTGTGTGAGGGATCTTAAGATGGTGAGATCTTATATCAAGAGCCTGGAATGCTGTGATACCAAATGCAGGACCGATGAAGGGTATGCACTTACAACACAACAACAAAATGAGGAGAGTTACTTTGAACACTTAACAGACGACATGTGAAACTGGTTAACTTAAGTGAAAGATGCTAAGAACACAAGTAAAAATGAGACAGAACAAGATAGCAAACAACAAAAGTATTTGGTTTTGAAGAATTCTATATATTGCTTCTCAAGTTCAATTACAAATGTTACAAAGCATACAATAGAAAGTTACAAGTACTTGAGATACTTTATACTACATCCTACAGCCAGCCATACTTTGAAAGCCAGCTGGATACATAAGACTAGATAACAAAATCAAATGTA
This sequence comes from Flaveria ramosissima, assembly GCA_025215565.1. NCBI lineage: Eukaryota > Viridiplantae > Streptophyta > Magnoliopsida > Asterales > Asteraceae > Flaveria > Flaveria ramosissima. The sequence continues at coordinate 48,083,223 of CM046046.1, forward strand.
GAGTCAAAATACAGATTGCGTTTTGACTAGTGACTATGATATGCCATAGCTCACATCCAAATATATTACAAAAAGGATAAAAGTACATAAAGTAGAAAGCACAGACTCAAGACCTCAATGTACGGTTACCAAAAGCATGGACCTTTTCACCAACTCATGTAAGTTGGTGACTAAACAGAGTTGCAGTGGAAAGATGGTCCAGCTTTATGGTAAAGTACATCAGATAAAAGCCTGTCTATAAAAGTCTTTGGAAGAAATCTGTCTTCACTCTTTGGCTTTAAAAGACTTTGTCTTTGAAGCTTCAAAAGACTTCACTTTTGGCTTCAGAAGATGTTGGTCTTGGCTTCAGAAGATTTTACACTTAGAATATTTCTAATGCAAGGTGTAAAACTTCCAAAGCATTTCTACTTCTGTTCTTCAGTGCATGCATGCAGAAAGACTTTGGATGTTTTGGTTGCATCAGACTTATAGGAATCCTTACAAAGATGGAACCCTAAGAATGTGCATTGACTACCAAGAGTTAAACAAAGTCACCATTAAAAACCGATATCCACTTCCGAGAATTAACGACCTATTTGATCAAGTCCAATGGTCACGCTACTACTCCAAGATAGACTTAAGGTCGGGATATCACTAACTACGAATTAAGGAGGAAGATGTATCAAAAACTGCATTTAGAACTAGGTATGGGAATTACGAGTTTCTAGTGATGCCCTTTGATTTGACTAATACATCCGCAGTATTCATGGACCTCATGAATAGGGTGTGTAAGCCGTACCTAGACAAGTTTGTGACAATTTTCATAGATGATATTCTGATATATTCCAAGACTGATGCGGAACACAAAAAACATCTAAGACTAATTTTAGAGCTACTCCGAGCTGAGCAGTTATACGCCAAGTTATCTAAGTGTGAGTTCTGGATGAGAGAGGTATAGTTTCTAGGTCACATAGTGAGCGAGAAAGGAATTCAGGTCGACCCTGTAAAGGTTGAGGCAATTAAGAAATGGGAACCACCCAAGACTCCCACCAAGGTGCGACAGTTTCTAGGGTTGGCTGGTTATTACCGAAGATTTATAGAGAACTTTTCAAAAATTGCCAAACTGCTGACTTATCTGACCCAAAAGAACACAAGTTCAAATGGGAAGCAAAACAACAGGAAGCCTTTGAAACCTTGAAGCAAAAGTTGTGTAGTGCACCAGTCTTGTCCCTACTAGAGGGAACATATGACTTAACAGTGTATTGCGATGCCTCACACCAAGGACTTGGATGTGATCTAATGCAAAGGGGTAAAGTGATAGCGTAGGCTTCAAGACAATTAAAGGTGCACGAACAAAATTACACCACACACGACTTGGAGTTAGGAGCCGTGGTGTTCGCACTTAAGATCTGGAGGCATTACCTGTATGGTACAAAGTGCGTGATCTTCACCAATCATAAAAGCCTACAGAACATATTCAACTAGAAAATGTTAAATATGCAACAGAGGAGATGGGTGGAATTGCTTAATGACTATGATTGTGAAATCCAATACCATCCTGGCAAGGCAAATGTAGTAGCCGACGTTTTAAGCAGGAAAGAGAGGGCCAAACCGCTTAGGGTTCGTATCTTGCGAATGAAGGCTCAGATATTAAAAGGATCAAATATGAAGAACAAAAAGGGAGGCCATGAAAGAAGAGAACTTTGAGAATGAAGGATTAAAAGGAATGGAGAAGCAGTTAGATACCCAAGATGACGAAATAATGAGGATGAATGGAAGAGCATGGATTCCGACATTAGGAGGGTTGAGAGATGCAGTTCTTGATGAAGCCCACAAATCAAGGTATTACGTTCACCCTGGGAGTGACAAGATGTACAAGGACCTAAAGATAAATTACTCATGGCTAGGGATGAAAAGAGAAATAGCCACCTATGTAGGGAAGTGTTTGACTTGCGCCAAGGTAAAAGCAGAGTTTCAGAAACCATCTATGTTACTTCAACAGTCAGAGATACCAGATTGGAAATGGGAAAGAGTTACCATGGACTTTATCACCAAGCTTCCTCGAACCCTAAGAGGGCACGACGCTATATGGGTAATAGTGGACCGAGGGACCAAGTCAGCACACATCTTGGCAATAAAGGAGGACTACAAAATGGAAAACTTGGCCAAAATATATGTCGATGAAGTCATATCACGACATGGAGTACCCTTCTCAATTATATCGGATCGTGATAGCCGATTTACCTCCCGATTCTAGCAATCGTTTCAACAGGCCTTTGGAACATGCCTAGACCTAAGCACCGCCTACCACCCTCAGACTGACGACCATAACGAAAGAATGATTTAGACACTCGAAGATATGTTCAAGGCCTGTGTGATTGATTTTGGTGGAAATTGGGACACCCACTTGCATAGGACCCGCACCCTTTTAAGCTCTTTAAGGGCGAAAGTGTTGGTCCCCGGTTTGTGGGGCTGAAGTAGGAGAAAGTCAAATAACCGGTCCCAAAATTGTACAAGAAACCATTGACAAGATCCACCGAATCCAAGAACGTTTAGCTGCAGCGAGAGAATGACAGAAGTGTTGGATTCTGTGTGCCCAAGACACTTAGAATATTGATGTGGTTAGTACGATATGATCCAAGTCGGGTTATACCCAATAACAAGTTTGGCAAACACCAATTAAATATTTAATTGATGATGTGATCATGCAATTAAATATTTACACCGATTTAGAAAATGGGTTTTCTAAATAAGTTGCATGTGAGTGGGAACAACTTATTAGGATAATTTGTTCAAACAATATTATTTGAAGTGTTGTTTAAATTAGTTAGATGACATCAAATAATAGTGGGAATTACAACTTATAAATTAAATGGTTAATTGTATAAGTATGTAAATACATATATATATAAATATTGTACATACAATTTATTATATGTCTAGTTCACAAGACATATTAATGTGTGATAAAAAATTGAGGGGGAAAGGGTTTTGAAACCCAAAATTTCGGCCACCCTCCCTTTAATCCCATTGGACCAAACTTGCTTTGGATACCAACACACATTTAACTCTTGTCTTGAACACTCCACAAGAATTGAACCACTATTATTACATGCAAAAGGCTCCAATCTCTCTCTCTCAACCTCACTGTTCAAGCAAGAAAAGAAGAGGTTTTGAAGCTTATTTTGGGTGATTCTACCTAACAAGAAAGGGTGTTGCCATCAAGCTTGGGGTATACTAGCTTGAGGAGTCCTCCATTGGAGTCTTGGCCAAAAGAACAAGCATCAAAACCCCATTTTGGTCGACATTTGCTGCTGGAACAAGGTAGTTGTCACAGCTTGTTCTAGCTGTGATTTTATGTACGATTTTGTATGTTCATAGCTTGTTCCATTCATATATTTAAGATCCTATTGATTTGGGTTTTGTTTTCCATCTTAAAACCACACTTAGAACACGAAAATTTCAGATTATAAACTTGTTATAATCCTATACCTCCGCTGCGTTTTCTGAAAAGTTTAAAAGGTTAAACTATGTTTTGTGTTCTAACAAACCCTTCAATGGCATCAAGAGCCGGTTATATGGATGGCTTGCTTGATTCATCTTTTGAAATTGGTTTTAAAAGATGATATTAGACATGTTATAGGCTGGTTTTGGGCTGAAATATTATGTCTTATTGAAATCCCCAACTTTCAAGGTTACATCACACATGCTTGTGATTAAACCTTGAAAGATATGTATGTTGATATGTTGATTGTTTGGACAATATTTAAAACCAAAATTTCAGTTTATGTTGGCTGAAATTTGAAGGTTTTAAGTGGGGATTAATGATATATTTTGATGATTTAATCATTGGTTGTTAAAGTGCATAACCTAGCTTGTGGCCTTGTGTTGTTTGGATGATTCAAGTGGTTGTTTTATTCATTCAATTTGGTTGTAATATTTGTGTTTATTCATTTGGGTTGTAATTATTCATTCATTTGGTTATGTAATAATAGATTAGGTTCATTTCCTTTACTAGAAAAATGTATTAGGATACAATTTTGTAAAAGGAAGATGTACAAGATCAAGACCCAAAGATGGACACAAAGACACAAGAAACATGGAGCATTTGGATGCGGTTTCTAGTGGGAGGTTCTTGGAACTTTTATGATATGTTTGACCCTTAGAAAGACCATAGACAACACTTGTGATGGCAAACAAGTGTTGTCAACATAAGGGCTATGGTTATGCACATATGATTGTTAATGTTTATGCTTGGTTGATTGTTTGTTGTCTTGATTGTTTGGTTGATATTTGGATATTCAAAGCAAACTAATTAACAAACTTAACAAGCTGAAAATTGATGGTTCTTAAAGGTTAATAAAAGGTTATTAAAATTATTTAATGATTTTAAGGATTAAAATAGGTTTTAATCAAAGAACCATAAGGTACCTTGTATTTGAAAGCATGCAAATACAAGTACATAGAGTTTTCTAAACTTGTATTTTGAAACCTCTAAAACTTTTTTTTCCAAACAAGATCAACACCGTCCTTTTACACAACACTTGAGTCACTTGGGAACTCTTAATGGGATAAAGGTCACCTAACCATTTTGAGGGAACTTGTGACTTGAGGTGAGAATGCCTTATTTGTGGGATAAAGGTCACCTAACCACTTGTTTTGGCAAACTCACACGTGGGTGTAAGTAGGGTGTCTTGATTTGCAAATCATGTCAAAAGGATCACCTACGATGTGGTTTCCAAATGTTGTTGATGGGATTAACATGCCGACTTTACATATGATGTTTTAAGTCGATCCCATATTTCTAGAAGTTGCAAATGGTTGCAATCGTCAAACGTTGACCACCTTATTAATTTAAAACGTGGGATAAAGGTCACCTAACCACGATTTAAATGTAATGTTGGGTTCTAGATTTTAATATGAAAAGACCTTAAAAGGCATTAAATATTAAAATTAGCAATATCGAAAATACTAAAATTGATCTTTGTTAAATTTTGTAGATGGCCACCAATAATGAAAATCACGATAACTCGTCCGCGTCAAACCAATCACTACGAGCGATCCTCCAAAAGGAACGTCTAAATCATAACAACTTTATTGATTGGTATCGAAACTTGAGAATTGTTCTCAAGCAAGAGAGAAGATCATATGTTTTAGACGACCCTATCCCCGATCAACCTAACGAGGATGATGAGGAGGCCTTTAACGATTGGCTGAAATACACTGAGGACTCCGTCCAAGTGTCTTGTCTCATGCTAGCGAGCATGACTCCGGATCTCCAAAAGGAGTATGAACATCACGGAGCTTACGACATGATAACCCAGCTGAAGGAAACGTTCCAACAGCAAGCAAGGGTTGAGCGGTTCGAAACGGTTCGAGCGCTCCATGCATGTCGTATGGACGACAACCAATCTGTTTCATCTTATGTACTTAAGATGAAAAGTCATATTGACCGCCTCGAGAGGCTAAACTGCCCCGTCTCGAAGGAGTTGGCCACGGATTTGATCCTAAATGGCCTAACCAAGAAGTTCGAGACATTCGTGTTGAACTACAACATGAATGCATGGGACAAAAGCATTGGTGAACTTCACTCAATGCTCAAAACGGCCGAGGCGGCCATGGGTAAAAGGGTTTTACCCGTTCTCACCATCAATGAAGGTGGGAACAACAAAAGGCCTCATCCCGCACCCAAGGCAAAGGTTGCCAAGGGTAAGGGACATGTGTGGGGAAAGGGGAAAGGGGTGGTAAGGGTACCACCCAAACCACAAGAGAAGAAGCAAAAGGTTGCTACAAATGACCCATGCTTCAAGTGTGGGGAGATAGGACATTGGGCAAGGAATTGTCCTGTCCATCTCCAAGAGTTGAAAGCAAAGAGGGATGCCGGGCAGACCTCAGGTACAATATACATGATACATATTGATCTTAATGTTACATCTTCAAACACATGGGTATTGGATACCGGATGTGGAACTCATATTTGCAATTTGTTGCAGGGGTTCACAAGAAGTAGGGACTTCAAGAAAGGGGATGTTAGCCTCTTCATGGGCAATGGAACTAAAGTATTAGTTGAAGCTCGTGGGGACTACATCCTAAGACTTCCAAGTGG